>JAXRJS010000004.1:9840000-10107500 GCA_037127375.1 Dione juno | reverse complement strand
AGAGCGAACAAAGCGCCAAAACGTTACATACCCCTTTCGCCTCGTCCACTACGATTAACCTCTTCACATATGCTTGTGCTTTCTACGTGGCCTCCCTCCAGTCCGTCCCTTCCTACTGTATTCTCGAAGGTCATCGAGGTCTCCCCTATCCCCCTTATCACTATCTATTCTTGCTTTATAATTCTTTTTTATCATTTTCTCACCACAGAGCACGCACTAATTTTACATTTTAAGTATATAAATATATACGAAAAACGAAGACGAAAATCTATGGACAAAGTGGCTTACAACAAACTAGACTAGGCTCTGCTTTCCTCATAAAAATATGGCGGCTTTGCAAATATAAAAACATAAGCCAATTTATTATTAAAAAATCTACGTAATAGTGATTCCTCACTAGTAAAAACAAAGTAGACAGAAGTGACAGAAGACCAATTAAAAAAGTAAATATGGTAGTTAGTTGAATCAACTTAACATATACTTTAACAACAAACTTTATTAACATAGCAGCAAACAACTCAACTAGTTATTAATTCCTTTATCCTACTTTTCCTTTTTATGTTATTATGCTTCAATATCGTTAAAAATAAAAAAGAATATACTATAATATAATATGGTACAAGATCTTCTTCTTCTTGGCATAAGTCCCGGCTTTTGCCAGGGTCTGCCTTCCTACTGAGCCTACTCCACTTTGCACGGTCTTTAACATCCTCAGTGGACAATTTATTGGCTCTCATGTCTTGTGTCACAACATCCAGCCATCGCTTGGGACAGACATGTCAAGGCACTTCCTTCCGACATAGTTCTCAGATCGGCGCATAACATGGCCATACCATGGCGCTCAGGCGACGCTCTTTGAGCTTATCCACTACGTCACGGACCCCAAGACTACCTCGAATGAATGTGTTGCGTATACGGTCGGACCGCGTCACGCCACACATCAATCTCAGCATCTTCATCTCCGTGACGTGAAGCTCCTGATTGTGCCGAGATAATGTTGGCCAACATTCGCTGCCGTATATAAGAACAGGTCGGATAATGCTCTTGTATAACAGTCCCTTGAGCTTGGGCGGTATTCTGCTATCGCAGACCACACCTGTGACCTCCCATTGACCCTCCATTTGGCCCAGGCAGCGTTTATACGGGAATGGATGTCGTGGTCGATCCCTCCAGACTCATGTATAACGGCTCCAAGGTACCTGAACTTCTCCGACTTAACGGCTGGCTCAGGCCCGATATGGATGGTGCTCGAGTCCGGGTTCCCGCAAGCCATGTACTCGGTCTTCGACACATTCAGTTTGAGACCACCGTTCTGAAGCGCACCCTTCCAGGCGTTCACTTTACGCTCCAGCATCAGTCGGTTCTCATCGATGAGTACTATGTCATCGGCATACATCATCAGCCACGGAGGCTGGCATTGAATGTGAGCCGAGACAGTATCCAGCACTACATTGAATAAGAACGGACTAAGAGCTGACCCCTGGTGAACCCCTACTGTAATCGGGAAGGGCTTGGTGTCGCCAACAGCGGTCCTAACCACTGAAGCGGAGTCCTACATATCTCTGATAACCTCAATATAGGCTTCAGGGATCCTCTTGGATAGCAATGCCCACCAGATACACTGACGTACACAGTCAAAGGCCTTCTGCAGGTCCAAAAAGGCCACATGCAGAGCTCTCCTTTTTTCCCTGTAAGCCTCCATCAAAGTTCTGAGGGGAAAAATGGCATCCATAGTGCCTGATCCTGGTTGAAACCCATACTGAGACTCAGAGACAGTATATTCTTGGCGGAGCCTGAAGCCGATCATGCGCTCGAAGAGCTTCATGGTGTGGCTCATAATCTTAATGCCCCTATAACTACCGCAATCTTGAACACTGCCCCTTCCTTTGTAAATAGGCATAATAAAGCTTTGCCGGCACTGATGTGGCATCTTTACAGTATTCAAGATACGGTGAAACAGGTCAGTAAGTATAAGCACACCAAGAGAGCCCAACGATTTCCACGCCTCGTCGTCAGGTCCTACCGCTTTTCCGTTATTCATGCGTCGAAGACAATTACGAGTTTCGTCACGGTTTATTGGAGCAACAAGTCCGAGGTTAGGAGATAATTCAGGAGGAAGACTACAAGACTGCTGAGTGTTCAGCAGTATATCAAAAAATATAATTCGTAATAATCAGTATTGGAAATATAATAAAAAATCTGAATGATTTCGGAACAATAAAATTAAGAATAAAGAATAAAAAAGAAATAAAAAACTTTCATTAAAATGGTCCCTTGTACACAAGGTATCGCGAATGCCCCGTTTAAAATTTATCTAAAATATTTTATATAGGAAATGTAACTTACAATTTAGGTTGCATCTTATTCATAGCACTTAAGGTATTCCTAACTATATTTTATGAGTATACGAAAATGAAATATAGCTGTATATAAATTTCTTAAGAATATTCCAAGTTATTCCAACTCTAAAGCGCATCGCCCAGCTGCAGTGTAAATCTCAAACATATTTTACATTGTATCCCTCGGTCCGTATTCTGTTATACTTTATAATTTAGCGCTCTGTTTTATTATTAATTTTCTTATATTGATAACAGATTTTGTTATCATATTTGAATTTGTAACCAGTTTTTAATAATACCTAATTTTGTGTTTATAGCACAATTACATTTAATTTCAATTTAAATGATTTTTTTATAAATGAAACGATCAACAAATACTATATTATTTAGATTAGTGTATTAGGTAAATTTCTAAATTTATACAAAAATATTTAATATTAGTTAAAATTACTCAGACTTATTACATTATTCTAAAAAAGAATTATGAAAGAACATCCGTGTAAATAAAAAGTACGAAACGATGTCCAATTTCCAATACGAATACATTGCTGTGGCCTTTTTATTATGGAAAAATAAAGTCAACAATGTCACGGTCAGAACGTACTAGCTCAATTTGTACGCTCTAGCTCTAGAACGTACTAGCTCAATGTATACTTTTATTACAACGTAGCAGACTCCATATATGTGAAAAATATTTTGTTCTTCATAATAACTTCTAACTCACATAATAATTGATTTGTCAATATTAATTACGATGTTTATTCAATATACTTTTACAATATATTACTGCGAACATATAAGAATCGAATAACTTATCACAAGGGCCGGTATCTCGTACTGCTCTGTAGGCTGTATTGTATGGGATGTTTTCCTCTTAAACTTCTCACATTCTATATAAAAGTGTATGCATTTAGTTTTTAGATAACATTCTTGGTTTTCTGCTTTCCCAAATGTGTTGAGTGGCAGAACTATTAGACTCGCTGACATATTTCAATAATTCACATATGGATTCTTTGCACTAAGCCAAGAAGTATCCAAAGACACTTGTGGGAATATCTCACAGATCCCAGGTCGAATACCATTTAGTGTATGTGTACATAATTGCTTATACTTTATACTAATACGAAAAAAATATTGTGTAAATGTGTGTTGTGGGTGTGGTGGATGTAAATAGATATATAATATAAAAATATATATTATATATATATATAATATATATATAATATATATAGAGATAGATATATATATATATATATATATATATATAGTAGATATATATATATTATATAATAAATATATATATATATAATAGTACTAGATAATATATTATATATAGATATATATGTATATAGATATATAATATATAGATAGTATATATAGATATATAGATAATATATATATATAGAGATATATATATATATATATATATATATATATATATATATATATATATATCTACGTCCATTTTAAACATCCAACATATAAAAATTCTTAAAATAAATCTATCTTGGACATATTAAAATGTATTATACACTGATATTACATAACATTACTGATATTACATCAATGGTATTTAATTACAACAAACTAGAGATGTTATTTTCCTAGAATTAAAGCCAAATGCAAAGTGTTAAGCTCTAATAAGTAAAAATTATAGAGAAGTTAAAGTTGTTTGCCTTTCTTCAAATAATTTCATAAATAAATGTCTTTTAACATATTGTATGTATATTGCATATATTTATATATTTGCTGTACCTGTACTTACCTATATGGGTTATTCATGTATATTTAAGTATTTAAAAATACATCGCAAATTTGACGATCGGAACAGTCCTAGCCGTGGTAACAGGTAGACTGAGGATCATACTATAATAATTATTACTATACCATGACCTCTGGTATGGTACTATATTATGGAGGCCTCTTTTTTTCTTTTTTCTTAACTGCTTGACGCATATAGCAGGATAGGCAACGGGGACCTAAAGTTAAGTCATTACATAACCTGTTTTCTGACATTCGAGACATTGCTTGTTGAGTGGGTACTCAACAAGCATGGGTGGGTGGGTTCGCCCCACAGCCGTCGCGTTAACAGTCAGATGCTGTACCACTGCGCCACGACCGCCGTTATCACGGAAATATTAAATATATGCTCTAAATCAGTTTATAAATTTAATCTTATACTTATTGCCATAGTATCATTGCTTGCCCTTATAAGGACGAAAAACTTATAAAGACCTTAAAAAAACCTTATAAGGACCTTTAAAAAACCATTTTATATTTATGTAAATAATGCTTTTACCTCGTATTTTGTACTTAAACTCCTCGACGCTCCAAACGAGTATATAATTTCAATACGTTTACTGAAAATACGTCTTCAATTTAATACACTTCACTTCCACTTTCACTTTCCACTTTCCACGTATCACTTCACCGTGTAGTTTTCGTGAAAATTAGCAGAAGATATTGCAGTACTTTATACTTACCGTATACTTACTGCATACTTACTGTATACGAACTGTATACTTACCCTTGAAAATGACAGTCAATATCGATTTTGTAATATTACGGCCGTCCCGCTGACTACATTTGCGAGTGCTTTATGGAATTTTGAAGTAGAAATATTATATTTAGTTTTATTTATTACTATGTATCTTACATATCGTTTCTATCTTTCTTTACTTCTGTGTTTAGAAAATTCATTTTTGAATTTTAATTTAGAATAATTGCTAGCTACAGCTTTATATGAACAATTAAATCAAAAGCTATCGTATATAAAGTGACTTTCTGACTGCGCTACGCCAACGTACATATGAATAACAAAATTACACAGTTTACATAAACGATTAATAATCATTAATGCAAAACTAATTTCACACGTAAATTTAGATTAAATATGGACAGGATTTTTGGTATTGATTTAATTATAATTATTTAACTAATTAATATTTAACTATACTCGTATATGGAATTTGTAATTTAAAATTATAATAGTACGGTTAGAATAATTCTTATGATCACATATTTTACAATTTATTCCTATAAAGGTTATAGACCAAACGAAATTTTAATTTTACCAGAATGAGATGTCACGTAGCTTGTAGACGGGTGAGGAGAGAGAGAGAGAGAGATAGGAGAGAGGAGATCGCGACTTATATAATTAATTGAATATATAATTAATTGAAAGATTAACCACACTTTTAGGCAGGCGTTGTCAGACAACTTCGTAAACCAAGCAAGAAATTCGTGTTGTACATGATGGGAAAACAGTTACACCAGCACTAGGGGTATTGCCATCGGAAGCCAATCACAGTTCTATTATAAAAAATTGTTGAGGAACTCTACTAGCGCCAAAGCTTCAAAACCATACCATACCATAGGCCCCACCGAAAACCAATAAATCGTCATATCAGGGCCCCGTCTGTCTGTTTGTTAATTTATGAAAATATTTTATAAGTACATATAAAACATATGGAACTATTACAATTTTCATTAATAAGTTCAGTGATTCTAAACTAAATGAATAACTGTGTAATTCAGGTGAGCGAAGTCGCGAGCGGGTCGCTACTATACAATAAAAGACAAAAGGAATTACCTAATAGTATATTCTTCTATTCTTTTGAATATAAGTAGTAGTAGCGAAATAAAATAACTAACTTGTAGTTTGCATTTTTTCCTATTTCTATTGAAGTTTCGAGAAGTTTTCTTTAAGTACTTCTCTACACTCCCCAAGGATCATGCCAAGTCCAAGGTTTCTACGCTACGTAATTTCGGTTCTACTTTGTCTGTCAGTCAGTAGATAACGAAAGCATTTTATATATGTATCTAGGTTTACTACACCTGCAATGTCTGAACTTTTGCTATTTAAACTACAAGCTTTCACGAAGCAACTTTGAAACTTACGAAGTTTGGGCTTTTTCTGAAAGTGTTTCGCTTTTCTTAATACAATATTTGCTTTATACAGAAAATGGAAAACAGAGCAATGTGCCACTAGTTCAAAAGAGAATTCTTTTGGTTTTTTTTTTCAATCCAATTTATACAAGGACGGCTGCCTATTGGAATCTGAATTGTTGTCAAAAACTATATATTATGTTTGTATTTTGTAACTTTTTAGAAATGCAAGTGGAATGCAATTAACTTCGATATATCATACATTTTAAAAAATGTTTCAACTCAAATAAAATATTTTTGAATTCTTCTTTAACATTTATGAAACATCATTGAATTTAATCTATGAAATATTTTATGTTCGAAAACATATTACGAAACTTCACTCGAATAAATAAAATTGCTCATACACATAAAAGCTGGATTTGTCATTCGTTTCGTTTGAAGAATTCATTTAAATAGAGTACTTTTAATATTCATAGTCTGTTACACTTAATAAACTAAAAAAAAAATATTTCCATATTCCTCGCTCTTGTTGAGTACCGCCACCCAACACGCAATTTCTCGAAAGGCGGAAAGTGGGGATCGGAGTATCTTAAGACTAGGTTCCCTCAGCCTACGGTTCCCTCTGCCTACCCTGTTATAAGTGGGATACAGCGTGAAGCTAAAAAAAAATTATTATCTATTTACCACGGCGTTTTTGGTTGGCTTGGGGCTATTGTTTGCCATTAAGAATTTAGTGAGATAAAAAACGTCCCCTTCTGAAACTTGAATCTACAGGTGTTACTAATTAAGAAAGCAACTGAGTGCATATAGTTCTAACAGCATAACGTTCTTTTGAAATTTGAAATTTCAGTATGCTTTCTAAGGAGATACCTTTATTACAACAAAAACAAAGACCCAAAAAAAAAACAAGGAAAACAAAGAATAAGTCAACTTATGGTTTTTGTTTCACATATTTTTTGGTTATTACGAATCATGTACTACTAATAGATATGTCAAAATCAATCTCTACGTCATACAGCTAACTAAAAAGCTTACCTTTTACGGATTTCGTCGCGAGTGGCGGATTTAGCTCTTCAGTGGCATTTCCTTTTAAAGCATTTGGTGTGAGCAATGTTTGTTGGCAGTCGTGGATTTTTATTTGCATCTACTATTAACGTAGAATAGTTTTAAGGAATAACATTTTATTTTGTTTCTTCTTTTCTTACTGCGTCATGACAATCTGTTAATCATACTGACATCCCGTTAAATCTATGCCGTAACATTGGAGTGGTCAGTCAGTCCGCGGTAGGTTGATTGGTCAGTCCAAAGGTCCAATCGCTACCTTTAAACACCTGTATACCAAAGTCAGATGCCATAATTCCATATTGATTTCAAGATGGCCTTGTACTCTGTCAACTTGCTATATGTACATATGTACTCTTGTCTTGGTAGTCATAACTTGTAACCCAAAAGCTTGTATACCTAAATATTTTGCCTTGTAGCCTTGTGGCATTTTGTAATTTAAAGTGTTACTGATGGATATGTTTTTCTTTTGATCGTGAAAGTTAGCAACGTGTGTGTTTTTTTACTTTGATGATTTTTCAATTTTTTGAACTATATCTCTTATTTTTCAATATGCAAGTATATGTAGGTATTCTAACGTAGTTGTAGAATACAGCTGGGACATTTCTATCATATGTATATTATAAAGAAGTGTGTGTAGACAGTTGACTTTAGCTTCGGAGAGAAACTGATATAATAAATGTATACACTGTTGGACTTCTTCAAGTTACTCAGCTTCATACTTAGGAAGATATTTAAAGTAAATTGATTTAAAAAAAATTGCTTCACGCATATAACAATATAGACAGAGAGAACTTAGTGTTAAGATTCCGCCCAATTTTCGAGACATGCTTGTTAAATGGCGGTACTCAACGCCGCGCTTTGTGTCCGTCCAGAGCAATTAAATTATAGAATTAATTTCCCAGAGTGGAAATCGAACCCACAACCATTTACAGTCCAACGTGTTGTTGAGTCACGATAACCTTTAAAGTAAAATAAGTGATTTTTTTTGAAAATTCTATCTATATTATGTATAATAAAAGAAATAATTTACTAAATTACTGAAATATATGTCGGATATGTCATTTAGTGTCATCTAGTCTAATGTGAGTCGGAAATTTCAATACAAGCTTTCATTAATTAAGATAAATAGACTAAGAAATAGTATGAGAAATAAATAATATTCAATTAGCATATTCAAAGAGCAAAACGTCTACCGGATATTGAATTAACAACGAGGACCGTCAGTCAGTTACTGCTTGTGATTTCAAAATAACTGTGTTTTTTCAAGTGTATATATTTAATTACTTGAGTTTTAACAAGGGAATATTTTTAAAAATGTCTTCGGAATGGTAGAATCGATTTGTATGAAATGCATATTCACTAGACGATAGAGAGATTGTGGTTGGCAACTTGCGAGATTTAAGCTTATGCGGAACTAAATCGCATTTAACGCAAGCAAGAACGTTAAAAAGAACCGAGCAGATAAAATTATATATATATATATATATATATATATATATATATATATATATATATATATATATATATATATATATGTGGAGTGAATCCATATATACATAGATCAAGCGGATTAAGCCGAACCGGTCGCTTGTCTATACTACTAATATTATAAACAGGAAATATTTATTTATTTGCTTGGCAGCAATGGGCTCGCAAACTACTAGGCCGATTTCAATCATTCTTTACCATTAAAATTTTTCTTTATGTGTGATGAACATAGATGACAGGATATTTACGAAAACATTAGGGATCCGTAAGAAAACTTTGGTAATTATAAAAAAAAACGGGCAAGCTTGAGAGCAGGCGTATGCGCGCTGCGTAAAAAACTTAAGCTACTTAAAAATGATACATGACAGTATATCTTTAAATGTTCTAAATAAAAGTCAGAGAGAGCACATATCTATCTATTATTACATATACAAGTATCAGTAATATTTTTATATTTTACTTCTAGAATAAGCTCATAGATTAACAAATCGCAAGTGATTTTTTTTTGGAAATACATAGAACACAATAAAATAACGATTTGTAAAATAAACGCCAATTAAGCTCACAATAGCCGTGTAGTCCACTTCAAAAGAGCTACGAGAATTGAAAGCTAAAGCTCAGCATTGCGAATATGAAATGGTCTGTGAAGCGTATCCGATCGTAAATAATGAAATGAAAATATGAATAATATTGGTGTACGCTATTTATTGATCGTACAACCACGTCACAGCAGCGGGCTTATAACTTTTACGACTTTATAGTAATATTTTATATCTATTTAATACAATTGTCGTCTGCCTCTGCCTGTTCGATTCCCAATCGGGGAGAAAGAATGATTTTCATTTTCTTATCTCTGTTTACAAGGCAAAACGCGGCGTTGAGTTCCGCCACTCAACACGCAATGCCTCGAAAGGTGGAAAGCGGGGAATGGAGTGTCTTAACACTAGGTCCCTACGATTCTCTCTGCCGACCCTGCCAATTTCGTCATATAGTTATATATTAATTAAAAAAATTAGGTTTTCCCTATTACACAAAATTCTGCTAAAATCTATCCCGTTGATTATAGCAGCATGTGTGTGGAATCAATATGTTTTAAAGTGAAACCAAACATTTGCAAAATACGGAGAACGGAGTGACTTAACATATTATGTAATGTGTGATTTGTTGTCAATGTTCTTTCGTAAAGCTTTACGAAAGGCTCATTTGTATACAAGTACACGTACAAAATTTTGTAATCATAACTTCATATATTATCTCGATCCATTTACAATTCTTGACTCTGACATAAAAATTTTGTACTGGTAAGATAATAAATGTTTGATATAAATATGGTTTAAATTGAGTTTCGGGTCGGGGTCCCTATTTATAGAGACTATAAATATTATTATTTATAAGTCTACATAATGCTTTTGTTATACATTAACATTGTCGTAGTGCAGGTCCGACCCATCGTTATAATTGTTTTACTTCAAACCCACGAGCCAAACACGGGCTCATACAATTATTCATAGTACAATATGAAAAAGCTGATTTACTTCATTTGCAGACGTATCCCGGGCGCTTCTTTTGTAGGATATATATATATATATATATATATATATATATATATATATATATATATATATATATATATATATATATATATATATATATTAGCGGTCTTTTCTGTCATATACAAATTATAATTTTTTCTATGATTTATATTTATTGTCCGACCGAAACTGGATTTTACCACCGAAGCCAAAACCGAAAACGAATTTCGGCAAAGATCCAAAGATCTTAGAAGTAACCCTAGAAGTATCATGTTTTAATATTTTCCTATAAATCACATAGATTTCGCGTTATAGATTATGAGTCACAACCATGAAGCTCTTCGAGCGCGTGTTTGCCCTCAGGGTCCGCCGAAACTGTACTGTCTCTGAGTGTCAATATGGATTTCAGCTAGGATCAGGCACTATGGACGCCATTTTTGCCTTGCCAGAACTTTGATGGGGCATACAGAGAAAAGAAGAGAGCTCTGCATGTGGCATTCTTAAACCTGCAGAAGGCCTTTGACTGTGTGCCACATCAGTGTATCTGGTGGGCACGGCGTTCCAAAAGGATCCCGGAATCCTATGTTGCTATTATCAAAGACGTGTACAACGACTTTGTTTCTATAGTTAGGATCAAACCCTTCTAAATTATTGTAGAGTTCACCAAGGCTCAGCTATTAGTCCACTTTTGTTTAATGTATTGCTAGATACTGTCACGGCTCACATCCAGGATCAGTCCATGGCTGATGATGTATACTGATGACATATCACTCATTGACGAGAGCCGACCGACGCTGGAGCATAAAGTGTACGTATGGAAGGGTACGTTTGAGAACGATGGTCTTAAGTTAAATGTGTTGAAGACGGAGTACATAGCTTGCGGAAACCCGGACTCGAACACTATCCATGTAGTTCCTGAACCAGCCGTTAAATCGGAAAAGTTCAGGTACCTTGGATTCATTATGCACGAGTAGGGAGGTATCCACCACAATGTCCACGCCCGGGTTAGCGCTGCTTGTGGCGTAACAGATAAGCTCCAAGAGCGTCGTCTGAGATGGCATGGCCACATTTTGCGCTGGTCTAAGGGTCTTAGTCTGTCCCTGGCGTAAGACCCCCCGGACGCCCAAGGAAACGATGGCTGGACGTCGTGATGCACGACATGAGAGCCAGTGGACTAACCACTGAGAGCATCCTCAAGACTGTGCAAAGTGGAGTCAATTAAGTAGGAAAACAGACCCTGGAAACATAATGCTAAGTAGAAGTAAGAATATAATTTTTTCTAAATCTTAACACTATGTTCTTCTTAGACAAGAAGAACATAGTGTCAAGATTTAGAAAAATCGGTTGTATAGACGTACAGGTTTAAAAACATTTATAAGTATATTTTTATGGGAGTACAATAGTCAATTATTTGAAATATCTAATATTAGTCCAAATGATCAATAGTGTTGCTCAGCGAGATAACAGCAATAAAAGGTGATATCATTTTGGATTAAAGTTAGAATGTCAAGGATAAAAGACAAAAGTATGGCAAGTGTCATGAAAGCCGCGCAAACAAAATTACGCGTAGCAGCTAGCTCTTGTGACTTAATTAGTAAGCACTGTGACAGAATTACTATAGATAATATTATACGTACATCTTGTCATTTTGCTACAGGAGATAACATAACTAAGAAAACCTTCTATATTTAAAACCTATGTAGGTGCTATAGTCTTTTGAATATGATTTTCTAGATTCATGTGACCTTGTCTTCTTTGTTCTACGTGACATTGGCAAAGGGTATTTGCTCCACAGGCGTGCTTAAAAGCCTTAAAATAAAATAAAAAACTGAACATATACATTTCACATATTTATTTATACATATACTATGTAAGGTCTTTTATAATATATAGAGATACAAACTATTATTAAAAGTATTTTATGGATTCATACAATCTTTCACCAGATATTATTTATCAACAATGTTTTAGAACTTAACAATATTTTAACTTTGAAAGACGTTCACAAATACGTTCATATAACTTAATGCTCTCATCATACATGTAATTGGTTGAACTGAGATCCCTTAACTTCATAAGAAGTCGGTCAACTGAAATAATTTCTAAACAAGAAGTTATGAAGTCTCAACTTAATATGCAAAGTGAATGACTTTCTGTAGTCAAATTAGGATGTTGAATAAACGAGATATACTTGGAAATGGCATTTATTATAATTAACACGAATGACCAACGCACTACTGTTTTGATCTTAAATAATATAGATGCAATTTCAGTTTGTGTGATAGCTTGTTTTCAAGTAAAATAACATATGTACATATGTAATTTTGTAAAAGCCATTAAGTAATTTAATATGTTTTTACTGCTTTTTAATGAGCTGAATTTCTGTCTTGCCTTTTTCCACATTCTCCTGGAAGTCCAAGTAATCAGTCCAGTACATTAAATATCTTGCTACCATTTATTAACGAATGTGAAATAAACAGCAAAGTAATCCGTAATGATTTAAACATTTCAGTAACATAATATTAAAAATGGCAGAAAATATGTGAAAATGCTTACAAATAGGTATTCGATACTATCGCTCTTGTCAAGTACATATTAAAGTTGGATTCAAAGTAAATTCAGTTTTAACATAAGTTTTACAATATTAAATAACATAAAATATCATACCTATCTTCTTCTATGATAAATAACTGAATGAAGCAGTCTCCGAAACCACTGGAGAAATTAAAACAATCTTTTTTATTGTATTGATATTAGACCTGGAAAGGGCATATATATTTGTTTTTGAAGATGTAGAGCTTGGATTAGATGTTAAATAAAGAAATCATTAAGTCGTCGTGAACGAAGCAGGGGGGCCCAACCAGTCCTCAATATCGGTAAAAGCTGCAACGATCTTTTATATATGATGGTACTTAATAAAACTTGAAATTTCGTCACATCGTTCAGTTTTAGGGCAAATAAAATTTTACCTACGACGTCATTATCGTAAAAGGATCTTTACTTCAAGTCGTAAAACCGTTTCAGGCTTTATAAAATAACGCGGTGTTATATTGTCAATTTGCTTTTGAAGCCACTTTGTATGATGAAATGTATCGATAGCTAAAAGGAAACCGATATAATGTATTTGTGATTGTTTCAATTTATATTTATTTAAATATATGTAAAATGTATTTAATAATATTTACAAAAATATAAATTGAAACGCAATCAACCTTCAATATTAATTACGTTTAACTGTAATTATCACGAATACCAGAATATATATATATATATATATATATATATATATATATATATATATATATAATATATATATATATATATATATATATATATATATATATATATATATATATATGTATATATATATTTATATATATATTTAGCACACAGGGAAAACGTGGTGTCAAAATCCCATCCCATCCCACTTTCCAACGTTACGCCCAATTATAGAGGCAATGCGTTTTGGGTGAATTTGGGACTCAAGTCCCGTGATTTATCTTCTTATCTGAGAAAAGAAATAAAAGTAATTTAAATATAATATTTTCTTCGGGTGGGAATCGAACCCACGACCGTCATATTTATCTTATCGACATATTTAGCAATTGCGCTGTGTACCATAAATGTTCGAGCTAAAATAATAAAAATAAAAAAACTACAGCCAAGAAAGGTTATCCGTTTTATTACTGGGTAATTAAAGGTCAACTTTGAGTGTTTTTTATAATAGTAATGTAAGCTGTGATAAGAAAATTCAGGGCGCTTTATTATTAAAAGCGTTAAAACTAATTTAGATCGATACAAAAGATAGTTTCGCTTTTTCTTCTATTTGTGGTATGTATATATATATATATATATATATATATATATATATATATATATATATATATATATATATATATATATATATATATATATATATATATATATATATATATATATATATATATATATATATTATATATATATATATATATATATTTATATATATAATATATAAAAATGTTTAGTAAATAAAGTAAGTAACATATATGTAAATTAAAAGATAATTAAATTACGTAACATTAGTAATAAGTAACCTCTATAGGTAGTTTAAACATTTATCAAATAAAGCCCTAAGTCAAATACTATATGACTAATACATTCGTGATAAGGTAGGCTTTAATTATAAAATTATTTGCATATATTTATTCCATCCATTCCATTCCACGGGTAACGTAAAATTTGTGTTTTATTCCATGAAGTCAAAAGTTACGTGACAAAAGCGGCAGCTCATGAAAAATGTATGAAACTTTGCGGATTTACACTACAAATGTGGTCTAAATGCGCGCAACCCCTAAATTTATTCAATTTATGAGCGGAAATAATTCTGAACACTTTTGCGTCAACTTGTTGCAGGTAGTAAATAAAGATAAAAAATCTAATCTATGTAGTAGACATACATATATATACATATGTAATAGCAAGTGATTTTATGGATGTAATATATATATATATATATATATATATATATATATATATATATATATATATATATATATATATATATATATATATATATATATATATATATGTATATATATATATATATATATATATATATATATATATATATATATATATATATATATATATATATATATATGTATATATATATATGTATATGTATATTCGATTACGTAATTAGTGAAATGAAGTAAACATCTTGCCTTTTAACTAATATTTCTATGGATTATAGAATAAATTGCAAACAAAAGAGGTACGGTACTCGATACGGTAATCAAAGTGAGCAATAGTCAATTTCAAAGACCACGATGTTTCCATTTGCCCGAGAAAGCTCTTCTATTCCATAATAGAAATTCAATCTCTCCTATAGAATTAAGCTAGTTACAAATTCAATATTATATTACAATCGAGTACAGCAAAGTGAGACACGAAGTAGAGGCTGTGTAGACAGTACTGTCAATTAAATGGGTAAATAGTATAGAGAATAGTGTAGAAATTTCACTACATGTGGGAATGTGGGTAGATGAAAAAATAACAAGTTGACGAATTAAAAAATGCTTTTGTTCGTCTGTGGAACGCAATTTATCTGTATGGCAGCCGTTATCAAAGCCGGCTTTTCGGCTTAATTTTCACTGCGAAAGACCGATAAAAAGTAAAATATGTTTATATTTTTATTTGGTACTTATTGCAATGCGTGCATATTAACAAAATAATGACTGAAAAATTAACTATAAGTTTTTTGAGATATATACGTAAGTATATTAAGTTGTATATTTTGTGTAAATAATGTAAATAATGATATTAGACCTAATCATGTCTTATACGTCCTCAATTTTTTTTAATTAAAAAATATTCATCAAAGCTATTATTATTATATCATTCTCAGAGTATAACTTTTTTTGTATTGTACATTTATTTACGGAAAACATATATATTGAGTTGTTGATAGAATGACAATAAATAATATTCAAGAATTCACACAAAAATTATACTACTAATAATTTTTATATACCTGCCTTAATATCAATATATATAATTTAAGCATTTTTTTTGTATGCAATTTTTCTATGTCCTTTTTATTATTTATTTTTAGCCAGAATTTAGTAGAAATTTGACGGTGCTACGATTTCTTTGACAGGAATGCTCGGTGTTTTTCTTCGATAAGCGCATCGCAGATAAGCTATATAAGCCAAAGCGTAAGGAGACAATGCTAGATCGCATAAAGGCCTGCATCATAGCCATGGACAAGATGCGTCATCCTCGGATGCTGCAGATCATCCATTCTTTGGAGGAAGGTCATCATACCTTGGCGTTTGCGTCTGAATCTGTCTACGGCTGCTTGGAGAACATTTTAGCTTGGATTGTGAGTATAGTTCGTTTTTAAATATACATAAGCTTTATCACATGTATATTAGTAATATATATTATTTATAAAGCATACCAGTTAAATTATATTTTAAATTATATTATACTTCGCTAGTAATATCTTCACAACTTTTCTTTGCAAAAAAGTGCATATATACTTTTCCTTTACAAGTTCATAAAAATGATCAAAACCGATCCAACGGTCATTACGAAGGTGGTAGTTTCATTATTTTTTCAATTTACTGTAAACGTTTGAAGCGAACGAAAGTAAACAAGGTTATATAAATATACTATCACACAGCTCGTTACATTTTAGATATATTTTCCATCTGTAGCTATACTATATTTTATCTTAAGAAACATTAATGTGAACAATTAATATCATCTTCGTAAGACATTACGTGCTTAGTGGCAGAACTAAGCCTGTTCAAGGATCACAAAATATTGTTGTTATTCAACTTATTTCTTACAAAAAAAATCGAACCCATTACCACTGTCTACAGAAATACACTTAAAAATATTAAATATGTATATATATACTAAGTTCTATATACAATATATATACAAAAATAATATAAATAATAACAGAAGCGAGAATTTCATTGTGTGTATGCAATAAAGTGTTTCTGAGGGGGTAAATATCGAATGAAAGAGCACTTAAAGCTCTTAGGCGTCTGGCATTCAATCATTCGTTCAGTCGAATCTCTTGGGCGACATTACATGGAGCTTTTTTTTTGAGCTGCTTGGAATTAATGTACGCGAATAGGTGAAATTATATCTGAATAGTGCCTTATTTGACAAATTAAAGTAATTCGTAATTTGATTTGCAGTTTTCAACTTTTGTTTGTCTGGTTTTCAATGTCCGCCTAAATGTGAGACAATACTAGTGGTAATGTTGGAAAAATGAACATATTTCGTTACCTAGAGAACGTATCGAGTACACAATTTTCACCTTTACAGCCAGACACTGCATATTTTTTTTATATATAGATCAACGCTTAACAAATGTGTTACATATTAAGTATTAAAATAATAACCTACGAAAATTCAAATAGCATAGCAAGCAAAATATTGATCCCTTCGTAATAATAAAATTAATTAATTACACCACTCAACCCGTTATACCTAAAATTTGGAGAGGAAATGGAAGACAGAGAGGCTATCTTATAGGCGACTCTCTGTCAATAAATTATACGCCCAATGTATGTAGATGTAATTTTCCGTTGCTGACTGACAAATAAATTAATTTAATTTTACCGTATTATAATGAAAAAAATGAAAAATGAAATAATAAATGACAGCCTTTAAACGTGATATTGTGAGTTCAATCATACGTGAATGAATAAGAATGGTAATGCTTAATTTATATATATTATATATATATATATATATATATATATATATATATATATATATATATATATATATATATATATATATATATATATATATATATATATATATATATATATATATATATATATATATATATATATATATATATATATATATATATATATATATATATATATATATATATATATATATATATATATATATATATATATATATATATATATATATATATATATACGAAAGCTATACGAAAAATTAATAACATATTTTAATTTACTCAAGGAATCTTCCCCGCTACCACCTGGTGTGAAGCCACCAGTCATGCCTCATCCAGTGTCACTGGCTCCGCCGAGTGCTGTACCCCCATATACACCATCACCACGCCCGCCGTATGCCAAGGAATACCAGTTCTTGGATATTGAGCTACGCTTCGGTATGCTTCAGGTAGGTATTTATTTTTAATGTTGTAGTTAATTAAGTAAATAACATCATGGTTTTGGTTAGGTTAGGTTAGGTTAGTGCATCAGCGGGTGCCCTCTCGTGGCTCCTCCCGAATATCGGGAGCCCCGGCGATCAATGCCGGCGCCTGTACGCCGGCATACTAAAGAGTATGGCCCTCTACGGGGCTCCGATATGGGCGGACTCACTGTGCCGACGGGAGAACGCCGCTGCCATCCGCAGGCCACAAAGGGCCATTGCACAGCGGGTGGCACGGGCGTATCGCACAGTGAGTTTTGCGGCGGCGTGCGTTCTGGCGGGAACTCATCCTTGGGAGCTCGAGGCTTGGGTTCTCACCAGAGCGTACGAGTGGAAGGCGGGTCAGAGGGCGCTGAACCAGCGCCCGGACCCTGGAGAGCGTGAGGCAATCCGCCGGGAGATGAGGGACGCCGCCACTCAGCATTGGGCTGAGGACCTCATCTCCGCGCCGTTTGGACGACGGCTGCTGGATGCCATCGGGCCCGTCCTGGGGGACTGGCTCGATCGGCGACATGGCTCCCTCTCCCTACGTCTTGTGCAGGTGCTGTCCGGGCATGGGTGCTTCGGATCGTACCTGCACCGGATCGGGAGGGAGGAGTCGCCAGCGTGCCACCACTGCGGGGCCGCAGTGGATACGGCGGAGCACACCCTGGTGGTGTGCCCCTCGTGGGCCGAACCCCGCCGCGCCCTGGTGGCAGCCGTCGGGGAGGACCTCACGCTCCCCAGCGTGATCGCCGCCATGCTCAGGAGGGAGGAGGCATGGGCGGCGGTAGCCTCCTTCTGTGAGGACGTCATGTCACAGAAGGAGGCGGCGGAGCGCATGCGGGAGGACGACCCTCTCGCAGCGCCGCTCCGCAGACGAAGAAGGGGTGGAAGGCGGCGGGCTCAACGTCCGTCCTCGTCCGCCCCAGGGGGTGATCAGCGGGCGACAGGCGCGGGGGCGCCACCGCCCGCACCTCAAGGATCACCCCACTCGTCGGACCACAATGGCCGTGCACTCCGGCCATTGTAAAGACCCCTTCCCACGCGGGAGGGGTGTGAAGGGCCTGCCGTAGGGCGGGCAGTCACCGGCGAGGGCCTGGACGCTATGGACTCCCAGGCCCTCTCCACTTAGGTGAGGTCGGAGTGTCGCTGGGTATTTTTAGTGGGTATACCGGGAACGTCTCTACCGGGGAGTCCCACATACCCCTCTCCCGCCCCCGGCGGGGAGGGTATGCGTAATGTCATTTTTTCCCAGCGTCAAAAAAAAAAAAAAAAAAAAAAAAAAAAAAAAAAGGTTAGGTTAGTGCATACATAAGTATGCAATGGTCGTAAATTATTTAGGGTTATATGTTGAATACGCATTTGTACGAATATGTAATTAAAGTAGGCATGGAGTGTCTTAACAGTTATGTTTGTCTCACCGAGCTACATAAATGATTATTAATAATAAAAAAATGAATTAGGTTTTGCCTATTTAGAAAATTTACTAGCTTCAGCCTGTGACTTTTTCCACGTGTACTTTATTTGTATTTTATGTTCGTATCGTATATTTTGATTAATCCCGAATAGGTAACAGTATACTACAATGTTCCGCTATAAACAATGTCCGTTAATAATTTTGAAGCTGGTTCTAGACGGACTAAGTTATTTAATGCACTAACCCCCGAGCAAGCCATATAAATCGAAAAACCGCCACTTTCTCTTAAATCTACTCCGGAAAATTTTAATGTTTGGCCCTGGGATTTATCGATGGTCGTACCAAAGTAGACGTTAACAGGGAACTGTACTCTATTGAACTCAAATGGCAGAAATCTTGGGATCGTGGGAATGAGAGATATGAAGACCGTTTCTCTCTTAGCACATCATCATCATCATCATATCAGCCGTTAGACGTCCACTGCTGGAAGAAGGTCTCCCTGATTGAACACCATAAAGACCGGTTCTAGGCCGTCCTTATCCATCGGATTCCGGCGATCTTCACCAGATTGTCAGTGTACCTAGTGGGGCAACTGCCTACTTTACGTCTCCTGGATCGTCGTCGCCACTCCAGAACCTTACTGCTCCAACGGCCATCGGTTCTAGCTATGTGCCCTGTGCACAGCCACTTAAGTTTCGCAACTCTAAGAGTTATGTCAGTTACTTTGGTTCTCCTGCGGATCTCCTCATTTCTGATTCAATCCCACAGGGAAACTCTGAGTATAGCCCTCTCCATTGTCCTCTGGGTGACCTTAAGGCTTTTGATGAGGCCTGTTGTGAGCGACCATGTCTTTGTGCCATAGGTCATCACTGCCAACACACACTGTTCGAAGACTTTAGTCTTGAGACACTACGATAATTGGGACGAGAAGATGTGTCGGTGCTTCCCGGACACTACCGAGCCGAGTTGCATTCTATAAATGACCTCTTTCTCAACGTTGGACCTACTAAGCTGGAATGTTTGTCCCAGGTGAATGTACTCGTCGACAACTTCGAGTGTAGTGTCACCGATCTTGACAAGGGTGGATCATGATTTTCGTTTTATCTACTACTACGATATTGTCGGCAAAACGAAGGTATGTCAAATACTCGCCATTGATGTTGATGCCGAGCCGTCTCCAGTCCAGAAGCTTGAAATCCTCTTCCAATGCAGCAGTGAAGAGTTTCGAAGATATAACTTCTCCCTGTCTCTCGCCAAGAGCCACAGGTTTGAGTTCTGGTGATGGAGGCGGACTGACATAGGGGCGTTTTCGTACAAGAACTTGAACACTTCGATATACCGATAGTCAATTTGGCACCTCTGGAGAGACTGAAGCACTATCTAGGTCTCGATCGAATCGAAAGCTTTCTCATAGTCCACAAAAGCAAGACATAAGGGCTGGTTATACTCTTCGGTTATCTCTATAACTTGCCGCAGCGTATGGATGTGGTGTGGTCTATGGTATTAAAGCATTTTCGGAATCCGGCTTATTTGTGAAGCTGGAAATCATCGAACCTATTGGCGATTCGACGATTCTCGAAAACGACTTGTAGACGTGACCCAGAAGCGCGATACCCTTGTGGATGATGGAGTTGAACAGCTTTTGAAGACTCTCTAATATTGGCTGTCCGCACGCTTTAAGCAGCTCCGCTGTTTTGTCATTACCCGGTGCCTTGTTGTTCTTGAGCTGCCTGAGAGCCATACTAATCTCGCAAATGTCAATTTCCGGGATGCCTCTTACTATTCGGTGATCGCTACCAGTTTTCATCGCATTGATCACAGAGACATCATTGAATATGCGTCGTTTGGTCGACATAATGAAGTCGATCCCATTTTTGATCACAGCATCGGGACTCAGCCAGTTCTATTTTCGCTGATTCCACTTCCTAAAAAAGAGTTCATCATGTAGAGTCCCTCCCTCTCTATGAAGTCAGCCAGCAGTTAGCACCGCGTGTCCCGTTGCACATTTCCAAATCGTCTCACTTTCAGCTCGTTGCCGCGAGGTGTGCCCAGTTTCACATTAAAGTCCCCCATTACAATGATGAACTAGGGCATCCAGTTAATATTGTAGCTTCCAGTATATTGCGATATAAAACTTTTATTCGTAATCTGGTACCCTGGTCGTTGCACAACTTTGAGGGATTTAAGTTAACAACTTAACTGGTGTGGTAATTTTTATACAATTTATGTAAATGTAAGAACTGATGGTGCGTGAGCGACTTCAAGAATACAGATCTTTTTTATTTTTAATCAACTTACCTTTTTTATTTTTATTTCTAATTGTATTTCAAAACTTATATACCTATTTTCATACTTTTAAGTCTAAAAATGAGAACATTCCATATAAATTTTACACCCCTATTTTACCAGCTTAAGGGTTGAATTTGTAAAAATCATTTCATAGTGCTCACTTACATCATGAAAAATTTCAAGTGTCTAGGTCTAGTAGGTATGGCTGTGCTTTGATATATAAGTCAGTCAGTCAGTCAGGTTTGTCTGTTATATACATTACGTATGATAATTATTCACACATTTCATGGACATGTTCGTAAACACCTCACAAATTAGTGTAGGCGACGGATCAGAAGCAAATTTTCAAACTAAGCTTACAATCGCATACTGTCGAGCACACTTATAATCGCATTTATAAGCAATTCCCATTTATCCTAACATGAAACACGCTAGCGGTTTCCACGGAAACTCGATAGTGTGTTGAAATTGTGGAACATTACTTGTAAATACAAAAAATATAGATACATATCTTACAATTTATAGTTATATAAATCCAAATCTGGTTAACGTTACGTTAATTCTAATCTACATGGATATCTATCAATCGAGGCACCGGCCCAGAAATATTAAATATATTTATATATCTACGAGTATATCATTTGCAATATAATATTTTTAGGCAAATCAAAGTTGAAGCAAAAAAGTGGCAAGCAAACCCATCACATATTACCACAGCAAGTTGTAATAACATAAAACTACCGTATTTAATTTTGTTGAGTTAAATATTGTTCAAACATACTCATACCTTAGAAGTTAAATAGTTGCTTATAAATTTCGTACTGAATTTCTAAATTTCTCGTTAGTTGTAGGAAGTTTTGAATGTTTGTATTGGCCATGCAAATGAATATTACTACACGACTATTTACAGCTGTATTATATTTGCTGGCCAGGAAATTGAGATGAGTCAAAAAAAATCCGTTTTCGGTTTCCCGTTTAAAATAAATTTCTTTATATAATATTAATTATATTATTATTAATTATATATATATATATATATATATATATATATATATCTAATATATATATATATATATATATATATATATATATATATATATATATATATATATATATATAATATATATATATATATATATATATATATATATATATATATATATATATATATATATATATATATATATATATATATATATATATATATATTAGTAATTTCACATAATATTTTTATGTGTTGATAAAAAAAATTTCCAGCACTACCTTTTTGTTGGTATTTATGTAAAATGTTGGCTTATTCTCCCTTCTCCTATACTTTTTTAGGTTCCTAAGCAACAATCGTGATAGAAAATCCTTTTGATCCAATCCTAATATACTCGAAAGTTATCTTTAGAAACTATAATCTTCGAATCTTATTCATTAGAATTAATTTTTCCAAAAGATTTCTTAATCATTTTATATCTTTCGAAAGAAGGTTGCTTATTCTGTCTTAGCTACATTTAAAGGCCGGATTACTGGAGGCTAAATACGATAAGCCTACCAAATCTTTTTATTTTCATAAAATATACTTTTTGTTAAATACACTTATCAATTCCCTCGAATTTTTTCATTTATATTATTTTTTGTTAATTTAGAATGTCAGTTACTAACACCACCTTGATATACATGAGTCAAAATTTTAATTTTTTTTATTTTTACTCTTGCGGGAGAGAGGATATACTAGTATTTTTACTTTAGACAGCTATAGAATTTATACATAACCTAATTACTACTATTTTCTGTTATTAAAGTAAATAATGTTAATAATTAAAACTACTAATAGCTAATATCGTTAAGTAAACAAAATCTACTGTTTAATAACGTAAATACAAAAAAAATGAATTTAAAAGGAATGTCTAAATGATTTTCAAAAAAATTTTCCTTAGAATATATGGCGTATTGAATAGTAGTATTGTTGTCCGCAGATGCATCAAGTCTGTCGACACGTGTTTAGGATTTCTGGGTTAAAGCTTTTATTGTAGACGGCAAAGCTTTTCAAACATTTCTCTTTTGTACAGCTTTATAATACAATATAATAATATTTCTATTAAATACTATAAGTTTTTGGAGACATTCGTTTTGAATAAATTTTATTTAATGTTAGTTAACAATATAAGTATATTTTAATAGGAATACTCTTCATTCTTGGTTAAAAAGCGCGCATCGTCACAGATGGGACACTCATTATCAAGAACAGATCCCGTCTACTGAGCAAGAGCACAAAATTCACTCTTTACAAAATTTTAATACGTTCCCGTTCCGTTCTAAGCTACAGCTCCGAGACATGACATCTGAGTAAGGAAAGACGATGATGCTCGCCTCAACTTCGAGCGCAAGGTGGAAAAATTTTTACAGAACCTGTTAAGATGGGGCCCAAAATGGGCAAAATTAGCAAAAAGCCAACTACCTGCATACTAGGCGGCCCACAGAGGACTGCACAGCCATTGAATATGATGATAAAACAAACCATATTTAGAGATGTATAAAAAATGTATGTTGATAACTAACTGTTTTTATAAAAATAAAAATTAGATACGTTTTTGTAATGATCACTATTATGAATTAGTAAAATTTTATTGATAAATAACCGTAATAAATAACCTGCCAACCTCAAACATTAGTAACATCTATACATATATATTATATATATATATATATATATATATATATATATATATATATATATATATATATATATATATATATATATTATATATATATATATATATATATATATATATATATATATATATAGATATATATATATATATATATATATATATAATGAGAGCCACATTATAAATAGGACAAGATTTATACTCTCAGGCAATTTTCAAGGCTGGTGTAATTAACACCTGTCATATCCATCTTAAGAAATTCTTCCAAGGATTGCGAAACAGTAATTGAAAACTGTTTTGTAAACAAAATGACCTTTCAATTTTGTAAGTCGTACTAATGTATTAAAGGGATAGGTATTATCTTTTATAATATTAATTATTTTATGTTTTTGTGTGCTTACAGTCAAAATTAACATGAATAATTCCTTCTAGTGGAATAAATCCTTTAAGTGGAAACTTTGGTTTTAAGCTTTGTTGTGCCAGAATATATATCTTAAAATTAAATTAGAATTTTCTTTCTCCCCAAGCTTAATAATTATACACCACAAAGGGTTTCATACAAATCCATCCAGTAGCTAGAAAGATGTATTTGTGTGTATAAAATCAAAAGTTTTACTTTTTTTATTATATTGCCAATAACTATCCGCTGCTTCACTTACGTGAACTTTACGATCTTCTCCTTGTTATTTTCTATTGTTATTAAAACTTGTCCTCGTATTTACACTAAAATTTGAAAAATTATGTTTGCTGAAGCGACGAAACGATTTAAAAATAATTATACCCCTGAGTGAATATGTCCTTCGCAATAAAAGTCATACGCTGTTCCACTAACCTAAAACTCTGAACGTTGAATCCCAAAAATATTATTTTTATATATTAAATCCAAATAAATTCGTTTCACAAATCAAATGTCGTTTATAAGCTCACCCACTCGCAGTCTTCATCGTCTGGTTAAGTATACACTTCACAAATCCTCCTCTCGATGTCATATTGAAATATAACACACATATCCCGTTTAATGGATTCAGAAATAAAATTATGATGTTCATCCTAAATAGGCATGTTATTAGTATAACTTTATATTTGAATAGACCTTGGCGCCATGTAGATACTATTTTTGTTTGAAAAAGTTTCAAATAAAGTCTAAATAATCGTTTATTGCCAATAAATAAATAAACTGAATAATATATTTCTATTTTACATAAGTTTAGTTTTTGTGTGACACTTTTAGGGTTCCGCAGCACGAAAGGAAAAAATCGGGATCCTTATCTGTCTGTGTGTCTGTCCATCTGTCGAGAACATTATTATTAAATTGGCGGAGCTCATCATGAATCATGTTGAAATTAATACCAAATATCAAGATCGGTGGTTACTTACAGTACAGAATAAATGACTGTCAACAAAACAAGTCTTAGCAATCAAAATATATGAGCATTTAAACTTTAAAAAAAATGTATTTTGTATGAAAATCACTGCAATTAGTGCATACGACCACAAGTATGTAAATTTGCGTAACTTGTAGTTTCCGATGACCTGCAATCATGAGAAATTTGTACGGAACGCTCAGTGCGCGAGTACTACTCGAACTTGACCGATATTCTCAAGATATTACAAGTCGATAACTTTTAAATATAAGCATTCTCTGCAATGGATTGTACCGACTATTATCACGGGTACAGTCAGTTACTACGTATCACGCTTCATCCTGCATACGGCAAAGTGAATCACTGTCAAGACAGAAGAAGGAGACGGAAGAAGAAATAATGTACAAAATACGACATTAACTTACTTATAACATAGCATTCTAAATAAATATATATATATATATATATATATATATATATATATATATATATATATATATATATATATATATATATATATATATATATATATATATATATATATAAATGTATATATGTATATATATATATATATATATATATATATATATATATATATATATATATATATATATATATATATATATATATATATATATATATTATATATATATATATATATATATATATATATATATTATATATATATAAATATATATATATATATATATATATATATATATATATATATATATATATATACATACATTCCAAGGTTAATCTTCGAAATTTTACTCGATTATATCGATACAATATAATCTATATATTATATACATACAATATATTATATAGATTCAAATATATTATCTCTTCTTCTTCCTGGCATTAGTCCCGGCTTTTTGCCAGGGTCTGCCTTCTGACTAAGACCAATCGGTCCATATGAGTGGCGAAGTGGTTTTTTTGTGGAGCGATTGCCATCTGACCTCCAAACCCATTACTGGGAGAAACCAAGAAAGGAAGGGAATAAGAGGCAGAAAGACTTGGAATATAGGGGAGGGACACCACTTACATGGATTGGATCGGGTTATGAAAGTGGTGGCTCGAGGTCCCGGAGTCGCGTACCCGTATGCCGGAAACCAAATATCGGACAGATAATTGGCTAGACACCCTCTGAGATGCCAACGCCACGCGGTGTTCCCAGGCGGTCACCCATCCAAGTACTGAACGCGCCCGACGTTGCTTAACTTCGGTGATCGGACGAGAACCGGTGTGTTCAACGTGGTATGGACGTTGGATTCAAATATATTATATAGATATAATATTTGTAAAGCTTAAGTGGGGAACCAAGAAAATTATTTTTGAAACTCCTTCCGAAAAAGTAATTAATATGAGCTTAACTTTTAAGTAGAGCAAAAGTGTTAACTGACTTTCTAGATTACAGGTCGCTTTATACCGCCAGAAAATATCTAAACAGTAATAATCGAAAATATCGAAAACTGCAGAGCAAACCAGCTAGCGGTAAGCTCGTATAGCTATAATTTTTTTTATATATTACGTTCATATTATAAATATTTTTTTGTAGCAATCATTCTGTAAAAAAGTTTAATAAACGTAATCTGCCATCTTTAGAAGTCGGCCATATTGGATTAGCCCTATAGACCTTTCATTTGATAGCCATATTGTAGGATTGTAATTGTAATTGAAAATCGGTTGAATAATTCCTTGGGCCTGGCTCAAATCCACAGTAACATTTCTCATACATTCACGACGAACGCGACAGCTCGAAAGCGTCAACGTACAATATTATGCTATATTATATTATAATTATCACTATGTTTCAATGTCATGAAGTAATATACTCGTATATTGCATAAATTGCTAAGTAAATAACTCAGGTACTATAAAGCTAGCAAAAGTTATATTACAACTCGAGCGGTATTAAGTTGACAACATTGTAGTTAAAGCCAACTATACTAACTCTATACATTTTAATGAATTTTAATAATATTTCTAGTTTCTAGTAAAGGCTAGGTAAGCTACGGCTATGGTTCGATTCCCAGTGGAATGGAAAATGGTAGTTTTAATTTTTTTGTAGCGTCACGCTGTGTCGCGCACATAGCAGGATAGGCAGCGAGAAACATAGGCTCGAAGAACTTAGTGTTAAGACAATCCGTTCCCCACTTTCCGTTGAGTGCTGGAACTCAACGCCGCGCTTTTTTTGCCTTACTGCCAGAGCGAAGAAAATGAAAATCATTTTTTAACACAGTAATTTCTCCTTTTTTGTTATTTATTTATTTTTTCATGCCATTGCATGCTACTGTCCTCTATTATATTTGTATGTACGTATGTATGTGTGTGTGTGTATGTATGTGTGTATGTATGTATATAAGTATGTATATTTGTCATTTATTATGTTAATTATTCTATCAATTATTATATATTACACCCTAACCCTATCTTATTTGCTATTTCTTTAGCCCAAAGGTTGCCTGGCAGAGATTGCTATTTGCTATAACTTCTGAAACGCAATCTCGAATAATACAATATACTTTATTTTATGGCTTTAATAAATCTGTATAGCAATAATGTTGACGCACTTTAGATACTATATCTACCTATATATATGATATATGTTACGTTACTTAAGATATAAAAAAATAACTTTCTGTTTTTCCGTTTGTCCGGGCTAATCTCCGGCTAATCTAACGGCTTAACTTTTATGGAACTGGTACTAGAAGATCACCAGGGCATATAGGCTACTTTTCATCCTGAAATTCACGAGGGATTAGAATTTACGCGGAATTTTCATTTATATAGGTACATATATTATTCACATATATTAAAGTAATTATATATATGTACAACACAGGCAATATTAATATAAATCTGAGAACACTTAAAAGGGGATGAAGCCGCGAGTGGGTAGCTAGTTATAGCATATTTAGTGAGGCTTATGTTGAACAACTTTGCCTTTTTTTCATAGCTAAAACATTTTATGCTTGTACAAATAATAAACACCTAAATTAAGCCACCGCAAAAATTAAAAATGCAATGTGAGAAATTTAAATAAGATGTATATTTCACTTTACCACAGGTTAACTTCTAGTACACATGTAGTGCTCTCAAAATTACTCTAGCTACTCACCACTCGCGTGGAATTTCAATCGATTAATTACAAGCTCTGAGTACTATAAATTGAAGGCAATAATCAAGTTTTACCTGGAATTAGGGCATAACAGGATTAACGTGGTTAATTGTAAATCGATTATCTCAACGTCACAAGTGACTTCGATTCGATTTGTTATATATATCAAATATTCGTCTTGAAGGTATTCAAATGGCAATACTGCTAGGAAAAATCGGCAATAAACTCAACAGTTGCTTTTTTGAATGTCATTATTACAATTTTATTATTACTGAGTAGGAACTATTAGAACTCCAGAGGAGCAAATAGCTATAGCAGAAAAATTGTAGTTTCAACTTTGACGTCCGCTGAAAATGCTTTAACCCTGCACTTATACCATTGTTCTGTATAAAAATGTACAAGTTACATTTTCTAAATGACAAGTGAGGCAAGAAACGTTTGAATCTTTCTTAACCTTACTTATTCAATCTAATGAAGCAAAGTAACCTTCGTGTATAAGTACTTATGGAAGTTGGCCTTCAAACTCACTCGACTATAACTTTAAAGCTAATAGCGGGTTGGAAATTAGACGTTCATTTACAATTTAGGCAGATTTGATTACAGGCAGTATAGACAATCTGTTCAATCATTCTTCTTCACTTACGAAATGTGAAAATTATAATATATAAAAATTATTATAACGTAGCAATCTCTCTTGCCAAATTAATGTTCTCTGCAATAATCTTTATAATCTGCAAATATCTTTATAATCTGCAATAATTTTTGTAATCTTTATAATTTGCAATAATCTTTAGGTAGCGGAAATTTGTAAAAATCTCCCTACCGACATGCTAACAACGTTATAAGTCGTATAAAGCTTGATGAGGTGCAGGTTCAAATTTCGCTGTGCTAAAATTTCCATATATTTTCTTTACATGACAATCTTGATGTTACAATGTTACATACATTTTACAAATTACTTTCTTGCTTGCTTATCATCAATAATCCTTTTTTAACTAGTTGTCATCTGACCGGCGTCGTTCGTCTTCCATTACATCAATCTTCCATCACGTCAACATTATAATATAATTGCTATATAACTTTCACTGTGCCTCTAAATACACAGAGGTAACACATAATTCCGTTCTGCACCTCCCAAGTTACTTCATTGAGAAGTTCTGTTGGATGGTCTGATGGACTGATGACCATAAAATACAGCCTTCAACGTGAATTTTGATTAAAATGAATGTATAATTATTCCTGATTTTCAAATATTATAAACCTATATTGAAAAAAAAATATTTATAAAAAGTAATGTAGGCATTTAAAGTAATAAACTATATACATACTAATTATCTTTAAGAAGTACTCAAATTTAAGGAGAACAATTAACAAGACAGTTCGAAAATGTTTGCCAACAGAAATTTGAGCTCTACTAATAGCACGTTCAATCTCAACACTCAGATTTGATCGATATTGGTTTAATTAAATACCGCCCGTACCTGTCTGGATCGTTTCATGGTCTTAAATTGGAGATAACAAGTCGAATGGGGACGTTTAAATAGATTTTGTACTTACATTGAATATCACATCAATTAGGTATATATTCGACATGATATAATATTATTGTAATACGAAAATCTGATCATTTGACACGCCCCTATAGGATTGTTGCCCATTTTATAAACTGTCATGGCACAGCGTCCGCATGCGCGACAATTTGTGGGTTCGATTCCCACTCGAGGAAGACAGAAGGCACTAAGTTCCGCCACTCATCAAGCAATGTCTCGAAAGGCGGAGATCGGTGAACAGAGTATGAAGACTAGGCTCCCCTCTGCCTAGGAACCCTTCTATATGGGGGATAGAGCGAGAAGCTAACAAAATAAAGGAAATAAACTTAAATAAAATTGAAATCCACGTCCGTTCATCAGACGCGACACATTACTGTATCATATACTTCAGTAATAACTTAAATTGCTTGAAGCAATTTTTTTTATGTTATTTAATGTAATTTACAGAACTGTTATAAATTCTAATTGTTACTTCCTTGTACTGTGGAACATAAATGTAGATAGAATTTTTTATATTAATGATTGCTTAGAATTGTAATAATATCATAATAATTTATAATTATGATTTATTCTTTAGATAATAGAGGCGCTGAATTTCCTCCACTACACGACCAGGCAAGTGCATCGCAACATCTGCCCCCACGTCATCATTGTGACTAAGCGCGGTACCTGGAAGCTGTTTGGCTTGGAATTTGCCGGTAAGTGCATATATATATATATATACTATATATATATATAATTATATATATATATATATATATATATATATATATATATATATATATATATATATATATATATATATATATATATATATATATATATATAAATTTAATCTAAATAATTCGATATAACAAACAAACTGTTACTCAAAAACGTAGGTAGCACATAAATCATAAAAAAAATGAACTTAATAAATCGCCGGAAGCACTTTCATAAAATAAAGTACAGGTAATAGCGGCTATGCTAAAAACAATATATTAAGGAGCTTGCAAGTTTATTCCCCGTGGCCGCAGTAACGTGCACGTGGATGGAATCGAAATACTAGTATACTTTTTTTTAACGCTTTAAACGCGCGAGTCTTTTATCGCCACTCACTTTATTTATGCTATACTAAGAGGGAGAGTTTAATTGCATTACTGCGTTATTCACTTTAGTTTAAAGTTTCGTATTAAGTAAATCATTTAATAAAAAGTAGTAACAAAATTGCGAAGTTACTTGAATTTCATTTTCTATATCATACGGGACCTGTTACAAAATATATAACCTGATATATGAAGCCCCTTGAGTGGTAATTGAACCTACTAGTATCGTATATGGTCAGTTTTCACCCGCACCAGGATCTCTTTTATAGATATAAAATAATTCTATTAACATGTAAATTTGTTATTTAACTGACATTTTAACTTTCTATGACAAATTTTAAATAATTTTGTTAATCAACCTTCATCAAAATTTGAAATAGCTTAAAAATTTTTGTAGCTTTGAATTTTTTCATATAGTGTTCTATATAACTTTAACTTTAACTAGAAGATTAAAAAGTAACTAGCTAAAATGAAAAACGTAATCTATTTGAAAAAATTAACGACCTTTTTAAACAAAAAATCACTTATAGCTAGAAAAACATATTTTGATAGTCAAAAATAAAACTAAACTTCATTTCATCGTAAAGTTCGTTTAAAGACAAGGTACTTAGACATGGATGAAAAATTTCCTAGTGAAAATTTCATTGTTATTTATTTTTAATTGGAAACGTGAGATGGAGAAACAAATATGAGATGGCAAAAATGCAGCGTTCAGCTCCGCCACACAACCCGCTAATGTCTTGAAACTGATAAGCAAATGTATCCATCTTTATAGTACATATTGAATACATAATAAAAAATATCGATTAAGTGCGAGTTGGGCTCACATACCGAGAGTTTCCTACAGATTTCATGTCGGCACATACTACTACTTTATAATTTTGTCATTTACTTTCCAATTTCCAATTTTCAAAGTTTTCCCTTTTTTGTATTATAAATTCTAACTTCTTGCCGAAAAGCTTTTGATCCCGCGGCGTATTAAATACGGCAAAGACGAAGCATTAGAGTTCCTCGAAAATATATGACATTTATTTCAATTTGACACTTCCAAACTTCACTTTTGAAAAAAGTGGTCATGATAAACGGTGAGACAGAAAGTGCTCCTATAATGGTTCTGTATCACGACCTACAAAGTTATGAAATTGAAATTGAATTCACTGTTAAAATAGAACATTGCTTGAAATCAGTGTCACTGGCATCTCTCAAGGGGCGAAGCAACAATAAGAGCAACTAGAAAGTACAGGTAATAGTAGAGGTAAGAGCTATAGTAGAGATAAGATTAAGACCATTGGGTCTTAATCTTACCTCTACTATATATATAATAGTAGACATCGTCTTCATTAGTTAAAAAGAATAATTTTGAGATATTTTTTTATAGCATATGAAAAAAAATCATTCACTAAGAAATTTCCAATGGAACATTTTAATTAAAAATTAATATTTTATTATATGAATAATTTTCTTGGCTATTTGTTATCGCATCATACTGCTTTTTAGTATGTCTTACTTAACACGTCGTATGTGAATTGACATCCCAATGCGCGGGAAAATTTATATCCATACTTAATATACTCTGTATACTAATATTTTAAAGCTGTATATATTGTTTAGTTGTACACGCTGGTCATAGGAACCACTGGTCCAAATAAAATCTTGTCGTCAATAGTCCATTTATTAAGAAAACAGGCTACATTACATCACGTTAAACGTTTCTCACAATAACATCTAATATCGTTTTCCTGATCTGATTATGCAGCTTATCCGTGATTTGATGTAACACCTACGCGTAAAAGAAAAAGTGGCGAACGCAGGATGTATGGTAGATTTACATATAGGTTCTATTGACACACCTCGTAAATTGCAAGGATCATATAGATCCTTGCAATTTACGAGGTGTGTCAGGTAGCTCCTTCTTCTTCTTCTACCTGGGATCATTGGGATCATCCTGGGATCATTATACCGACCTAGTTGCCAGAATCTGAATTCCGATTCAACCTACTCCTCATTGCACGATCTTAAAGATACTCAGTGGTTCATTCTCGTAACATGAAGCTTCTAAGTGTACCGAGATAGTTCGCATTCGCAGCATTCGCTGCCGTATATAAGAACCGGTCGGATAATGTATTATGTGAGTATGCTCATCTATAAGTGATGTGCCATCGGCATACATCATCAGCATTGGAAGCTGGTCCTGGAAGTTCTGAGGGCATAAAATCTATAATATAGCATGATTTTTTCATATGTTAAGGTTAACACTGAATATATTCACCATGACTTTAAATGTCCACGTAGTATATACATATAAGGAGTAAAACACGAAGATTTAACACAATATAGTTATTACAAAATCAACCACAACCATATCGCGTAAACGAAAGGAGCGCTTCAAATGGCAAACAGATTGTTAGTGCATAATATGGCATCTACTCGGGGCTAGATGCGCCGCGACAACTCCACTCAGGCTCAGTCGACGACTTATGCTAAAATATTAAAATATATATATATATATATATATATATATATATATATATATATATATATATATATATATATATATATATATATATATATATATATATATATATATATATATATATATATATATGTAGATTATTAAAAACTATCAATAATCAAAAAGTATAGTAATAATACTAACTAAACCAAACATTCTCACGTTCTTAAGATTAATGTAAAAAAAGCTATAATGGCATAATTGAAACGTGTCACATAGAATTCAAAAGACATGACGTAAAATATGAGTAAGGCTTGAGAAAATTAAAAAAAAAATTCTTATCAATTAAATTTCAAGGTCAGAAAGCAAAAATATAATAACATTGATACCGTATAAATTACTCTGTGAAGGCCGCATCAAAAACCGATATCAAATTTTAATTACTTAGAATTTTGCTTAGCTTTATTAGCTTCTATTATAAGGACTAAAAACAGCTCACGATATCGAACAATATGATAATCAACAATGAACCGTTATAGAACCTCTCGTACTAAATAAAAACTAAGTACTAAGTAAAAAAATTTCTAATTGTGGGGAATTAAAAAAAATGATCTTCTATTGGTATATAATTTTTTTTTTTATTAACTTATTGACTAAGCATAGAAAGCTATGACAGAAATGAATTTTGGCATGTAAGTTATTTTGGAGAGCATTGATAGAATAGAACAGCAGAAAACGCGATATCATATCTATGTCTGAGAATGCACGCAAAATACGATATGCTGAGAATGCAGTATTTGTTAATAAGCATCTTCATTACTCGAACTTGAACTTTAACATACTATGATATAAAGTTTTGAACTACACTTAGGAAGTGCTCGACCTAAGCACGTGTCTGTTGGTACAAATTCCAGGGATATTATATATATATATATATATATATATATATATATATATATATATATATATATATATATATATATATATATATATATATATATATATAATAAATGATCCCGTGTCTTAATATGTACTTCCATACTGGACCCGTGTGGAAATAACAAAAGTGGTGGAGCTCAACGTCACGCTTTATCTTCTTGCCAGAGCGAGAATAAGCCATTTATTCCCCGGGTAGAAATCGAACCTACAACCGTCGCTGTTACATAAAGTATATTACACATAAAAACACATTTCCATTTCACCATTATTTCAATACTTTTCATTATTTTAAACAACACGCTTAACAATACAGCTGTGTGCTCAAATCCTATATTCTACAACTAAATTTCTTCCAATCAAAATACGTGACATAAATGAAGACTTAGCATTAAAAAATTAGCACAAAGCTCACCTTTTCTTTATAAACATTGGGCATTAAAACATACGTATATTTACTTATTTCTTATTTCTTATTTCTAGGATAATTTTCACTCTATATACCTCTATAAGCCCATCAGACGCTCAATGAGCAATGTGTCTAACAAGCAGACACTTAAGTGAGTTCCATTTCAAACTAACTTAAGTAAATAAGCTGTTTCTGTACGCGGCCAAACGACCGGCGATAACTAACTAAAAACAGTTAATAGTTAGGTTTCAAAATATGAACTAAATTTGATATTCACGCTCAAATTTTATTTACGTTTTGTCCTCATGTGTGTAAGCTACATATATATACATAATATATATATACACATATACAAGCAATTTTCATACTTTTATGACACTCACGAGAAAAATCAAGCTTAGTCCTGTTGTTTTCTCGAGTAAATTTAAATAATACTTAACTGAACAGATGTTGACCAGTCATACACTACCCAAATGGCTACCTAATAACACGATGGGGTAAATATATTAAGAATAGCTATATGTACGAGTATATATACGAGTAGATGTAGAGTATGGCCGTTGCAAACAATCCGGGAGTTTCCTATAGGGAAATCATGTATACGCTCATTTGCTCTTATCTGCCTTAATGAATTTGTGTTCCCTTATGTTGAATTTGACTTTAATTGAAAATAAATTATACTATAGTAATAATTCGGCATGCATATATATATATATATATATATATATATATATATATATATATATATATATATATATATATATATATATATATATATATATATATATATATATATATATATATATATATATATATATATATATATATATTTATATAGTAAATTAAGAAAAATACCAAAAAATAAAATATACATTATATCTTTTATAAGAAAATCTTATTTAAGGCATTAAATGCCTGATATTTAGACGCTAAGTAAAACCTTCATGAGGAATTAATAGAATAACGTCATTTAATTTAATTTTTAACAAAACAGTCGAGACGATGTAAATCAATATATTCACTCAAAAAATTCCTTGTGTATGGAAATATGCTTGCTATTTAAGAATTTAAGAAGATAAACGTAGAGACAGACTGATCCATCTCAATATATATAATTCGATGACACATTTTCCGCTTCACTTGTTATTAAAAAATTTAGTTACAAAATATCTTGTTCGAACATAGAAGAATATTTAGATATTCTAGTTTATTGTTTTTACGCTGTCGAATATGTTAGAAGCTATATTAAATATATATGGTATATATAGATAAAATACAATTTTTATATGAAGTAATAAACTGTCGCACATTTATTATGAGCTAGGCAGAGAAAACGTAAAGAATAAATATTTAGTGGCATTTTGTATATTTAATTTATAACTAGTAAATTTTTGAAATAGAATTATAAGTAATTAATAATTCTTCCGACTTATTAAGTACAATTAATAAATCGGATATAAAAATGAAATTTAAAAAAAAAATTAGATTCACTGAAAACTTATTTAAGAATAAATGTACTATCCATATACTATATTATATTACTTAAACGAAATTCATAGCTATAGAAATATTGTTTGCTAATAAAATTGTTATTAAATGTAATAAATATGAAAGGAAACAAAACATATATATATATATATATATATATATATATATATATATATATATATATATATATATATATATATATATATATATATATATATATATATATATATATATATATATATATATATATATATATATATATATATATATATATATATATATATATATATATATATATATATATATATATATATATATATATATATATATATATATATATATATATATATTAAAATTATGCATATAATCCGTATGTTACTAAAATTAATAAGCAAATATGCCAATGCATAAACATACGCTACGAGACTTAACCATAGGAAACACCTCTATTGTGTAATTTTATATACGAGTAACAATTGTTAAATCGCAATTCCAGCAACTTTGTTTGCCTGGTCTGTGGCAATTTCTGTCGTAGTACTCCTATGTACCTTTTTTTTTGTCGCTGGGGAAATGCTTTTACGCAGACAGAGGAATGGTACTGTGGGACTCATCGAACCCGACACTAACCACTAAAACCCAGCGGAAATCCTCTTCACATAAATGAGATGCTGCAGGATCGCTTGCGCTTGCTACTACAGCACCTCCGTGGAAGGCCCACCTAACGTGGGCCACTATCGCCTTCGGGGAGCCCCAGGGATTCTTCCAGGGCGCCCACAGCCTTGATGACTTGCGGGAAGATCTTCATGACCTTCCTGCAGTAGCTCCTCTAGGGTCAGGGAAGTTGGAGATGCGCATACCGCCTTCTCTTACCTCCTGGTCTACGACGGCGGAGCCGATCTGCGTCCACGCTAAGCTCGCGCACACGCTCCGCGGCCTCCTTCTGTGCGATAACAGATTCACAGAAGGAGACTGCTACAGACCAGTTCCTCTCACTCTCCAGCATGGCTTCCATCATACTAGACAGTGAGAGATCCCTACCCACTACAGCCATCAAGGCGTGGCGTTGCGGAGCCCAAGCGGGGCATTCGTCCAGAGTGTGATGCGCCGAATCAACGGAGGCATCACACTCGTGGCACGCTGGTGACATCTCCCGACGCGCAATCTGATGCAAATATTTGCCAAAGCAACCATGCCCCGTCAATACCTGCACCAGTCTGAACGTCAGGACGCCAAACCCCCTTGTCAACCAGCGCTCTAGGTGGGGGCGAACCACCTCCACCGTCGCCAGTCCTGCCACCGGTGAACCCAGATCCTCCCTCCATCGCCGGATCAGGGCTTCGTCAGTACTCCTATGTACCTATGCCAAGCCAGAAACCTACAAGTACAATCGCAATGAGAGGTTTACTATTAAAAAATACAATCTGATAATATTATGTATGGGTGATTTTGTATAGTTTATATAGAACCCCGAAATTAAGAAAATCGTTAATGAGAAAACACTGTCGTATGTGAAGTAATAATCCTTCAGTCATTAGTTATCATCGGCCTCGAGCATCGACGTGTGGTATGACGAATGACGGATGACGGACGATGGATGATAGATGGCTGATGATGGAAAGATGAGTCCCAGAATAGAATTTACGGAGAGAAGAAAAGAATTTACGGAGAGAAACAGTATAATACTATTTTAGCTTTCCCATTCTGTTATATAAAAGTTAAGAATAAATTTTCATATTTTACTTAGCAGTGTAAAATCAAAACTTACGAGCGTAAAAGTAAAGTAAGTGTCGTAAGTGGTAAAAAAAATCCAAAACGTTTTATACTTTTCTAATAATAGAGGCACGCGAGCGAGCTAAGCGGAAGCGAAGATTAATATGCGACGTTCGCGACTGTTGATAAATGTAAAACGTGTACATCAATATAGATTCTGGCAATTTAGTTTTTTGAAGGTCATGACATTGATGACATTGACATGTACTTTTTTAAATTATATTTTTTATGAGCAATTAAAGATGAAGTGATAAAGATTTTTTAATACAAAACTTCCCAGTGCAATTTATCTTATAGTAAGCTTTTGGACGCTCTGGGCGGCTTTTGTCACTATTATTCACTATGCTACAACAGACAAACAAACAAAATTAATTGCATTGATTAATTTTGAGTTTGACTGTTAATAAATGAATCATTGGCACTATGGTGGGTTTTGTAATAATAATTATTTAGTAACTATCTAGAGCAAAGTTTTGCGAACAAAGCATATTAACATTACTCGTTAATACTACATGAACACCTGTGGCACATCTACGTTATAAATAATCTTTATTGGGTAAAATATTTAAAGTTAGGCCGTCGTGACACGACGTACATGCGAAGGTAGTGGATTCGATTCCCACTCAGTGATAATCAAATATTTTCCGTTCTCTGGTAACAAGATAATCGATAAATATTGTGTTCCGCCGCTCAACGCGCAGTGACTCAAAATTAGACGGAAAGAGGGGAACGGAGTGTCTTAACAATAGGTTTCCTGTCTCCCCTTCTATATGCGTATAGTAACGTAAAGCTATTTTACATAACATTTTTATTATTTGAAATAAATGACAACAATAACATCATCAAATACGTAGGTATATAAAGTATATAACACCATACAAGAATGTATTTATATAAATTCATCATAACAAATAGAAGGCAAAGAAGTTTTTATTGGACAATATAAATCATATAGTTTATACAAAATATATATAAACAAAAAACTAAATAAAATATTGTTAAGTGTTATTGGTTAGCTCTTGCACTAGCTAGTTGAACTAAAAAAAAAACCAGCCAAAAAAAAAAACCAACAAGACATATTTATTAACCTGTTTTAAACACAAACATTTTTTAATTCTGGTATTATTAACAAGTTATATTAATATACAGACAAACTCACACACAATCTTCAGACAATTTTGAACAGTAATTCAATATTACCAAAGTGATCGGTACTTAAATTAAATTGTGAAGTTGATGCCGGTCGAGGAGTTTGTCGATTACTTTTAGCGAATTATTAATATACAATAATACAAATACAAATAAATTCTGAATTATCGTTTAAGAAATTATGTTCGTTAAATTTGTAGTAAATTAAAATACCTGTAATGTGTAATTTCCGTTTTGTTGTACAAACTACGAGATTGTCTTCATTTTCCATTTTAATAGAGCAACCGCGTTTTGGATTAATATAAATTATAATGAAATTCTAACTTCATATCTTATTAGATGTTATGAAAATATATAAAATATCCGCACATTTACGATTAATAAAAAAAAATAATTTACGTATTTTACTTATATACTAGTACTTTACTTATTACTTATATAAAAAGTATTTCTTTAATTTGTCACGTTTATTATCAGAGCGAAAAAATGACAATTATTTTCAATACAATACTTACCTAAGTAGATAGTCATTTGTTTTGTGACTTTACAAATTACTTTTTTAATTTAATATAATATAAATTTAAAAAAAAAGATAGATATATATATATATATATATATATATATATATATATATATATATATATATATATATATATATATATATATATATATATATATATATATATATATATATATATATATAAAAATATATATATATATATATATATATATATATATATATATATATATATATATATATATATATATATATATATATATATATATATATATATATATATATATATATATCCACAATTTTAACCTACGGTCCTTCGATTCTTACATAACGTCGTACTGACATATTACCGCTGGTTGCGCGTTTAAATTGAGTATTGGGTTATGCATATAAAGAAAAGATTATTGAAATAGATGTATAGAATCAAAATTCTTTATAGTTAGAATTAGTTTATAAACATTAGAAGTCGTCAAGAAATAAAAAATATATATTATACTTTTTTTCTCGATAAAATTAAATTATTAAAAAATTTGTCCTTGATTTTATTGGTTTCATATAAATACATATATTATCGTGATATGTAATAAATCTGATTTTTTATTTAAAATAAATAAAATATATTTAAAAATGTAGCGTTCGTCAGAAAATTTTCTATATCCCTCGCAACATGTAGGCTATTTATGAATTAATTCTAATAATCTTGTGCTTAAGCAAATATAGAGATCGTTTAAGCAAGTGTCTTATGATCTTAAGATTTCTATCTGTTATATCATAAGTAGTTTTAAACAAATAAAAATTTGTCTCTACATGACTAAAAAAAGGAAAAAAAGCTTAATATTATACAAATTTCTTTACATTCGTTCTTTACATTCGTTATTACAAAATTATACCTTCTAAATTATAATTTTAATAAGAATGTAATTAACTAAGAATACATTGTTTTTTCCCATATTTTAATCAAATTCAGTTTAAAATTAACAATATACTTAATTAAATATACTACACTATCATTCACGTTGACATGAACATAAAAAATATACTTCATATCTACTGTGGGATTTAAACATACATACATGGATCCCATATTATACTTTGAATTGACTGAAAACTCACAGCCGAACCCTAATATGTAGTTAACAGAGCAAATGCTCTATTCTAACATCGGTTGTTAGCATTTTTATAAAAACAATATTGCTTAACTATTTTAAGTGCAAATATATTAAAACTAACTAAACGGTCACCTAAAAGAAGCTTCGATCAGCTCTAAGTAGGCAAATATATATATATATATATATATATATATATATATATATATATATATATATATATATATATATATATATATATATATATATATATATATATATATATATATATATATATATATATATACATACATATATATATATATATATATTGATTTATACTTTTTGTCTATAGAGCCCATCATAGGCCCTGATCCGACCGATGTAGTGCCCGTGATACCATGGTCTATCAAATTTGCGAAAATTTGCCAGCCCTGCCTAGACTATATGGGTAAGTAAAATATTTGTTTATTATATTGTAAATTATTTTATATAAAATTCCAGTACAACTATGTTATCAGATTCGAAATATCACTTTTGTTTGACAATACCATGTCATGTCATTACTTCTTCTTATTTGAAAAATGTTTAAATTTACCAGTTGTCCAGTTTAATATCAGTATATTAACTTGAAATACAATATTAATTTGAATTTTCGATAGAGCAGTACGGATTGTTTTCGAAAATAATTATGACAGATGATAAAACCATTTCCGCTATATAGAGACAATATTAACAAAATGGCTAACCGAACAACTATAACTTTAGAAATCTAAAGTAAAGAAAAAGACTATAAGTATGACAACAAAAAGGGATCAAATTTTCCTCGAGAGTTGCAAGCTAATGTACCTTAATTATTTATTTCTAATCTTGGTCTATATCTATATTATTTAATATATCAAATCTTGTATAATATACCTTATTTTTGTGATTCCGTCTTAACATCTAAGTACTCATCCGAATAAGATGTTTGCCAATATGAACCAGGTTGGCAAAGAACTGGCCTACTCCGAGGAAACGGATCCCCAATAGTAGTTTTTGGACCGTATATTTATATTGAATCGTCAAAACATTTTTATAGCGCGATTGAGGTATTCACTAAATTTCTAAGTATTAATTGTTTTGGTATGTCTAGTAAAACCAAATGGACATTTAGCGTCGTGTCACACAGTGTTATGCTACTGTGTACCCAACACCAGCTCTATGTTACAAAAGAATAATATTTTAAATAAATATAACGCGTTCCATCAACAATTCAACTCCATCTCCCGGCACAGGGGACCACATATAGGTCAAATTAATCGAAATCCATCGAATCTGTAAAGCTAGATGTCGCTGATATAGAATACAGAACATTGTTAAAAAATTGTAGAGATTCATATTTACTTTAACGTTACAAATTTTTGGGATAACCACCTCGTTTTAAGCTTAAGCTTTATATAGATAATAGAAAAGTACTTGACAATTCGTTTGTAGCGACATCTCTACCATACCATATCTGGAATATATAATGCATGGATTATTGTAGTGTATGTAGTGTACTCTTTACATCGAAAGCCACTGCGCCAACAGACATTAAATTAGTTAAATTAATATCACGTGAACGTTCCCCCCAGCACCCGAAGCGCAATTGAACTTACACTGCAACATATTGTCCGACATGTTCTCTTTCGGACTGATCATTTGCGCGCTGTTCAACCACGGCAAGCCACTGCTGCAGGCGAACAATAACCCTATGCTGTACGTGAGGCAGATTGAATCCGTAAGTATTCTGATTATTGTGTAATCCTTAATTAAATTACAATATTAGAAATTTCTAGAACAATATTGTATCGTAACCGACAATATTAAAAGTAATATTGATTTAAATACATGTTATATTTGCTAGAATTACAGCTTACCTTTACTTAGGTAGAATTTAGTCAATATCAATACAAGCTGTGAACCGTGAAATAAAAATTCCATTATCACTGAATGACTTAATCGTACAATATTATCGTGATTAAATTAATAAGCGATTTTACCTTTTATTAAACAACATCAGCAGAACGAGGTTTCTCGTTCTATTCATATTTAAGCCGAAATATCCAATATAATTTTGTACAATAGGTATGTTGACTATTGCATTTTAGATAATTTACAATTTTATTAAACAACAGCAACATTGAAAGTAATCTCATTTAAACAGCTTCAGGCTGTATCAAGCATACAGCAGAGACTTTCTGCCTGTATTCGAATGTCTAAACCTATAATGTATATTTAGTTGCGGAAATCAAAATCACTCTTTATAATGAACGTATGATAAAAATATGGCGATAAAAAAAATATTTAAGTCATTAAGTTAATGGTGTCCAGCCCTGGTACCGAGATATCTAATACTGGTGCCTCTAAAGCGTGCAAAAAATACACAATTATTTTTCTACACAAATGAAAATCTAATAAAAACGGATGAGACTGTAACAATTAAAAAGATATTAACGAAAATATAAATAACAATCGAAGTAAAAATCGTCTCGCAAGTCCCGAACGACGTAAATAATTACGACGAATAAATAATTATAAATAGTCTTCGGCCACTACCGATCCGGAGCACTAAGCGTTTTGTTAATTAAAGCTTTTTATAAATTGTGAATACCTGCCTCCTACAGACCGTAATCTTATCAGCGAAATTATAGAGTGAACACAACTGCGTGGAGCCATCGACGTTTTAAGTTGACAATGCCAATTAATTTTGCAATCGCAATGAGAGGTGATTAAACAGTACTTTCATCATTTTCAGGATTATTATCAATACACACCGGTGTGTTCTATATAAGCGTATTATTTTACGTACATTATTTTAATTAAAAAGTCAGGACAATTTTAAATTATAAAATTAATTCCAATCATGTGTAAAGTGGCGATATTGAGTACACTGTCTCTCGCTAGCCTGCTATATGCTGCATATAGTGTGAAGCTATTTAATATTGAACATGTTTTGATATGTCAATCCAAAAATGTCGTGTTGTCCTCGTTCGTTGTAAATATATCGTATCGACGTCGTATCAGCATCGTATTTACAAGACACTGTATTGATAAAGTGTTTGACAATTTATTAACCGAGCGACCCATTAAGCCGCGTTGACACAATAATTTAAGTGATAATCGATTTTATAATAACATTATAAACAAGTTCCAATATATTTCCACATTTATATTGCCTATACTGGTATAGTGGGAGAACATGAAATTGTCGAAACGCTTTAACAACTACGAAATATAGATTTATTATAAATATATATAGTTGTTTGTTGTATATTCGTAGAAATATGTGAATTAAAACTTAAAATTAAAGAGATTAAAGCGGTATAAAGGCGATCAGTCCAAAAATACCTTTTTTAAATTTAACATACCAAATTATATATAATAAATGTCAATTGATTTATGTCATTTAAAAACCGATTTATTGTTAGTTATATCATTTGATTCTGGTAGAAACACAGTAAAAATTCGCATTTTACTCTTTCTAGGTATTTTCTAATAAAAATACCCCCCAAATGTATTACTCACATTTGTTTTGCTTTTCTAATCTTAATACACGTATTTTTAAAAAAAAATTATGAATCGTTTCTAGTTGGACATTCGAGTAAACCAGGTCCTTCCCCGCATCCCGTTAGGGTTGCAAGAAGCAGTACAGCGTCTACTCTCGCGTGATCCTCATCCTAGGCCCTCCACTCAGCTGTTGCCTCTCATCAACTATTTTAAGTAATATCAATCCATCATTCTTTATTTTGACTAATACTTATTTTATTTAATAATATAAATATAAAATAAAGTAATTTTTGGATTTAATATATTTAGTTATATATAATTTCTATAATGTGATCTGCGTGTATATGTTTTATAATGTTGCAGGTTCTGTGTACCAGTCGATACTTAACTGTATATATGAAATTTTTTTCTTTCGTTTTATTTTATTTGAATTTTCATTATTAATCTATTTTATGTTATTTAATTTTATTTATTTTTTAATATTACATGCTTTTATTGATTTTCTATTGAACTAGGCACTTTAACACAACGACAGGGTAACTTTTCTAAGACAAAGGGGTGTTAAAAAAGAAAAATAACGGAAATGTTGATAGATGCCAGTGCGAGCCCGCAATCCAGGCGATGCAGTTCTTGGACGTGATCACTATGAAGGATCCCGGGCAAAAAATCCACTTCTACCGCGGTGCTTTAATAGAGGCATTGCCTTTCATTCCGAAGGTAACAAATAATATATATTTATATCCCGAGCACCCTACGTGCTTAACTTAGCGTTTGAATGTTGTGAGGTGATTTTTTCCATACTTTAGGTATACACATCACTTATCCAAAATAAAGTCAATTGCCGATCTATTTGTTATAATTGTAATTTGTGTTGTTTAAATATTAATTAACAATTCACATCGAGATTTTTTTGGATATTTGGTCAATATTTCTATATTACTATAATTCATCGAATATTCCATAATTTCTTCCAATATTCTAAAACTTCTTTAATTCTTCGAATATTTCAAAATTTCTAAAATTCTTCGAATATTTCAAAATTTCTAGAATTCTTCGAATATTTCAAAAATTCTAGAATTCTTCTAGAAATTTCTAGTATTTTTTGTAATTTCAGAATTTATAAAATTCTTCTAATATTTCAAAACTTCTTGAATTTTTATTTCATAATTTATTATATATTCTTCCAATATTCAAAGATATGATTCTGTTTTTTATGACCAAACAGGACTTTTAGTTGATAATGATCCTATATGTTTTACTGTAATATAAAATACATTTTATTTATATAGTTGTACTTTTATAATTCTTCTTATAATTATTCCAAATTTTCATATTTTAAAATACCCCGATATGATAACACGAAGGTCGCGTCTTTTAATTTTATTCACTTCCAAATTGGCAGAGGCTCGCCCTTTTTAACTATTTATAAGGCAATTCATTTTTTTTAAACATCTTGTTACCGTTGTCCTAACAAAGAACACGCCCGTTACGAAGTTCAAGTTGACTTGAAAAGTAATTTCGCTTATAAATTTGTGCCTTGTAAGGAAATCGTTTTTGTTGTTTAAGGTAAATAGGAATAAAATGTAGATGATATTGACTTGGGTCAAATGTTTTAATATAATATATTATATAATATTTAGAAAATAGCTTTGGTATATATTTGTGAATTAAAAGTCTTTTAGTTTTGGATGGAGGGTTTTAGCAGGTGTGTACTTTCCTCCCCGCACCACAGTGGGGGGGGGGGGCGATTTTAGTGAATATATTATATGTGTAATGATATATTGAACTTAATACTTCTCTCACTATATCATACAGGAGTTGTGGAGATGTGTTTGATTTTACACTTTAATTCATGTACCTATAGAAGCTATAAACATGCCATTGCGATTTGTTCAATATTAAAAATGCATAGCGAATTTTTTTTTAAAATTTGATGTATTTAATATATACATAAATTTGTTAAATACTCAGTCTGATTTGAATAAGAATTTAACATCACAGTCTGTCTACATTAGTCTGTTCTTATGTTATTTATTATAAATAAAACAAAGTGTGTGTTAACTTTAAATCCAAGTTCATGAAGGTACATGAATATATGAGATCAAGCAGTCTCCTACTAATCAAAGATATTTTGGCACTCATGATAATTACTTAATATTTAATTACAGTTATTTTTTTTTGACAGCTAACTCCAACAACTTAAAATGTATTCATAATATGTAATGTATGAATATATTTTACATTATTGTTTTTTTTATTCTTTTAAAGCTTCTAAAATATTACAAAAAGCGGCTAATCCGATCTGGCGTGACCGTAGTTATAGGCGTCAACCGCTTGTACATCCTGAAACTCAACACAATTCGTGAAGTTCCTGAAGTTTATTATTAATAAAAATTTTTTTTTTTATTTTATTTTAACAATTGGCAATTTATTTTATTTTATCACAAAAAATTAAATTAACAACACCATACTATTTATTTATCATCTGACAATATAGCACGTAATGTGTTTTTATCATCTATCACCTTGATTAGGATTAAACATATATAGATAATATCTTCCATCCATTAAAGTCTCCTACTAAACTAAATAAATTAAAAATATTTTGTCTATATATTATACCAGATTCATAGCTTATAGACTTAAAGTTTCCATATATTTTTCTAAAATATAGATACTTACCACACATCGTGGTTAATTTCCTTCAAGTCAGACCCATTTGTATTTGCTAACTTCCAACTAACTAGTCTCCCATATTAAGATTAAGAGAGCAAACGCCATCTTTCGCTAAAAGCAATTATTTTCAATGAATCAATTGTTCTCAATATTCTATATCTTAAAACATCATTTTCAATTCTAAATTTATTTTATGTTTCTTTAAAATTATTTATGTTATTATTTTTGCAATATATACGAAATGTTGTTTTGCCGCCTACGCTAACACCCTGAGCTTATGCAACGTATCCGTAGTAAGTTGAGAGATTTTTTACAAATATTCTACCAACATCGCTCTCATCACATCGAATCACATTTAATTTTGCCTTAGCAATATTAGCTTCTTTGCTTATTTTTCATCGATATACTATTACTAAAATTATTCATGAATCTGTTGAATAGTTTTATGTACTCATACATATACATATGTATATTAAATTCAACAATAATATGAACGTTTTTTTTTTACATATATACTTTAATTACAAGCTAATACAATAACAATATAAAATTACAATATAACATTCGTGATCGATGTTTTATTTTGATTATATGCATATTTTTGCGAAATTCTGTAATGCGAAAATAATCATCATGGCTAACTTTTTATTTTGGCGGCTGCGACCATCACGTAGTATTGATATACGATAATGGTGCGGCAGGTGTTTTCAATTATTAACTGGATTGCAGAAATTACGATGGCAACACGTGTGGCCCGTACTGCGACTAGAAGTGAAATGTATAGAGACATTAGAAGCGGTACTAATACCCGTTATATGGATGACCAATGAGGCAACTCCAGAAGAGTTTTCATCGCATGTCCTACCTGCTTTGAGGTCAGTCGGCTCATCAATTTATTATTATTTATTTACGGCAACATTGGATATTAGGTAATATGTTTACAATATTAAAAATCATGTATTGTACCATATATCGTTTTTTTAATGGCATTTATTAATTAATATACTCTCTATCGGCGTAAAGAACGCATACTATGTTGAGATGTAGGTCGGTAGATTTCAGCCACGTGATGGACTCGCCTAAGACTCAACAAGCAGCTAACATTCTACTGGAGAACTTGCACATCGTTATGCGTAAATGCGCTATGGACGATGTGAATAATGAACTGATGCCACTTCTATATAATGCAATGGACCACGATCATAATAGCATTCAGGTTTGACAATTTTACAATGTTTTTTTATATTTTGCTCCTACCTAATAACTGCAGAACATATGAAGATATATATATATATATATATATATATATATATATATATATATATATATATATATATATATATATATATATATATATATATATATTACCTTTACATCTTACAGACGTCATCTCTTATTGCTGTTCAAAACATAACAGAATTCATAACGGATAGAGCATTGCATAACATTATTTTGGGTAAAGTAAAAATTTTACTTGAGAAAAATCAGAGCGATGTCAAAGTCATCAGTTTGATACTCGGGTTCTTCGAGAAGGTCCTTTTTCGTCTGGAAAGGAATCATATCCTGGAAGAAGTAATACCCACACTCCTTTCCATGAGATTGACCGACCCCGATATTATTACTCGAGTTGTCAGTAAGTAAATCTTTTACAATCTTAGAGCTAAAATCAAATTAGAGGCAGCGTGTCCATGAATCGTGTCATACTCCTCAATGTTACAACAATTGTATATATATATATATATATATATATATATATATATATATATATATATATATATATATATATATATATATATATATATATATATATATATATATATATATATTATATATATATATATATATATATATATATATATATATATATCATAACTAGCTGTCTCGTAATGATTTTGCTCCAAATGCTTTTAATGACTTTTACTATGTTTATTATAAGGATTACAAAGCGAATTGTTTATATTAGTGCAATGCGCGCGATGTACTGTGATTTTAAAGGCCGGTTTACTGCGAATTTATGTGTTTCTTACGTTATTATTTGATTTTTCATATAAGACGAAATTAGTAGGGTAGTGTTTCAAGTATAACTTATTACAGAACTGTACAAGTCCATGCTTCTGGAGAGGAAGTTTGCTCTTACCACCAACGTGATGGCAACAAAGATGATACCTTCTCTGGCCCCGCAGACCATCAATCCATCTCTGAGTCTCGACCAATTTGGGACTCTAATGGAAGTAAGTCTAGGATAGGATAAACCTCTAAAAAAAATAAATAAAATTAACCAATATGTCATATATGATAATATATGTATGATAAATAATGTCATATATAAAGCAATAAATGAAAATAAAATAGAGATCTTTATTTATTTTATTTTCAGTTATTACTTCGAGAGTTTGGTGTAGTTTATTCCGTGAGATGTAATCAGTATACCGATACTGAGGACAGTAACGCTGTTATCAATTCAATTACCCTTCTATTTGCTTCAGACAAAGTATATTAGCCGTTAAACACCTCACTATCGCTCTTCTTTACAGAAAAGGGGCTTGTTTACTAATAAAATATAGTCACTGAACTAATTTTATTGTATTAGCTGAAATAGAGGTTCTAGTGATTTCTTATTTGTATTCCGTCTCATTTTTTTCTACATAATCCATAATTATATTGCATAATTTAAAATATCCTTTTATTTTACACGCAAATTGTAAGTGATACGGATATTGAAATATCAAATATATACAGATGTATGTAAAGCTGACAGCAAAGTTGGCTTTATTATTACAGCATAAGTAAATTTCGTTTAAATGTTGAATTATGGATATACTCGTATGTAATTTGATATATAAAAGGCATAAAAATATATTTTATCTTTAAAATATAAATTAATATTGTAATTTCAGTTTGGGATTTTAAATATAATAAATATTTATAAATATATGCATATTATGTTAAGTAAATCCGAGAACATTGATCAGGCGGGTGAAGCTCGCCAATTGTTCAATAGAATTAAGTTACATATGTATGTATGTGGAATACTTGAAATGAAACACTTTTACTGGATTTCAAAAGCTTCTGCAGTCTACCCGTAAAGAGTTCTCAGGTTAAAAAATGCGAGTTATAAAAAAAAATTAAGTTAGATTTTTGAATATGTATAATCACTAGCTACCTACTAGCATATACATACATATGTATCATTAATGTATGTTTACTTATTGCTTACTTTATGATCTGTGTATTCATTAAAAGTTGGATAAGTTATTACTTTCACTATATAAAGAGATTCGCTCTTATAAATGGATATTCAATAATAACTTTGTGACAAGATTAACGAAATGAGTTTGATAAGTTTCTTCTATCGTATTATATTATTTATGTCTCAAAATATATTTGGTGAAATTGAATATTTATGTTTTATACATTACTAAGTCAGTTTTAATAAATATGGAGAGGACTTTATTATGTGACTTGAGAAGATGAAGAAGTTTCTATGTATTCCATGGATTCCAAGAGTAGGTCTAGGGGATTCGTTCGTTAAGGGATCATTCAAAATATTTGTTACCTTTAAAATTTGATTTTAAGGGATTTTGCATGGAACCGAAACAATATACCACGCCTTGGACTTTCTATACTAAATGGAGATATTCGGCCTGGATTACGAAAACCACAAAACACTTAAATACACTACTATAAAAAATATTTTAAAACTATTTTCATATATAAAAATGGTAGCTATGTCATTATTAACTATAATACATATTAAACAGATACTGTATGACATGCTGGAAAACATTGATAAATCCCAACGGCTCAAGTTAAAGCCGGATCCAGCCGCGCCGAGCCCAGAGCGCCGCAATCTCCGTCATCAGATGAGCACAGATAATGTTACTGCTCCTCCGTTTAATATACCAAACTTGCGCGTTGAGCAACGCAAGACTTCAAGTGCGGAGGACATGGCACGCAAGAACTCTGTCACTGCCCCACCGACTACTACCACAGCTAACACTGGCAGCGTGGGGGGCTTTAAAGGTACTATCCACTTTTTTAAATATTACTATTTTCTGTATGGTACTTACACGTAAAAAAACTCATTTATATCGTTTTAGGCACAGGAATCGGACAATGGTTCTTTGGATCCAGCAACTCTACAAATAATGATAGCAACTTCTTGCGCGTCGCGAGCGTTTTCCCGAATCGGCGCTTATCTGATAACACTCTGATGACTCCAAAGATTAAGATCGCACCATCTTGCGCGTCGTCTCCGGGCGGCACTCCCGGAAGCACCACTGGCTTGCCAACTCGCCGCCACTCCAGCATTGGGCCACAGGAACGCCGTGGATCCGCTGTCAACTTATCACCACCCACTGTAAGTCGTTCGACTGCAAACAATGAAATCATACAACACATATCATTTGACACATTTATTAATATAAAATAATCACCATTTAGAAATAAACAATAAACAGAAGCGTCAGTGTTAATGGTGAAGTGACGATATTATTTTGACAGGTCCACCAATACAGAGGGCGGGGCGGCTCAGGCTCGAGCCTGTCCGTGCCATCCACTTCGCATTGCGTTGTAAGTGATGTATATCACCCAAACCCGCCTCGCAACGTGTTCCTGAGTCCTATGTTGAATGTCAACTTGAAACGGCTTAAATTGATGTGGACTGTCCTCTTGTGCGATCGGGTCTTCTTCCCACACGGACTGGGAGAGATCGTGTCATTTCTCATCATCACCATCATACACGCCCATCTGCACGACCCTGGTTGGCGTTTTCTCACACATTGCGTACTATTCCTGTCTTACCTGTCATGTCATGTCTCTCATTGCATCACATCGCTGCTACTTCCATTCTGTCAAGGAAAGTTAACCTTCAACAATAATGAAGTGGTGCATGCTGGTCATTCTGTATTGTTACCGACTCGCAATGCATGACGCCTGTCACATCACTGTGGCAACCCATCTCGCCGGGAGTGTAGCTTCTCCCAGCTATCAATGCTACTATACTCTGTTATCTTCGGTTTCCCAAAGGATCCTCGTCGATGCTGTGTTTCATGGTTATTAATTGGCAATAAATATATTTTATGTTTAAATGTTAAATACTCTATTCAAAATTTATAATTCCACTGAATGATATCTATTCGTGAGATATTTATGGGACTGTAACGTGGAAACACTTACACAACTCAAAGAAAAATTGTGGTCGACAGGAACTCTCGGCTCCGCTAGCGCTTACTTTGTGTTCTCATAAGTGTTAAAGGTATCAGATCAAAGTCATCATTCCATCCATCTCGTGGCTGCGGCCGAATGATAAACGCTGTCTCATATACTATTGCTATTTGTTCTTCTACGCAGCTTGCACGGAGCATGATCGTGAGTATGATCTTCTCTTACATGTTTGTCGTTCAGTTACGACTTCTGTATTCTGCCATCGTCTTATTATATGTATTTAACAACACTCTGATGTTGCCCAAATACTATTTTACTTATGAAACCGACTGATCGAGATGTTTTTTTATAGTCTTATCAGAACTGCATCAGTCGCATCTAGTAAAGGCAACATCTGCGTGCCTTGAAGCTAAATTTGTAGTGTAGTTTACTAATTATACTCTAATACACAAGAAAGTAAGCTCGACATGAGCGCTCAATGCTAAAATTGTTTTACGTACATTTCAAGGCATGCATCAGTATTTTCTACTAATTGCTTATATACTCGTATTAGGTACGAACACAGTTTGTGAATTGTGAGGTGTGTTCCTGTGTTGTGTCATATTATTTGACAACACTGTTTTTTTAGTATTTATTAATCTACAAATTTATTCCCATTTCTTTCCTCTGTTCCCACCGCTTGGAAAATGCTTTGAATTATATTTAACCAAAATGTTTTTTTGAAATATTTGCCCGTTTTGAAATAAATAATTATTGACAGCCCTTTTTTTTATAAATATTCTGAACTGTACGTACTAATTCCATTATTTATTTTAATGTATATAATTACAAAAAAATTTAATTCACAAAAAATCCTATTAAATATGTACCGCCTGCCACATATGCGGTATATGTATGTTGCAATACACATCTAGCATGAAATTTTACTTGGGCACTATTGAAACTCCCTTTGAAAATATGTAATGTTTAATTTGCATGGGATGAGGAAAACTTTGAAGAAACGCCGAAGTTCAAAGTGAACTTTGGTTCAAAGCATAGATGTTACAATAATATGATCGTGTAGGGTGGTTCGATGCCGAATACGTCATCAAGCGTTCCATTCTTGCTGACATCATCGATGCAATCGATCCGATCACGGCGGCCATCTACGTGCCTCAGCGGCTCCCAGGGCTCCGGCATCCTGCAGCAAATCAGCAGCGGCATGGTAAGGCATCTTCCTGTCGGCTCTCATGGTAGTGCACCGCACGCTCCACAGCCCTGGGGTGCGTTGCAGGGCGCCACGTCCGCAGGCTACAGCGCTTTGCGGCACACTGCCATGGCAGTGAGGAAGTGCCCCTCTTTAAACATCACTCTAACTCGTTAAATCTTCAATCTTACCCACTCGCTACAACTACCGCGGACCGAAGGCGCCCTGATTTTCTCGGTGACATGTTTACATGTTTTTGTAAGGGATGTCCCAATGTTCCTGTTTTACAATTTTATTTATATTCTAATCGTGTCAATGTTTTTTTAAGTAGTTTCTTTTTTATTTTTATTTATATTTAGTTTTTGTAATGCCTAATCTTATATATTGAAGTTTCTGTACCCTACCAAGTCCTTTACGAAGGTGTGTAAATACTGCCACTTCACTTGTCCGCCGCACGAGTGGGGTAGATTGAACTTCGCGGATGCGCCCTCTGGCACCTGTCTCACCGTCACCCGGCATCCCCGTCTGATCCCTTCACATTCAGTAGTTCTAACCATCGCTGTTGTCAAGTGTCGACGTCACATTAGTTTGCATTTGAGATCCACTATTATGTATTATTACTTCCTAACGATAACTCACTTGTGTTTTCAAAATTAAGACTGATTCGCTTATTAGAACTATTTGATTTTCTTTATACTTCTAAAGTATGTTGCGGTAAGATGAAATGGAAAATTAAGCTTTAATTGATATAATGTGGACATATCACTTCTACATTGATTACGAGCGTGAATCTAATGTCCAATTATATAGTACACTAATAAAATATAAATAATTGAAATATGAAAGTATTGAAAGACTTTACCAAAGGAACGTTCGTTATACAGTAGAGTGTTGTATGTACTGTGATATGATATTGTTGTACTGAAGTATATATGAAGAATTCTTCTTCTGTTTGTTAATTTGATGGAGATTTTAAAAAAACCCAACTTCTTTCTTGGGTTTAACGTTAAGTGCCAAACACAAGCTTAAAAAGCTCCAAACGTTTCTCAATAATATTAAAATTGTTAAATAAACTTACATGATTGTGCGATATAACAATATACGAGTATAAAACTTGAAACATGCACGCCAACTCCACGTGTACTTCTATATAATATCGTACAAAAATGTTACATATATATTCAAATTTTAATGATAATATATATATATATATATATATATATATATATATATATATATATATATATATATATATATATATATCTATATATATATATATATATATATATATATATATATATATATATATATATATATATATATATATATATATATATATATATATATATATATATATATATATAACCAATATGTACATACTTATGTATATATTTATAATATAAAGGCAAATTTGTTAAATACATAGGCAATATTTGTATTTTTCTTTGTTTTTTTTAATTTATTGAATCATATTAGGTATATATAAAAAATTGTCATAATAAAAAAAATTGTCATATAAATAAAACTAACAATAATAATAATGATAATTTCATGACAGATGAAAAGAAAACAAAAATTGCTAAAATAAAGATAAAATCGTTAACTCAGGTTCCTTCAAGATTAATCATATGATTTTTTTAAGAGATCATTGTTTTATTCAATTTGTGGGTACTCACATTTACCATTAGTACCATTAAAACGGGACATTTTTATTATTTTCAAATTTATTTTCCCGATACTAAAGCAACAAATATGAAATTTCATTAGTTATATTTCACTATCCCTTTAGTTTTTGCTTTGGCTTGTGAGTTGGATGTGTAGTTCGGTAATTTGGCCGACGTAGTGCCGTTGTAGACTAGTCATAGCCGCCTACGTGCGGGGGCCGCGCGACGACCATTGTCCCGCTATCGAATTGTTAGCGTCGCTCGACTCGAGTTCATAAAAAAATGCAAAAATACTAATCTAACAATAACATTAATAAAATATACGATGCATCATATCAAGTTATCAAAAGAGATTTGATCATTTAGACTCAAACTAAAAATGTACAAGAATGTTCTGAAATACATAAATGATAGAATTTCTTAATAGAATTTACGAACTCATGTCGAGAAACGGTAATAGATTCGTCGCGATCTCGCAGGGGCCTAGGTGTTAATGAGTGTTTGTGGTTGCTTCCAGCACCAGCTGTTTTCCGGGCGTACGTAAAGAGTGTAAAGAGAATTTGTTAATCGTTTAAGTAAAAGACGACGACGCGGCGCGCGGCTCCGGGCGCCCGCTCCATCGCGCTCCCTGCACTAAAACATTACCTCTCATTACCTCACGAAAACTACATTCACCACTCACCAACCATTTTACACGCTTCAAAGGACTCATGATCGGTTTTTTTTATATGAGAAAATTTTGCATGAACACGAGTCTGTCACGGTCAGTACAGTCCTATTGACTGCACACGCGCCATTAACATGACAACGTTGCTTGCTCACTCATCGCGTACCTACAATGTTTGGTTCATTACAATCTTGAGGGAATCATCTTGATTTATTACGACGAGCCTCCTGAAATAATAATTACTGCAAAAACATTAAATTGTCTTATAAGAATAGCTACATGTTTCACTATTAAATCTCAACAGCCCGTAAAATTTATATATTTTCGATACGAATGTTTAAAATGGCATTTAAACACACTGACAGAGCAAAGCTAGTTGCAAAGCTATCGAACAAAATGAAAGGTATGAAAATTTAACACTAGAGTAGGTATAGGAAAGTGGACATCAGGTCACGAAGCATTACTCATTAAAATATAATATTTAGTAAACGGTCTGTGATTGTAAAGACATTCATAATTTATATATAATTGTATACTTTATTAATTTTCTTCGCAGTATTTATCGAAGTTGTACTAAAAAAATTTATTTAACACACAATTTTTTCTCCAGTATTTGAAGTTGTACTAATTTTTTTATTTCACACACACAAATTGGCAATTAGTTATATTATTTGTATTTTAAATGAAGCTTAAAAATTAAACCTACATTTATTACTTATATCACAATACTCGAAACTTGGTTTGACGAAATGAAAATGTATTAAGACAATTTTGAGTTGAATGGTTCTATAGTTTCCTTTTTTGAAGTGAAGCTTAGAAGGATTCGTCGTACCTCGTACGATTAGTTAGGTTAAGAATGTCCAGAAAGTGAGAAATAGGAATAAACTGTACAGCTCGGTATTTAAGACTTCGTATTGTATTTATAAATAATTATAATATAATGAACGTTGTGAATCTTTCAAAGAAACTTTTGCCTTCATTGTTAATGATCTTACATATAATCTATATAAATTCTATAAAATAATTATAATATATTAATATATTATATTTTTATGTATATATAACATAATATAATATAACATAATATATAAATATGATTGTGGAGCGACAATTAGATCTCACACGAGATTTAAATTTCATTGCATAAATAAGCAAAGTGATGTAATTAAGAGTTTTGTGGGATAATGTTCTTGTTGGTTCGCAATAATCTGTTATGTATATATTTCAAAAAATTTAATTAATTTAGTTTTAACTTAATCGACGTGAATTTCATTTACGTACGTACGGATGTTGATAATGTGGAATAGTTGTAACATGAAGGGGCAACATACAATTGACATTGTTCAGATAAAATTTTCATTTAAATATCTTAATTTCTACGTGCGTATTATTTGCATCTTTCTGCTGACGGTTGTGGTGTTTGCTCAGTGTCATTTTTACACATACATAATATTCATATACGTCCTTTATATCCCTTGCCCTTTTCCGAACTTAAATTTCTAAGACTTGACCACGTCTGTGCTACCTTGTGATCTCTTTCTATACGGAGGCTGACCGCTAACGTCTACGGGCGTAGCGGTTTATTTTATATACGCCTCTATTACGAGGACTTCTTCTAATCTAAAATGTGAGCTTACAAAATTATAATATCTATTTAAACTTAACTTTTATTTTTTAGGAGAATATTCTTTATACACCTATATATTTATAGCTCTTTACTATAACAACCTAAAGCTTTAAACTCACTCGTCACTGACAATATATAAACTTAACTTAACCTTTGTCATGTCACACTCCTCTCTTTGAACATCATGTTAAATATAAAGAGGATGCATTACACCGTCATCAACGAAGCTTCACTGCAAAACGTTTGACGACGAGTGTAATATATCCAGCGGATTAGAATCCATAATAATACGTACTCGATATTACTATTCAAAGATATTTATTCATGTTTAAAAAATACAAAAAAATATGCATGTAAATGTTAATGTAACGTTCTTTAACCGTTTATAATAGATATTGCAATTTGTCGTTTCAAAATAATAGTAGATCCAGATATAAATTGTTATTGTACGTAGATTTAAGGCAGTAACTAACGTGGTAACACGAAGGTATTGCTCATACCAACCACATGGGCCATAATAACCACGACTTTCATCGACACTTGTCTACTCTGTCGCGTTACCGTCTGCATGTTAGATACGCTAATGCGTTATTTTGATGTGTTATAACAGTTTCTTCCTTAAATAACTATCTACATAAAATATTTCAGTAGTTTTGATGTTATATACCTGTTAGAAAATTATATTATTCAAAGAAGAGGTTTATGAAACATATTTAGATATAATTAACAATGTTTACCCATTAATCAAAGATATATTGTAATTCATAAATTAAATTAATATATTATTGAATGTTTTAACTTAATAGATATATTTTGTTGTCACTCAATCTATGTATACGTGGTATAAGTAGAAAATGAATAAAATGTTGAAAAATCCAGTTCTTGTTTTATTTTATTTTAATATTATATTGTATGGTTTATTAACTAAGGTCATATTATGAAATCGTTGCCTCCCATCAACATCGATTGCCACTTGGACTTTACAACAATTGTTACTGAAATTTCAAATAAAATTAAAAATAAAGTGAAAGAACTCAATGACACTTACTCAATCTTACCGAAGCAGATAAATAAAAACAATTAAATCGTAATTTAATATTTATATCCGTCTGTCTTGCTGCTTGTTCGGGCTAATCTCCGGAACAGATGAATAAATTTGATACTCACTGGATGATAGAGGAGGTTGTGGAACAACATATAGACTAATTTTACAACATATATTTACGAGGGACACCATACCACAACTACCGTGCCAAAGTACCCACCGCCCAGGCAAATTCGTAAGTAATATAATATTTATATTAACATTTAAATATGCTATTTTTTCGTAGAGAGAGTGATACGATAGGAATATTTATATGTTCAACATATGAATAGAGTAAATATTTAATGATCGAGCCGGCGGGTGGTTAGTAAAACAATACAATTTTTAATCTATATATATAAAACTCTTCCTTTACCGAGTGACGGACAGACAGCGCACAACCAAAACCGCGCAGCTTAAGAAGCAGCGTGGCGTTTGGGTTCCCGCGGTAATGTCTCCTACATTACCGCGGGAACCCAAACGCCATGCTAAAAGGAAGCGTTAAAAGGAGATTTTTTAAAATTGTAAAGAAGAAATTGGCATTACATATTTTGTCGTCCACGCAAACATAATTGCGGGCTACAACTTATAGTTTCTTATATTCCTGGAAATACCATCGAAACAAAAAAAGCTGAAGTAAAGTAAAAGCAAGGCAATACGTTAAGGCCAGTGAAGTCCGCAGTGAGACGCGAACCAAGGGAATAATCTCTACTTCGCAAATGGAATCCATGAATTTCTCCTTCCTAATATCGTAGCGCAACGTATCGCTAGCGTACGCAGCGCGTAGCGCACTATATCAGTGCGCTACGATAGCAAAATGTTTACAGAATATGTTAACGCTAAGTTCTCTCTGCATTATTTTTTAATCGATTTTCAGTAATCGATTTTAAAAAAGGACATAGATATAGAGTAATACGAAAGCAAGCTAGTTCAGCTAAGGAATGTATTATATATATATATATATATATATATATATATATATATATATATATATATATATATATATATATATATATATATATATATATATATATATATATATATTTATATATAATTATAGGTTAAATTTTCATTTAAATTGATACAAAATAAGGCGTTTGATACTAAGTGTGTTCTGAAGGCCGACAGGCTACTCTAAAATGAATTAACAATGGTAAGTGGCGAGGCAGGTATGGAATTTCCATTAGCCCCACAAGTTGCTCTACGAGAAAACAAAAATAATGTTACCATAACAAACAAATGCAGTATGTAACTGAATAGGTGTTTCAATTTCGCTTGAGAAAATATTTGTTATAGCTATGAAAACATGCATTTAAAATATTACCAGAGGAAATATCGGCAATATCTCTTTTTTAAATAATCTGAAAGTAAAACAAACAAGCCTTAGTCCATAGCCTAAAAATAATATTATTCTTTTGTGCTGGCACTAACCGATAGGAGATAAAATACATATAATAGGCTTTATTTTTAAAGGATTTTAATTTCCTTAATATAGTGAAGCTTGAAACCAAGTGGTAGGTCTGTTACATAGAATCAATAATAAAGAATCAATAATGATTAATCGATTTAGCCTGATTAGAAATAGAGCCGCTGATTTTTTATGTTTGTATCGATTCGAAAAAAGAATAATGTGAATTTAGTTTCTTTTTTTGTTGTGAGGTTAATGCTGTTTAGCCCTATTTGCCTCGACAGCGACATCGGTTGGGGAGAGGGTACTCTGTCCCTGAGAAGTAGCAAGCACTATTATGTCTGCTTGAGAGAAAACGTCGGCGGCAAGGGCGCCCCCTGCGGGATTCGAGCCTCGTTTTGCAGCCGACGAGCGGTCTGGGGAATTCTGTAAACTTAGTGTTTCTGTTAACATAATTTTTAGCATTTCATTTTTATAAATTCCATAATTTTTTCATCATTTCTAGCCCTTAGAATTTGTTACTGTTGCCAACTAATGATTCATTATTTTTTTTTAAAGTCTGTAAAATAACAAGCACTGACTGGCGGAAAAGAAAGGGAAATATATAGAATAGTAGCAAAGTAGTTCCTATGATATTTACAAGATGGCTCTTTTGTCTAGAACTATTTAACATAACAGTTTAAGTATTATACTATAGATGTCATTTAATATTTAAATACATCGTAAAGATGGTGGTAGTATCACTATCATACGCTTGCAAAAATATATTATAGAACGTGTTTATTATAGAATGTGTTGAATAAAAAAGATACGACGTGTTGCACTGTTAAAAACACACAAAATTAAAAACAGTACTAAAAATATATTTAAAATATTCTCTCTAAACTATATTTGTAGAAAGGGTTGTTATTCAATAATATAAGATCATCGTAGTATGATAAATAATATCCAAAACGAAATATCAAAAACAATGTAATAATTACTATTATTAGTGACATCTAAAAATGCTCATTGCGCCCAACAACTTTTACTAAGGATTTTTTCTTTCTTTTATAGTTTAGCTTATCTATTGTGGCTCTACATCAGATGTTTCAGACCCTTAATTTTTGTATATCAAAATATCAGCGAATAATGTCCATCACGTAACCACACAACATCCTTTGTTAAGAAGGCGCCAATTTCTTATTTCATATAGTTTGGCGTCTGCAATTGGTTTTTTCTCTATCGCGAAGGTAAATTTTGTTTATTTTTACAGGCTGAAAAATATTTTTTTTTTATACAATGAATTTTTTTAATTACAAGCTTTTTTAATAACAACTAAAACTACAAGTACATTTATTTTTTTAGTGTTGAACACAATATACACAATAGTTTCAAATTAAACTATTTATAAAAAAAAATTACAAATACAAAAAAAACGTATATATAGGGGAAATAAAACACCACTTGGTTCTTACACATTTAATATGAGCTATAGAACAATTTTAAACGGCGTAAACATAAACAACAATAAGTATGCGCACTACAACTATAGCTAGCCCACGTCCACTCAGATAGAGAAAGATACATGCAAAAAAAATAGACAAAGCTGACTTTGCGTTACAATTTAAAACATATACCTACAAACCATGGACGTTTCCTAAACACAATAAAAAAAAGTAAAATGACATTTAATTTGACATTTATTGACCTACTGATATCTAAACTGACAGTTCCTAAGGATTCTACAATACACCGATATATGGTAAGAGAGAGTTAAAGTGAAATAAAGTACACATAGTAATATTAACACATAATTACACCCATTGAGCTTAGAACATCGATAACACCAACTATACGAGTATACTATTATTAATAATCGGTTATTATATTTAACTGTAGTATAATGGGGGAATCCCCTTACTGGATGAAACTAAGTAAACTTGAAATGCTTTTTTAATTTTATATATATATATATATATATATATATAATATAATATATATATATATATATATATATATATATATATATATATATATATATATATATATATATATATATATATATATATATATATATATATATATATATATATTTAATAGTAAAATCTTGTTAATTATTTTTTTTTTTCATTTTTTATTGATTTCAATAATAATATTAATAGGAAGGTTATACAAATTAGTGCCAAGAATTCATAGCATTTCAAGCTCTTACATGACTAACTTACATATACTGATAGTATCGATAATATTGATATTTTTAAAATATATATATGATTAATATATATGCATACGAGTATAATAATAACGATCGACGAATACACCAAATATATCTAAACATTGAAATGGAACATTTAAAACTACTTTGAAACTCTAAACAAATGCGTATATGTCTATATTCTAAAACACATAACACAATATTATTAGATGACAGAATGAGTTTTCTATATTATTAAGAGAATCAAAACACCATATGAAGACCTAACGTCCATCACTACATGAATTAAGCTATTGTAAATTTTCATGTCAAGATTTAAACAGATTTAGTCCGTTGACACTTATAGATTATTATTATTGATATCATATGCCACCATATTGAGTCCATTTTCATACAACATAATCGATTTCGTCTTAGTACTTTACATTATAAGCGGCAAAAACCAATTAGCACTGAGCTGTGGGTGAAGTTAAAAAGTTAATGTATAATACTAATAATTAATAAGTAATTAAAAAAGAATATCAAAAAAATATAATATAGAATATAAAAATCGCGATGGCCAGTCGGCTATAACTTTATATGTATGGCCGTTCTTTATTTGAGGCTGAAACTTCATATGACTCCATTGAAAGCTCAATAATTAAGGTATTTTGAACTGAATTGCATTTTTGGTGTTGATTTAATCACCTGTTTTATTTTAGCTATCAATTAAATTATATTACAACACATTTTTTTTCGTATTTTAAAAGATTTTATTCTAATTCTTAACAAATTGTGTACGGTTAGTCGTCTACTTATTGGCACACACATTGATTGTTTTAGCCAAGGGTATATGTTCAAATCCCATTTGTTGTGTGTTTACGTGTTTATTTACTTATTTTAAGTACACACACACTCGTATGTACACGTACATTATCCAGGTATATCATTAATATAGCATAGATTAATCAGATAGACATATTATATTATTAAGTACTATGTGATTAAAATTTAATTTAAATATCTTATCATTAATACATCAAGGTTATTTAAAAATACAAGTAATCTACTAGTAACTGTAAAATTTTATGAATTAGTAAATAAACACATCGGCCATAACGTTCATATTATAATGAAATTGCCTAATAAGTTAAGTTCTTACTTTTAAAATGGCATAACAGATTAAAAATTTCTACTTTATATACACATTACTTACACACCATACTATTATATTAATAAAACAGGTAATCAAACGGACACTTCAGTTCAAAAGTTATAGTACAGTAAGTATGGATATAAATTAATATAAACGAATATGTAGTTTCAGTAATCAGTGAGATCTTGTCACAAGTACAATAGAGGAAGGTGTTAAGCGAAACATTCTGATTAACTTTTTAACTTATTACATATAATATATGTAGGACCATCTCATCCCTTATACAGGATGCGTCTTATTCGTTGCCGCTGGGCTGCGTCTCTGCTGACTTCCGCGTACTTGGCCTGAATACAGACAGATAGACAATGTTCAGCTATAAAACATACTTTTTTTATAGATTTTACCATGTACTCTTCCCGTCCAAAGTCATCACATTGTGTATTAAGTGGAACTCAAACACAAAAAGGAGTTTTCCCTCAAGAGGTTCGAACCTTGAACTCCCTAAGGTACGGCTTGTCCGGCGTATACAATGCTGGACAAGAGGGCAGTGAGGTAGATATTTATTATATGTGACAAATTTGTACTGAATAAGATTAACTGGAAGTGTCACTTAACTTAGTATTATTAGTTACTAGTGTGAACATTTTTTATTTCTTTTGATATTTTTTTTGTAAATTATATAATTTTATCAGGTCATGCTTGTGTCTCACTATATTTATTATTCATGTTGCATTTGTATATATATATATATATTCATATTATAATACCTGCTCTGCCTCAGGAAGCGCGCAGTGGCCACATAGCGCCTCGGCTCATATTCGGCGGAGGAGGCGGCACGCGCGCGCGCCACTGCACGCACATGCTCCCTGAACGCAGCGCGGAGCTCATCGTGAGAGGTCAGCTGCTCTGATATCTCGCCTACACTCTCTGTTCAATACAATTTATTTGTGTATAGATTAAATAATTCAAAAATTGCAAACTAAGTAAAAGTACAAAATATAGATAATAATGATTGAATAGGAAGAAAATTAATATACCTCTGTTTCTGAAGATAAAAAAACTAACTTACCATCAATGAGTCCATTCAGAGTAGTAGGCGGTCGGGATTGTCTTACACAGCGACGCTTCTTCGGCGGCATTCCGGATAGGTACGCATCGCTGTAAGGCTCGGACGGTTGACTTTGCCGCTGTAAGTCCCTAGTAAAAGTGGGAACCCAGTCCTCACCCCAATGTTGCGCTATTTGCGCAGGTGGCACCTACAACAATATTGAAATAGAACCCCCAACCAACTATACATTGTTCACATCGATACGACACGACATACATGTACCTGCCTGTTTCGTCGTCCCCCAGCCATAGCCACTAGCTATATTTAATTAATTACTTATATGGTCCGATGAAACACACAGGTACGTCTAATAAAGCGTTTTGCTATACTTTTGTACAACAGCCGCATAAAAGCTGCGTATTTATGGTAAAATTGTTGATTACCTGTTAAATTCCGACGATGACTGCTAATATCATAGCTCAGAAACAAATATATGTGTTAATAATAACAATAATTAATATTGACACAAAAATATTATGTATAACAGGTATGGAAATTAAATTATATTTGCTTCAGTTTAAATATGGCAAAATTGTTGCTCTTGGCTTGGCTTAATTGAATGATTGTTTGATAAAATACAAAATCTTGCATCAATGAATACATGAATATAGCAAAGTCGTTAATATTGTGGCTTGCGATGACAAAGCAAGCTCACAGCTTCGATTCTAGGCGAATGTAGCTAATATTACCTAATTATATTATTACTTAATCAATTATAGTAAGAATCACAATGGTATATATTAATGACGAAACACTGGCACAAACAATAAATTCTCACTTTTATTATACTTACGAATCTCAAATTGCTGCCATCGTCCGGCGACGGGGGCGAAGCCGGGTTGTTGTGATTGTTCTCGTTCGCGTGGTTGTTGCGATGGTTGTGCCTATTAACGCCACAAATATGAGCAAAAAGTATTTACCATTTTACAATAGCTACACAAACATGCAAATTAATGGAAAGTAGTAACAAGGCAAAATAAATGTCTAAGACAACGCTATATTAGTGTAGATGCGGAAGTCCTGATGTAGTAAGATAGATCGACAAAAATCTAGATTCAACAAAAAAAATTCAACTAACATCTGAAAGATGTAAACAAAAAATAAAGTGATGTGATAAGAATGTAAGAAGCGCTAAAGTACCTAAATACGACATATCTAACATATTAAAAAATCGCTCATGCACCTATAACGTGTAGTCAGCCTTACCGAGCTCTGCCCCTGTGAGAGGGACGGTGGACGATGCCATTAGCCCGCAGGTCAACCCGATATTGGACATCGGAGCTATAGCTATTCGTAAATTGCATTAGAAACAGTTCTAAACTATTATAAAATATATGCATAAGTTCACGTTTAAATTAGTTTAAGAGTAATATATTTTTATAAAGGAACACCGTTAATATTCAACTAATATATTAATATATTTTACTATACGTTTACAAATAATCTTACGCATTTACCTTATGCTTCCATAACTGTTTCCAATTAACTGGCGCTCAGGTCGACCGGGATAGTGCGCGCTAAGCATGTAAATGTATGAACAATGAGATAAAAGGCAGGCCATTCGAATCTTTCGACGATATGGAATTGATAAAATGTTATTTAAACGTGACTTTTAATATATAACAAGAGTTACAAAGCTGTCGTTACTTCATATAGCTTATTGGAAGCGTTATATACGAACTGCTCTAACGCATTACGGAAGTCCGGGCAATTATTTTTTATATATAGAATTTTACTTTGATTCCGCGTATAAATAATAATAATATATTAACTATGTTTATTTGAGAAATTAATTAAATAATAATTGATAGAATAGATCCGTCAAAGCTATCCAACCGAACCGCTAAAATAAGCTATTATTTAACGGAAAGCGGACTTCAAATTCGTTGATATAAAAAAAAGTACATTACATAGTATTATATCAATAGACAAGACACTTTCGAACCTGTTATTTATACTGTTGGTTATACTGTTATTATTTTTAATGAAATATTGACAAAATTAAGTATTAAGCTATTAACCGTATCGCAATTATAAAGAGAACGACACGAACAAGTTAAAAACCTTTACTGGTAATAATTTTAAATATTAGCTTAATTTGCCCGAGCTTCCTTTAAGCCATGTCATGTTGAATACTAGAATAATTAAAAAAAAATTAATTCTCGGTACAGTAATAATTTTCAATAGTTCATGTTTCAAATATTTCATAAATGTTTTGTTCACCTGTTGTGTCTTCCGTTAAAGTGGTAGAGGTGGTGACCATTGGGATTGCCGTGATTATCCGAACGGGAACCGCGAGATGTTCCGGGGTGGCTAGTACAATTAAGTCTACACTTAATACCGCCATCTTATTAAATAACTAAATTTCACTATTGTTCAAAATATAATATTTTCAAGCGCAGAACGTCTCATATATACTTAGTAGTATAGAAGACGTGTAAAATTGTAGATACAAACAAACAAAGCAATTTCAAACTTTATTTTAATAATTTGCAAAATAAAGTTAAACTTTGTTTGGGCAGCATTGAAATAATGTATATTAGCGTTCATAATATATACATAGGTGTATGTATGTATTCTTTGAACTTGTAAATTTAATTAGTACTAATGAATTTTAAATGAATTAAATGTGTAAAAATATTCATATACTCGTAACACTTGTCACAGTAGAAGTTTTAAAAACCCTTAAAAAAAGGTATAATAAATGTTACTTAGAAATTCTAATAGATTTTTTTATGTCCAATTACCGTCTTTGTACATTATCATAAAAATTGAAATAATATAATAGCGGTACAATAAAACATTTAAATGTCAATTTTTCAAACAAAAGAACGATTGTACCTGTTACGATAGATTTGGATCATGCGACGGTGGGCGCGCATCCTACCCGAACTCAACCGCTGGCTATAATACACACAATGAACTCGAATATTTTGAACGAATAACTGGTTTCATATAAAAAAAAATAAATAAATGTTAATGCATAGCATATGAATATTGCACGGGAAATTTTGCCTTTAAATTTTTTTTTCTGTTTTATTTTACTGTCTTTCTTTCGGTGACACCGCTAGGTTATTTCATACCGAATGAGTGAGTGAGTGTAAAACGAACAAAAACAGTTTGCGAGTAGTCGTGACCTTTCTGAATCTTAGCTCGGTGCCATAAAACCCATGGATAGGGTAAGACGGTGATATTATATGAGATATTCGACAAATACTGAAGATAAATTCTAGACTATTTTCGACCACGAAGCAAACAATCCAATAAATTTTACTCAGCAATTTTGTTTCTAACTTCCATTAAACAATGTTATTGTATCATTAGAAGGCACTACTTTTTTTTTTTTTTAAGTCACCATGGACACATTGTCGTGCTTTCAATGTCGTGTCGTGCTTTATTATATTTTTCAAAATTTTGTATTGATCGACATTACTTAGAACTAGATTTATACGAGTGTATATACATGTATAGACATGGCTTCTATTAGTTTTAAAAAGAAAAATTCAGCTCGATACGCTCAATTAACATTTATATAATAATAAACGTTGTTATTGTTGATGTTGCTGTCATAAATAAAAAAAACATAGCAAACTTTAAACATTGTATGTAATCTATATAGTATATAATATAAATATGTATATGCATACATTATGTACAGGTTGCAAACAGCGAGTTAAATTGCTTCATTTGCCACTTTGTATCTCAATTGGTAAATTTATTGCTACATATAAATGAAAAATATATATTATTCAGATAAATGAATAAGTGCCATTACATGGTAACGGTATGCATTTTTGATATCAACTTTTAACTTATATCCATATATGTCCACAGACGATTGAACCCAACAAATTGAATACCCCGTCCACATATCAAAAAATAAAAACATTTTAAACATCAATGGACTTACTTAGATCCACGGTGGGCGCGTCGCCTACGATATCCACGATACGTGTGGTGGTGGGATTGATCTGAACGATATGACGACGATGACGCCGACGCACTATAAAGCATCATTATTGTACCGTGGATGAGCTTATAGAAAATACTTGGCTTGAATATGTATAGGCATTTTTTTAATAGTTATTTTTTCTTCATATTAAATCTTAACGGATGCTATTAAGTAATTAAGTAAATAGCATGTTTACTAAATAATACTTTGGAGACTTTAAATCGATTCAGTGCATTTCTTTTTGTATGAATTTAAATCATTTACTAAATTTCAAGTAAAGTACTTTTAAATATTTTAAACAATTTTATAAGTATTCTAGTATTCTACAAGCAATCTGTACTTATAGACTCACTTATTATGCCTGTGCTCATAGCTACGATCCGAGCGCGACGATGTAACAGTCGACGTAGCGCTACGAAACAAAATTTACGAATACTTTATTTTTTTATTAATGCTGAAATATTGATATACACATATAGAGCTATGCTATCAAAAAAATATCCTTTGTGGTTTTCAATAAAAGAAAAACTTTACTGACACGTAAATAAAAAAAAAGAGTAACGTTTCAAATGAAAAACAAAAAAAATTGATCCGATACATACAACTAATTCATGAGTATTTCGTCTAACTTCATATTCCTCAATACAAATAAAAAAAAAGAATATTCCAAAAAAAGTAATATAAGAAACGCTTGAATCCACAGATTGAGAGTGCATAATCCAATTTAAAGCTTTTATTCACATATAAACCACTTGCGTCGTTTATATTATTTTAGTTTATTTTTATTTTATGTTTACTCACTTGCGTCGTCCACGGTGGCTGTCATACGAACGGTCCGGGCGCGCCTGCCGCGATGGACTACAAAATCAAGTTTTATATGCTCTATTGTCATCATATCATATCATCTAATAGACATAGTCCGAAATATTCTTAATATATTCGTCTATTTGTTTCTTTTTACCTATAGATGATAACGCCAATTCATATGTAATTTTATTCAATTAGATATATAATAATTTCGAAAAAATTAAATTACGTAAAATTTTGACAAGTTTGTGTTTTTGGTAAGTAAAATATTTCTGACTGTTCTTTATATTTTTAAAATACAATTGTATTATAACGCATATAACGTATGAATAATTGCATATGTATATATATATATATACCAATTTAAATAACATTTAATATTATAAATAGATTTATATAATGAAAATAAAAAACGCTAATGCAAATCGCAAAAGAAAAATAACTGAAAATACCAAAGCGGACACTCAGCCGGACGAAAAACGTGTAAAAAAAATCTTCAAGCGTAAACGCAGTATAAACGTAAAGCCGTAAAGATAACAACAGACAGTTTATAAGATCCCAATTTTAGCTAAAAAAAAAGGATCGATGAGTAAGGAAACAATAATTTAATGCTATTGTCAAATATAAACTATTATGTCTATCTTGTTATCTCTTTAGTGCAATATTTTGATAAACATATATAATTACATACATATATATATATAGATAATACAATTATATATAAACGACATCGATTACACAAACTCACTTGTAACGTCCACGAGGTTCATACGGGCGCGATGATCGCGAAGAAGACGCCGAGGCCGACGCTCTACAAAGTACGATTCATTTAAGAACATTACGCGTTTATACTAGACCATAGAGTGAGAATATACGTATATACATGTATATAATAATATGAATGTAATATATATTGACTTACTGGGACTCTGACATACTGTCGTCGAATCCGTATAAATCGGCACGCATTGCCGCCGATGATGTAGACGGTGTGCTACAAAATATTGCATTGTTAACTGTATCGATATAATAAAAGTATAATATCGAAATAATAAATTTATTTTATTGCAATTAATCGAGATTTGATAACATGTGGGCCTTCGTGTCATATATTATTTATTCATGAAACAAATAGTTATTTAATAACATAAAAATAAAAATAACGATAAATTCAAGCAAAAGATACGTTTTCATGATAATCATAATTTCAAAATTAATATTTGTTGTTGATAGTTCACGTGGTATTTATGTTATATATGTATATATGAACTATAATATATTATATATTTTAAATTGCATTACAAATATAATATATAAATATTATCGTTATATTATAAAAATGCGTATACACATATAATCTCACCTATATCGTGTACGACGGCCTCGATACACATCGCCATCCCAATAATCATCGAAACTCTCTACGAAGGGGAAAGGACGACGGCCCGAACTATCGAAATATTATTGTATTTATTTAAATAAAAAAATATATATCTTTTAAAACAAAATAATGTAAGCAATTTATATTTTAAACTTTTTATTTTTTGTTATAAAGTAAAGAAATGAACGTCCTTTGTACGCATAATAAAATGTTCCTTAATTTTAATAATATAAAAAAATTATTCTAAGAAATATGAAAAAAAAAATATTTTGTAAGAGTTTTAAAAGAATAAAAATTATTATTATAAAACTTCGTAAGGGCCAATTTCAAACCCGTTGCGCCAATTCAGTGTCGAAGAACAAGTGAGAATAACATAATATATCCAGTTACGGACAAAATGGTATTCTAAAAATTCTTAATTTCCTATTGTTTTAATTATTTCTCATTAACGTTTTGATAATAGTAACGATATTAAAGAATTTATCATAATATATATATTTTTTTATATTTCTTTAATTTACGAGCCAGAGACAAAACATATATATATAAATATTTTAAATATTTTATCTTGTTTATAAATATAAAGATTTTCGTTAACATCCATTTTTACTTCCTATTTTAAGTAAGCTGTAAATAAATAATTTTGATAGTGGCCACTTTGGCCCTTACGACGTCAGTCACTAAAAAAAATAGTGAAAAAAAGGGCAAGTGTGTCATGGTGTCATTTATATGCTCGGCAAGGTTTGACAAACCTCCACAATCTCCAATAGCCAGCGCGTAAATACCTCGAAAACGCTTGTCGCAAGCTTCATTTAAAATGACAAACAAACACACACTGACACTGGCCCGGTTAGGCAACAAGCTCTTGCAACCTCTGGCAAGACATACTAAAGACGTCGTTAACACGTGTGTGTGGACGCTTGCCGAGCCTTGCCAAGCAGTAAATGCACCAGCAAAGGTCACACTCACGTTCTGCCGTGTGACATGTCCGAGTTGGAATCATGGTCGCTTTGCTCCAACATCTCCGGCATCACGTTGAAACTGGGATTTGAAAGTAAATTGTGTCATATACAACACGTTTATTTAATTTATAATGTAAGTTTTCTTTTATATAAGTATAAGATAATATGTAGAAGATTTTATAGCCAATTGGGGGTAGCGAATATAAATAAATGAAAGCCATACATAATTTCATTTTGTTTTAAAACGTTGCGGCGCAGTTGAGATGACTTGAGCACGGATAGTGTGGGTTCGAAGCCAATTTTTAAAATTATCAATAATCATAATAATATTATTGTATTGTAACATTAAAATGCAGTAAATAATACACACAATAGGTACACAGATTGTCTTAAACCAAAACCGAGGGACGTATGCAACGTGTAAAATCTTGACCTACCTATAAAATACAAAATAAATAATAAAGAAACCTAACAATTTGGAAAACCCTATACAACAAAATCAAAACACAATTAAGACAATTGAACATCGAATTTGTAAAGGTAGTCGTTGGTGCACAAGTTGGTGTGTTGTTATACATGTGTAGTATGTGTGCGTGAGTGTGTGTGTGTGTGTATAGCGTGAAAGTATAACAAGTTTTTATTTGTAAGTTTACTATGTATAGATTGCAATGTATAATGGCAGTGTGGTGACAAAGCACTTACTGATCGCCGGCAAGAACGTAACCAAAGACGTGGTGATGCATCGGCAATGGGACGAAGTATATCGGTGCGCTAAGAAATAATTATACATGATACAAGAAATATAAACACTACAAATTAGACCGCTATGAAAGAACGCCATTACCAACCATCTTGTTATGTCGCGACAGATACTTCTTGTATATAACTATACATATATTTGTCGCGGCGAAGTCTTCAATTTAAAATGTTGGCAAGATTACAAAAGCAAATTCTTCAAAGGGGATTTCTATATGTAATTTTTATTCCCAAAAAAGTATTAAAGAATCAAAACACATTGTTAGTGTAAGAAGAGATTGTTTTTTTTTTTAATAATTAGTGAATTGACCTCACCTGCAGGGCAGCAGATAGTGGTAGTGTGGTGCGTAACATCCTATTCCGTTCACGGGCCACCAGATGTAGGCGTGACCACTACACAGTTAACAAATCTATCTTACTACACCGCAACTATAAAATGTATACTAATCATTGATTCTATACACTATTTATAATATTTAATATAGTATAAATATCGCTATCACGACTATGTTTAGAATTACGAACCGAACCTAAACTCACCTATTGCCGCGATAGTGGGAGGGTGGAATGTCGGTGACTAATATACGCTTATAAGTGCAAGGCGATTAGATTAAATTATGTGTTATTTAAAGCTTTAAATCGGTTATAAGAATATGAAAACGGTTGAGGTTAGTGGGCGACACTTACCTGTCTCTTGCATACGCGCCCGAGGGCGACTGGAGATGTCCAGAATTAGAGGCCATCGAAGAGGCCGCGGATCGGTCTACGTAATGGGGCGAAATGGGTAGTGTGGGGATAGCGGGCACGGCGGGGATTGTAGGCAGCGTGGGGACAATGGCTGGGGCTGGCACCATGGCTGCAGCGGGTACCATCATGGGCGCGGGCACCAACACGGGTGTGGCGGACACCAGGGGTGCGGGGACGACTGGGCGTGGTGGGATTGCGGGGCAGCCCTGGAACACTGATACCGTGGGGACCATGGGGACAGTATGCACTATAGGCTGCGCGTGTACAACCGGCGGCGACGCCAAGTGAGCAGGTGGGGCCGATGGGGCAACGGGGGCGGACGAGACCATTGAGACAGTCGGAATAATGGGTGCAGTCGGCACTATGGGGACAGAATGAGTGGTGGTGGGGGCTTGGTACGTGGATACATTAGGAACAGTGGTGACAGTGGGGACGATGGGAGCAATGGTGATGGTGGCCACGGGAGATATGGCAGGGGAGGTTACCGCAATGGAAGGGTTCACGAGGGTCGTTATAGTGGGTACAATGCCGGCGGAGGACGTCTGAGCTTGGGGCGAGGGAGTTTCGCAAGGGTAGGGGTTGAATTCAGCATCAATGTCGTCAGATGATCGATCCATAGCCTCTGATTGTGAATACGTCGCATCCACGATATCCATGGCCATTTCCGATGAGGTTTCCTGTAAGGAGACACGACAAGTAAGATGGAATCTTACAGAACGCAACATTGATGGATGAATAAGTCTCCAGGTTTACGCTGCGGAAAATAATTAGCATAAGGATCATCTACATTGTAAATTGTAATACCTACAAATTTCCACCATTAATTGTCAACTTACTGATGTATCGCACTGCGAGCTTCCCTTCTTTCGTATGAAGTGTGCACAGTGCACTTTATTCGTTTCAATGCGAGCTATAGCTGTATTTAGATTTTCCATACCGAGGCTGTAGAGCAAATCACGGACTGGCTCGTCAATGTTTTGGATCAAGTCGCTCTGTGAATAAAATTATTATAAATTAGGATAATTGTATTAAGAATCGAATTATAGCCCCCCATATGTATAATTTCAGTATTTTTAATTAGTTTACATATTTATATATATTTATACTTCTATACTTTTAATAAACATATAATTGATTGAAAAATAAACAAATCACCACTACTCACAATAAAAGATCTATAAATCCGCCTCAACCCTTCAATTCCCTCCAAGCAGCAGTACGAAAGAACTCCGCACAATTCATAGAACATTCTAGGGTAAATAATACGGAACCGTCTGGAAAACATTTCAATGTTTTCCATTTCTAGGACCGTCATGGCTTCATTCAGAAAACGGAGGAGAACCGCTTTCATTGATTCTACGAAATCCACGCTTGGGCGTAATGGTGTTATAAGTTGCTGGAAGGTTTACAATTATATAATATGACAGTTTGTTATTAATTTGTGACGAATACGGAGAGATATAATAGTGATTTATTTTACTTCACTTCTTTGTAATTTTACACTTATTATTTCTTTAAGCAGAGAGAAGCGATTGTCACTCCGCTCTAAGCGCTCTACCTAAACTCGGGACATGCCTTCTGTCTTCATTTTATGATAAAAATCTACTGTACAGAAAGAATTTTGTAATTAATTTAGATATTGGAAACAAATCTTTTATATAACTCGAATTTGTTGGATAAAAGTGGCCTATATTGAAATTTCAAATTTTACTATGCATGACAGATTTAAAGCTACTATAAAATAATAGTTTCTTACAATCAGTATTAATTCTATATAACAATAATAGTATAATTAACATTGATAAGAAGAAAACAAAATTATTATAAAGTAAAAAAGATTTGAAACAAGTGTCCATAGTATTAAAAGGAAAAAAAAACCCAATACTAAAATTTTAACAATATTTTCTTTCTTTCGTTAATAAATAATTAGCTGATCGATAACTACAGTACTACTAGTAACTACACAGCGTAAAGACGAAATTTAGAATATAAAATGATTTCGGAGTATGAGGAACACTAACAGCATAATTTCTTAAAATTTTTGCGGGAACGTGAAACACCTGAACTAGGAAAAGCAAAACCTACCATCCTAGTAATGAAAACAGCATGGCGGGCAAATATCAATTCGGTCAATTGATCCTGAGTCCCATCTTCATAGTCCCCTTGCATTATATCACGCATGTGAATCTGTAACCTTCGTCGAAGTGGTAACAGCTCTTCTGGCACGAGAGTACGACCACTGGAGAATGCTGTGGCTTCGCGCTGTTAGTAAAATTTTTAATAAAAAACATTAAAAATATATATATGAATATTATATATGTAACTAATTTAAGTAACAACTTATAAATTTAAATTTATAATTTGTTATAAAATAAAATATTTTTTTTAATTATTTTTTATACTTAGTTATTTGTCAAGTCTTCATATATACATACCAAAGTCAAAAAAGCAGCGATCATTAGAGACTCTTCATTGATGGTATTCCTGTCAAATCTCTCGAATAAAGTCTCTACGTTGTTCTAAAAATAAAACAAAATATTTTATATTAATTAAATTAACTTATAGGTGGGTGATCCAAAAGTAATGATAATCACACTAAAACACAGTGATTAAAGCTACAAATACAATTTATTTTCTATTCATCTCATATAACAAGTCAATATTTTTTTATAAATCGTCTTTCTAAACCTAGGATTCCCTTACAAAAAACATCTCTCAAAATGCCTCCACAGCTGTCATCACTTTGCTATCATCTTCAAATTATTGGCCATGGAGATGTTCCTTGAGCCGAGGAAAGGGATAAAGGTCACTGGGGGCTAGATCTGGTGAATAGAGTGGATGTTCGAGCAATTCGAACCCTGCTTCTTTAATGGCAACCAACACAACTTTGTGAGCCGGTGCCGAATTTTCTTGGTGAAACAGCACACCAGCTCGCAGTTTGCTGCGCCTTTTTTCCTTTATAGCCTCCCGTAATCTTCATATTCTTTTTTCCAAATATTCGACCACAGTTAATTCTTTCAGCATCCCAAATCAGTGGTCCGGCTCCAAATGAATGTAACTCCTTTTTTTCTGTTGGGCTTAATGCTGTTGACCGCAAATGGTCTTGACAGCGACAACATAAGAGGGGCGGCGTTGTTATGGCGACGACGGCGTGTCTTTACAACTGAGGGGCGTAAATTTCCGTTATAAAAGCGGTTAGCTACAGTAACGGGGTCATCGGGGTCACGAAGAACGCTAGGAGCACGTCGAAGCAATGGGTATGGATAGGGAGTCTTCGCGTTTGTAGCCGCTGCTCATTACGTTCAGGAATTATTACTAAAGATTTTTTTATTTTGTAGTTTCTCTTTTTCTTATCTTTTCTCATAATTGCGCCCACTGCAAAGCGTATCCAATATGTCTCCATATGTCTAGGTTATCATGGGCTCTTAAGTCATCAGACTCTCTGTCTGGTGGTCTGCCAACGCCTCTCTTGCCAAGTCGGGGTCTCCATTCCAGGACGTGGTGAAGCACATTTTCTGCCCACGCCCACTTAAGTATCACATCGTGATACCCAACGTCGACGATTTTGGTGTGTTCCCGTGTTATTTTATTACGGACTTTATCTTTAGAGGGATATTCCGAGCATAATTCATTCCATTGGTCTTGGGTCACTTTTAATCTGCGCACCATTATCATGTTCAGAGGCCAGATTTCGCAGGCGTATGGCATCGTCAGACCATTTTAAGCTTCCCGAAAGCCACTCATATCATCTCGGCATCCATGGAATTCGCTGTAAATGTACTTTTTCATCTTTTCAAGTTCGTGGTTATCTAATGAAATGGAAATCGGCATTGTATGGGCAGTCACCATCACTTTGATTCATTTCAGTCCTACTTTGTGAAACGCGTGATACAACTGTCTCAGCATGTCCTGAAGTTCTGTGGCTGATTGTGGCTCTAATATAAGAACTATATCATCTGCACATCAGAGATGTTTATTTGTGTTCACTCTCTTTCCGATCCAGTCTTGAAGTCTAGAGTCTTGAAGATGTCTTCTAATGTATTTCTAAATAATTTGGGCAAAATAAAATCGTTTTAACGTACTCCCTTTTGAATAGGTATTGGATTATTATTTTCTTGACAACGCTGGACAGTCATGGTCATGTATTTGTACAAATTCCTTAGGACCTGGATGTGGCACCTTTTTAGAGTCTGTGTGTGACAACCTAGTGTTCTACGGAGTCAAACGGCTTCTTGTAGTCCATATATGCGAGGTATAGAGGTCTATAATAATCTTTAGCTTTCTGAATCTCTTGCCCTTCTTCTTCTACTTAGCATTTTCCAGGCCAATTACCAGGGTCTGCTTTCCTACTTAATCTACTCCACTTTGCACGGTCTTGAGCATCCTCAGTGGTTAGTCCATTGGCTCTCATGTCCTGCGTCACGACGTCCAGCCATCGCTTTCGTGGGCGTCCGGGGGGTCTTACTCCAGGGACAGACATATCAAGGCATTTTCTTCCGACGTAGTTCTTAGGCCGGCGCAAAACGTGGCCATACCATCTCAGACGACGCTCTTGGAGCTTATCCGCTACGTCACGGACCCCAAGACTACCTCGAATGAATGTGTTGCGTATGCGGTCAGCCCGAGTAACGCCACACATCCACCTCAGCATCTTCATCTCCGTTACGTGAAGCTCCTGAGTGTGCCGAGATAATGCTGGCCAACATTCGCTGCCGTATAAAAGAACTGGTCGGATCATGCTCTTCTATATCAGCCCCTTGAGTTTGGGCGGTATTCTGCGATCGCAGACCACACCAGTGACCTCCCGCCATTTGGCCCAAGCAGCGCTAACCCGGGCGTGGACATCGTAGTCGATGCCTCCGGACTCGTGCATAATGGATCCAAGGTACCTGAACTTCTCCGACTTAACGGCTGGCTCAGGCCCGATGTGGATGGTGCTCGAGTCTGGGTTCCCGCAAGCCATGTACTCGGTCTTTGACACATTCAGTTTAAGACCACCGTTCTCAAGCGCACCCTTCCAGGCATTCACTTTACGCTCCAGCATCAGTCGGTTCTCGTCAATGAGTACTATGACATCGGCATACATCATCAGCCATGGAGGCTGGTCCTGGATGTGAGCCGTGACAGTATCTAGCACTACATTAAACAAAAGTGGACTAAGAGCTGAGCCTTGGTGAACCCCTACTGTAATTGGGAAGGGTTTGGTATCGCCAACAGCGGTCCTAACTGTAGAAACAGAGTCGTTGTACATGTCTCTGATAAGAGCAACATAGGATTCAGGGATCCCTTTGGATCGCAGTGCCCACCAGATACACTGACGTGGCACACAGTCAAAGGCCTTCTGCAGGTCTAAGAATGCCACATGCAGAGCTCTCCTCTTTTCCCTGTGTGCCTCCATCAAAATTCTGAGGGCAAAAATGGCGTCCGTAGTGCCTGATCCTGGCTGAAATCCATATTGACACTCAGAGACAGTACACTCTCGGCGGAGCCTGAGAGCGATCACGCGCTCGAAGAGCTTCATGGTGTGACTCATAATCTTAATGCCCCTATAACTACCGCAATCGTGAACACTGCCCCTTCCTTTGTAAATAGGGGTAATAAAACTGTGCCGCCATTGATGTGGCATCGTCCCAGTGTTCAAAATGCGGTTAAAAAGATCAGTAAGCATGAGCACACCACGAGAGCCCAACGATTTCCACGCTTCGATCGGAATATCGTCAGGTCCCACCGCCTTGCCGTTCTTCATTGCGTCGAAGACAATTCCGAGTTTCATCAAGGGTTATTGGAGCAATAAGTCCCAGGTTAGGAGGTGGTTCAGACGGAATACTACCCGGGTGCTGAGTATTCAGCAGCTCCAAGAAGTAACTTCTCCACCTCTCCTTCACAGAAGCATGACTACAAAGCAGCTTGCCCTGGGAATCTCTGACGCAAAGACATTTTGTGATATCTTGCGTCGCTTTATCCCGAGCACGTGCAAATTTGTAGATGAGCTTCTGCCCCTCCACAGTTTCAAGTTTATCATATAGAGGTAATAAACTTTCACTGCGGGCTCTGGCTACAGCTCTTTTGCTGGCACGTTTCGCTGCTATGTACTCCAGTCTGTCTTCAGGAGAGTTGGAACGCTGCCACTCCTTAAATGCAGTCTTCTTATCATGAATCACCTCTTGTACCTTGTCATTCCACCACCATGTCTCCCTGTCCATAATACGTCCTCCCCTAGAAACGCCAAGAACATGTTTACCAGCCGTAATGATTGCTGACTGAGCTCGACCCCAAGCATCCTGAGCAGTTTCAGTGTTAGTTGATAAATTTTGACTGTTAACCTCTGCCAGAAAGTCGGTCTGCATCGGTCCATTCAGCAACCACCACTTGATTTTAGACTTACGCGTTTCGGCTAATTTCTTTATCGGGGTAACGACATAATCCATGACAAGAAGACGATGTTGGGCCGCGAGGCTTTCACCAGGAATGACTTTACAGTTAGTTACCTTGCCAACATGACACCGCCTGGTCAATAGATAATCTATTTGAGTTGAGTGGAGTCCACTCGCATACGTAATAAGATGCTGCGGACTCTTTTGGAAGAACGTATTCACGATGGCCAGATCAGATGCAATACAGGTTCTTAGGATATTTTCGCCCTCTATATTGCGGCGACCGTGACCAAAACCACCGTGGACACGTTCATACGTATCCGCAGCCTTACCCACGTGACCGTTAAGGTCTCCCCCAACTATGATCACCTCGGTAGATGGTATAGCGAGTAGAACCTCTTCATATTGCTCCCAGAATGACTACTTTTCGGCCCCGCTACAACCAGCCTGGGGAGCGTAAGCACTGATTAAGTTGGCGATAGCCCCCTCAACCAGTACCTTCACCCGCATCAGGCGGTCGCTGCGTCGGTCAACTTCGAGGAGACCATTCCGTAGCTCTTCAGATAAAACTACTGCTACACCAGTTTTACCGGAAGGAGACCCAGTGTATATGAGCTGGTAACCCTGTCCGATGATACGGGACTTATTGCCCTTCCAGCGCGTTTCCTGTAGGAAAGCACACTGGACCCGACGCCTCATGAGTACATCTGTTAGTTCCCTGCATCGTCCGGTTAGAGAGCCAATATTCCACGTTGCAAAGCGGAGTTTCCTTCTGGGTACTATCTTCTTTAGCCGTGTCCGTACTTGACACGGTAGCCCTTGCCCATTTAACACAGGTGTAGGGCGATGTGCCTGCGCGTCGTTTAGCGGAATCTCTTGCCCAAGTGTGTAAATATGTGGTTCATTTTTTCCAAGCTCCCTTGCGGAAACCAGCCTGGTCACAGGGTTGGTACTCATCGAACCTCCGAGTGAGTCTTGTTGTGATGACTTTCAAGAAGAGTTTGTAGACTGATACTCATATGGAGCTGTAGTTCTTAATGTGCTATCGCTTTTTTTGTGGAATAGCACAATTAACCTACGCGTCTATTCTTGTGGGACCACTCCAATGAATAGGACGTCATTAAATAGCAGTCAGTTCCTCTAATATTGCAGAGCTACAAGCTTTCAGCAACTCAATCGATATACCATCTTTTCATGGGGCTGTATTCTTTAATCAGCCGCTTCCAGAACTGTAGGATTGGGAAGCTTAAAGATACCGTTATTATCTCGTCGCTTGTTTGGAAGGTTGGATGAGTTAAGCCTTTGGAATACTTTAAAGCAACAGAAGCTTAAAATCAAAATCTAGATCGCATCTCATGGGTGTCGTAAACGGTTCCGTTTCCTAAAATCTAGGCATAACTACGATACGGTAATGGCGAAGCAAGGGATGCGAAGAAACACCGGATACGATGCGGTTATCACCAATGACGGCTCTACCAGACAACATATAACACGCTAACTAAATTCCGGTAACTGACGATACTGGGAGACCAACAGTTCCTCAGTGGTTTCGGGGACATAGTCCACAAGACCTTCGACAAGTGTGTCGAATCGGCACACCTAGATGACAAAGTGAAGGCTATGAATAAAGATATTTCCAAAGCCATGCATAGCGACAAAACCCACTACAGTTGTGATGAGAGATTTTAACGCAAGGTTTGGGACACTTTGGGAACCAGTTGAAGTGGGGTAATTTAGAATTGGGTAGTGGAACGCCAAGGTTAAATGTGGATCGATTTCATGGAGGGCTCCTACATGATGAGTTTCTTCTTCAGGAAGTCTTAACAGAACTGGACTTCGATGAGTCCGGATGAAAATGTCAAAAACGAGATAGATTTTATCAATTCGATGAAGATGAACCAATTATGACCCTGTGATCCACAACGTTAAAACAGGAAGCGATCACCGACTTGTTCGAGGCATCTTGAAAATGATAAAGTCTCCGTTCCGACCAGTACCTGCTTAAGTCCAAACCCCCGAGGGCTTATAACTCGAACTTCAAAACCGTTTCAAAGGCTTATAGAACAGCGTAGATGTGGACGATTTAAACAACAAGAGGGTGGATACAAACTGTACGTAGAGTTTAAGTTTTTCAAAACCCACCGTACCACAGTAAAAACATACTCTCACATGAGTCACGACTCATGGCACAGGGACGTGACATGGAAGCTACATGACTAAGAAGATGCCAATAGGTTTGGGCAGCTAAATAGACAGATCTCTTAAGTTTTTATATCGCGTCCTTCACCGACTTATTACAAATCGTATTTGCTACTGCGCGAAACTAGCACTAGTTAAGAGTTCGCAAAAGATCTGTCGATTAGACAAAGCCAACTGACAAGGTTGAAAACTAATGACGGTAGCATTGTTTCGAGTAAGTCTAAAATTTTGAGGCAAATTGACAGTTTCTATAAAACATTGTTTTCCAGTTGATATCTTGGGTAAAGAATACAGAGCGATTTGGTGACAGAACTCTCTTGAAGAACTTCAGACCAATATCACAAGTGCCAAGTAGACTACAGCTACATCGCCATTATGTCGGTTAGATTTCAGCAACAGAGTTCTTATCCTATCCAACTACATCGAGGAGCGAGACAAGGACACGTTATCTCTCTGAAATTGATCATCGCGGCGTTGGAGGATATTTTTAAGCTTCTGGATTGGAAAGTATACAGCTTAAACATCAACGGCGAATACGCTACATTCTTTCGTTTTGCCTTATGCCTTAATATGTAATACTAGGCCGATGAAGACCTGAACACAATGCTCGAAGATCGATTCTACTATGAATTTCCATCAGGTATGCTAGACCTCAGAACCAATTTTAACCTCCAGGTTAGGTGACTCCAGTCACCTAATAGATATACAATAAAAAGTCTCATTCAAATCCGTTCAGTAGATTCAAAGATGTGCAAACAGACAAACATACATACAAAAAAATTAAAATTACACATTCATATTCTATAAGAATTTTTAGATCGCCCCTGTATGATTTTTTACGTAAAAATATTCAATGTACAGGCAGAATTTTTAACCTCTTTTACTACAGTGTAGATAGATAGAATATAAATAAATTTAGGTAGAAATAACTATTGCTGATAATTGGATAATATGCAAATTTTAAAATGTCTAGTAAAACCACGAAGTTTCGTTTACCGCTCCGCTCTCCGTCCGACTTCGAGACATTTATGTTTATTGGCATACTCGACGCATTTTGTTTTATCATAGACGAAAAATGAAAAGCTAAGCTAAATATTGAAATATTTTTTACACCACATATATTCAGTGCATTAAATAACTTACTTGTACACGACTGGTGCTGCTGTCACGTAATCGAGGTCCACCAGCTCGAAGAGTTTCCTCCCTATAAAACACAAAAAAAGTTAATTACAAAGTTCCTCTATGTTAATATGATATAATTTAACATATCTTTTTAGCTTTACGTCGTATTCACTTAACAGGGTAGGCAGAAGGAACCTAGTACTAGGACACGTTCCTCACTTTGTGCTTTTCGAGGTATTGTGTGTTGAGTGGCGGAGCTCAACGCTGCACTTTTGCCTTGTTGCCAGAGCGAAGAAAATAATTCTGCATAAGGGGTCATGGGAATCGAACACACAATCCGTCGCGTTTGCTTTTTTGTTGAATTACGTCACATGTTGTTTGTGTTGGGTTGTTACAGATTGTCTATACGTTACTAAAAATAATTCTATTATTTGCTAAATGTATACTTCACTGATAACAATGATATACGATTATATGAAACGAATATATATATATATATATATATATATATATATATATATATATATATATATATATATATATATATACGAATATATATATATATATAATATATATATATATATATATATATATATATTATATATATATATATATATATATATATATATATACTCTGTAGCAGTCTCCAGCGCGGTCCTTTCACCGTCGCCATATAGAGTTTACACTGTCATTAATAATTTACACGTCAAATAAAATAAAACGAAAATAAAAAATTATTAACTCACCGTCGCCTCTGCAACTGTTGTCTAGCGTGTGGACTGTCACACGGAAGGAATCTATCATATATCAGATTCATTAGAGACACCGACTGAGGACGAGATGATTCTTCTTCTGTATAGAAAAAAATATAATATAATGAGCGTGAGACCATAAGTTATATAATTATTGTTTATTTTCTTATATTATACACATATTATATATATATATATATATATATAGATATATATATATATATATATATATATATATATATATATATATAATATATATATATATATATATATATATATATATATTATATATATATATATATATATATATATATATATATATATATATAATATATATTATGTATATTATACATACATATTATACACGTATATTATACATACGATTCGCTTGATCGGCAGAAGCTCCATTATCTTGTCTTCCTTGAGGTCGTGCAGGACCTGGTTGGTTCTGGTCAGTTTGGTCCTGATCATCTTGATTTTGCCCGACTTGGTTCTGATTTTCTTCGTTTTGACCATTCTGGCCAGAACCCTTGTCTGAGCCATTCTGGCCTGATCCGCCCTGGTTTGGTCCACCATGTCCAGAGCCTTCTTGGCCTGAGCCACCCTGGCCTGAGCCACCTTGGCCTGAGCCACCTTGGCCTGAGCCACCATGGCCTGAACCATCTTGGCCAGAGCCACCCTGGTCTGAACCACCTTGGCCTGAGCCTCCTTGGCCTGAGCCGTCTTGGCTTGAGCCACCCTGGCCTGAGCCACCTTGACCTGAACCATCCTGGCCTGCACCACTCGAGCCTTCACCAGCTCCATTATCACCCTGACCGGAACCAGTTTGTCCTTGGCCTTGATTGTTCTGGTTTTCGCCACCCTGACCAGAACCTCCTTGGTTGGAACCAGAACCGTCCTGACTTGTTCCGGAGTGGCGTGTTGTAGCGTGGCTCGTGCCTGCCTGGGCTAATCCAGTCCGGCCTGAACCGACTTGACCTTGCCCTAGTTGGCTAGGATTTGTATGGGCCTCACCACTATGGTTAGCCTGACCGTTATTAGCAGCGTGATCGTCACCCTCTTGGTTTTGGTTTCCAACCGTTTGGTTAAAATGAATGTTGGGGATTTGTTGCAAGTGGGCGTGCATTATGCCTTCCATTCCAGGAACAAGTCCCTGACGTATTACTGACGAGAGAATGTTCTGGAGCAATTCAGCAGTCGGCGGTCCACCACCCCACGGCATTTGAGCTAAGTATACTAAAAGAAAATCTCATATATTTATGGGCAACTTATTACGGTTTAACTAATAAATCCAGATATTAGTAGAAACGTATTATACGAAATATTTTGTTAATATGATTAATTTTATACATTACAAGTTTAATTAAAAATTATTTCATTAATATCTGTATTATGTTTATACTATCTAGATTTATTACTTTAACTGTTGGGTATAATCCAAAATTAAAATATTATCAACTTATATTTTATATCATCATTTCATAATTATACCAGCCCCCAAAATTAATTCTCATTAATTACAATGTTCCTATAACAAACAACAAATATTCGAAAACTTTTAATTTCCGCACTAACTCTGTGACCCAAAAAGCTGAGGCCCACCAGCAGCGACATCTGGTTGTGGCATTGCTGCCGCCCCTTGGGGTATTTCTTCCATGCTCATGACGACTTCAACACCACCGATGGGGCCCACTTGTCCCATACCACGGAATAGGTTCTCGAAATCTGTGAGAAAAAGAATAAAAATGTATTATAACTGAACAATTTAGTTACAAAAAGGTAAATAAAACAATAATTATTTCAAATTCCAACAGACACGCAAACATATTTAAGTGTATAAATGGATGTATACATCGCGGCGTATCACAGTTCAGTTCAACAATTCTAATGTGTTTGAAGCCTAAAGAATAATAAAATTAAAATCCCGTAAAAAATTACAACGTACTGTAACATATGCACTCACCAAGCATTACTTGACGACGGTTGCCTTGTCCATCTTGATTATTCTGATTCGGAATATTCTGATTGGAACTCGGAGTCTGATTTTGGGGTGGAGTCGGTTGTTGGTTTTCATTAGCATTTTGACCATCCGGATTGGCTGGCATCGGGACCCTCGTTTCTATTTCTACTTGGTACGTGATGGGGTCTGGTTGTACATTTATATTAACAGTTGGTGGATTTCCAGCTTGTGTCTGAACTGGGATTGCCTGAGGTGGGGGTTCAGCTTGGCTCGAGCTTGAAGGTTCGTTAGGCGCTCGACGGGTGGTCGACGATTGTACAACGTTTATGTGAGTCTAGAGTAATTGTTATTATTTAATAAAAAAATATTTTTAAGTGCCATTATTTATTTATATCAATCTAATATTAAAATTGAAACATTGTTACGCGTAAACATGTGTTCCACTTTAGCAACTTTAGAAATTGTGAACAACGTCATCAACGTTTGGCCATATCGTAAAATAGGATAGCCATTAGCTATTTTATAAAACGATAAATTATGTAAATGATTTTACAATTACATAAAGTTTTATGCGTTTAGTTATGAAACTATAATATATTATCATTGATCTTATCAACGCATACCATGGTCGGGCTTACGGATAGTTGAAATACGAGTATGCTCAATGACGACGCTACTACTGATACACTGCCTCAAAAATAAATAAAATAACACATATAAATTAAAAGAAACATACTTGTATAGGGAATGGTGTGCGCGTCAGAACTTCGGACGTAAGACGAGAGTTCTCGTGAGTCATCAGAAGTCCGATATCAGAAACAAGATGGTAGGCGTGAGAGAAGCTGTGGTACAGTTCAGCTGATATCTCCGCTGTTCGCTGACGACGCTGAAGCTCTTCCTCTTCTAGTTGGATCTAGAAGTTATAATGTAATTTCATATTCATAAATTTCATGTTATTTTTAGTTTCCACTTTCCGAGAGAGAGAATATTTGCTTATATGCTTTCCATGCCGAAAATCTAACTATAGTTAATCAATAATTAATTAAATTTCTTTGGTATATGGAGAGAATTTTATATTGTTTATTTATAAGTGTAAAAAAATTGAGTGAATTTCGAAGCCCCATGAAGTTCGTTACTTTAGCAGATATCGGGATTCATCAAGTAATTTTATGAGTTTGAGCCCGTCGAACTGAATTTCTAAAGAGTAAAGCAACACGGTCCTCTTATAGGGCTGCCTGACTAATTCATCATTGTATTAGCCACTATAGATTTCTTGTAGGTAAAAAATATGTATGTTTAAAGAATAGATGTATAAAATAAAGAAAACTGGTAATTGGCTTATTAACCAATTAAAGAATATAGAAAGAAAGCGTCAGGGCAAATAAAAAGTGACAAGTAAAAGATAATAAGTTCTTTGGTTTCAGCGATGTTTATACATACTAAATAAAACATTTAACCGGATTAATCGCGTACATTATCATTATTTTTTGGTAACCCGACGCTTCGGACACTTTGCAGTAGTCCGTGGTCAAGAGTATACTGAGGTGGCATTCGTCTGTCATTTGATATAATTATTACATCAAATTTAATGATTTGTATGTATAGTGTGTATGTATTGAACTTATTTATATGTATATTATGAATGTATGTATGTATATGAGTATTTTTGTACGCTTGTATTATTTATTTATTCATATTTTATTTATATTTATTTGTATTTATTTGTATGTTTATGTATATGTTATATTTAATGCACCGCCCATGTTTGTACAACTCCAACATCCAAAGGTTGCCTGGAAGAGATCGCTTTTAGCGATAAGGCCGCCTTATTGTACTTCTGTCCTTTTTTAGCTCTTATGTAATGTATATATATATATATATATATATATATATATATATATATATTTATATATATATATATATATATATATATATATATATATATATATTTATGTTGTGCAATGAAGTATATTTGTATTGTATTGTATTGTACCTCCAACGGTTTCTGAGTTGCCTCACGTACTGCCCCAAATTCCTACAGAATGAGCCAACTGTATGCTGCTCTCTGGTGTGGTGGGTTTGGGACTTTAAAAGTTTTTATAAGTGGATCCCAGGTGGTAGAAAGCTTCCAACCGTCATCTCTATTGAAATTGGGATATTTTTTAAGTCTCAAGAAATAGCTCACTTTTTTGTTAGGCTTAAAAATAGTTTTTATAGAAGCTCTTCTTAAGATGTTGCCGATCCTGTCTGTAGCTCCCTTTACATATGGTAGTGCTGGTTGTCTCTCAACTGTGGGTGGCTTGTTTATCTTCTTACAACTCTGGCAGGGAACTGGCTGCTTGTTCTGATGAAGAGCATTTTTTACCAGTCGAAGGCAAAACGATGAAATAACAATTCTCAAAGCCGATAAAGGTAACACGACGGTTATACTAGACACCGAGGAGTACAATAATGAAATGTAATTTTTATTATTGGATGAAAAATCTTACAAAATTATTGACAAAGACCCTACAAAAAAATACCTAAAAAAACATCCAACTTAATATACACGCGAAAAAAAATAACATCTTGACGTTAAATCACTCGTGTCTAGCTGTGTAAAACCTCCTAAGTTGTATGGGTTACCAAAAATACACAAAAAAGATGTACCTCTACGTCCAATCGTTAGCCAAATCGATACGCCGACGTATAAACTGGCTCAACATGTCGCGAAGGTAGTTTCTCCACTGCATGGCCACTCAACATCTTATATCAGGGATTCGTACCATTTTGTTAGCGGACTGAAACACCTCAAGTTAGCTCTCAATGAGACCATGGATAGTTTTGAGTTATATCGAGTCACTTTTACCGGGTATATTGGTATACCGTATATCGTACTGTATACCGGGTATACTGTATTAAGGACTGCATCTACTGTATAAAGCTAGACGAATCCAATATGCCTATAGAATATCTTGAACTTTTAGAACACTGCCTTACATCTGGATACCTAGTGTTCAATCAAGTATTTGATTTACAAGTAGATGGTATTGGTATGGGTTCGCCCGTGTCCCCAATAATAGCAGATATACACATGGAGGACTTAATAGCAGATATACACTTGAGGAGTTGGCTGTTAGCACTGCACCCTGTCTTCCTAGGATATATAAGAGGTATGTAGACGGTAGATACTTTCACAATTTTATCTACGGACAGTATTAATATATTCCTAAACCATCTAAATTCTATTAATGACAATATTAAATGTACAATAGAATTACAGGCTAATAATTTTTTAGCTTTTCTTGATGTTTTAGTTATAAAAAATCCCAATGGCACATTAGGCCACACAGTATATAGGAAACCCACTCACACTAATAGATATCTCAAAGGTGAATCTCACTATCACCCTATACAGTTATCTACCGTTGGCAAATCTTTGTTACAGAGAGCCCACCACCTCTGCGACGCTGAACATCTAGGGGACAAGCTTCGACTGGTGAAAAATGCCCTTCAGCAGAACAAGCTGCCAGTTCCCCGCCAGCGTTGTAAAAAGACAGCCACCCACAGTTGAGAGACAACCAGCACTTCTTCTATTTGTAAAGGGAGTTACAGACAGGATCGGCAACATCTTAAGAAGAGCTTCTATAAAAACTATTTTTAAGCCTAATAATGAAAGTAGCCAATTCTTGAGACCAGTTAAATGTAATATTCCTCTGCAGTGTGCAGGTGTATACAAACTTGATTGTGACTGTGGCTTATCTTACATTGGTCAAACAAAGAGAAGCATCGGTGTTATGGTGAAGGAACACATCTCTGATGTCAAGAATGGGCGTGTATTGAAGTCTGCTGTGTGTGAGCACTCAATGAACAAACCCAACCATTACATCAGGTTTGATAAACCTCACATACTCGCTAGGGAAAACAGATATATCCCCAGAATGATCCGCGAGGCTATTTAAATACAAAAATATCCCAATTTCAATAGAGAAGACGGTTGGAAGCTTTCTACCACCTGGGATCCACTTACAAAAACTTTAAAGTCCCAAGCCCACCACACCAGATGACAGCATATAGTCAGCTCATTCTCGCAACTCAGAAACCGTTGGCGGTAGTTTGATATAATAATAATAACAAATAACAGACGAATGCCACCCAGTCTACCCGTGACCACGGACTACTGCAAAATGTTCGAACGTGTTCGAACGTCGGGTTTCCAAAAAAAGAAATCATAATATACGCGATTAATCCGGTTAAACTGTTTTAACTGTTTATAAGTAAGGAAAACATACTTTTAAAAAAACATAAAAATTTAAAGAAGCGGGATTTGAACCCGCGAACTCTATTATCGAAATTCTTATATTATACAATTTAGTTATGATGTCATCATCTCTTTAGAGAAATTTTAGGTTTCTAAAAAGTATGTATTTTACATAACTAGAAAGGTCCCACTTATCTCAATACTGAAGAAACAATCTAAATATCTTATTTTCGTTCAGCACATATAAGACAAACAATGCAGTGAAATTATTTTTTTGATTTTGCCTAAAGTGAATCCAGAAAACATCTGTTTGTTGTCTCAATGCATTGTAATAACCAAAGAAAAGTATATATAATGTACCTTCATATTTTAAATTTAGACATTATTCTATGAATAAGTTACCTTTCAAGACAAGACACGCTAAAATATCAAGAATTACTGTTAAACAACTCCTCGCTGAACACGAGAATTAATTCAATTTCCACATTTCACAAGAGCGTAAGATAAATTAAGCTGAATATAGCCCATAGATTCACTTTACTTTACTCTTTATGTATATATAATAAATATCACAATTACTTATATACATCCTAATGAATATTGCCTTTTAATGTTAAACCTCGCCACCGCATAAATTGAACGCATTAAACGCAAATATATATATATATATATATATATATATATATATATATATATATATATATATATATATATATATATATATATATATATATATATATATATATATATATATATATATATATATATATATATATATATATATATATATATATATATGAAGAATATATAAAATATAAATCTTACTTCAGGATTGTTCACTTCGCGTAGAGTTCTCACGTACATTTCCCTGAAGGGTGCAAACTCCGCATCTAGATTGTGCAACTGTTCAACAATCTCGCCGAAGTCGGCTGGCGCCGTGTGGTATGATGGGCGCATTCCGCGTATGCTAGGTAAATGAGGAAAAAGTTGCCTGTAAAGTTGGCTAATGGGGCGTTGGCTGCATTACTCATATGCTAGTGCAAGTTGGCTGTTGCATTGGCCGCAGTATTGGCTGTAGATTCGCCAATAGTATTGATTAAAGTTGGACGTCACGTTGGCATTGTTAGTATTGGCCATGTTGTCGACTATAGATTTGGCCCAAAGTATTGATTGCAGCTTTCACTGTAGCAATACCTCGCGAAATATATTTGTTAATTTTAAACACAGCGAAAATGTTATTTTCAGATGACGTAATAATAAAACTATGATTCCCCTGTCATGTTACCCATTAACATTATTGTTATTAGATGGTGTCTGGTGCGTTCAACACTGATATTTTTTAGTATCGAAATTGCGTCAGATGAGATGATATTCGATGCCATCTTGTACGGTAAAGTTGCACCTACAGCTTTATATAAAGATACACAGATAATTTGATTTTCCAAACGCTTCTAGTAGTTTCTATCTATATTTACATTCCCATTTCCCACACATTTACGTCGTTAGTACGAAGTAAAGTAGCTGTTATATTGGATAATCTAAAATAAATCACAGCCACTTCACCTTAACCGCCCAATTTGCATGTATACTAAAATTATGAAATTAAAAAGTTTATTTGGGTGAAAGCGCCTAATCTCAGTTACTAATAGCTCGTTGATAAATTATTAAAAAGTCCATTTATCGGAGGCTATCGATTATATTACTAAGTTAATCATTTCAATGCAACCCACTGCACCAATGTGTTAGACATTATTATCTTAGTTGCTAAGGGGGTGAAGCGGCAAATTTAAGCTCGTATTTTATGTCCTTACCAATAAGGTTATATATACGAATAACCATAGAACAACAATTAAATTAATAATATTTCTGAGATCGTTAAGTTCATTAAAAAAACTACTAACTACTAGTACTAGTACTAACAGGCATATAAAAAAAGTCTAAAAGGTATCCATTAAAGGCATTTTTTGCGTATTAAACTGTATCCTGTACAGGGAAGCCCAACGACTGTGTGTAACCAGATCGTGGAATTGATGTAGTTCATGATGATGAGATATGTTATGTCGCCGTTATTTTTTTATTTATCTGTTACTCGTTTTTTTTATTATAGGTACATGCCGTTATGATCACAATGCAACACATGTAAATTTTTTTTTTATTTGATTTTTTTTAATAATGTGTATTTTCTTTTGCATGTCAGAGTATACTTTCAAAACATTTAAATATTTCTTGGTCTTAATTTGAGCTTGAGCCTTACACTTCAGTTCGACACAGATAACCTAAATAAATTTTTAAATTCATTTCTTTACATATATATATATATATATATATATATATATATATATATATATATATATATATATATATATATATATATATGTGTGTATGTATGTATCGATATAAATGTATATATGTATATAAATGAATTTACTAACCTTTCACCGCGACTCTGCCTCGTACTACCAGAGGGTGGTTCAATCTGTAACACATTATGGCATTAATAAAAAATACAACAAAAAACATAATTTGGCAACATTGCTTTGCAAAAAAAAATCAAATACCTAGCTAATGAGTATTGCAAAAAATGTTTATAAAAAAAATATATCATCTCAGAACCCTAACCCTTGCCATAGTAACGTTAATATTAATAATAATCTATTTAGTTATAATAATATTGATAATTTTATTAAAATTATGAAGCTACTTTTTAATATATATTTCCAACATGTCCCTTTCAATTAATAATACCCAATCCCTAGATGATTTATATGAAAATTTAAATAAATCTCGTTTATGATAACAAATTTTAATACTTATGCTAGTTATATTTTAGTCATTATTTCATTTCTATGGTCATTTGTTAAAAAAAGTCTGTCTCTAGAAATGGTATAAGTACCAACACTAAGTTAGGATAATTATCGTCGCTTAGCTCAATTGGGAACAGAAATATTCCAAAATTAAAAACATTTCATATGACGCTTTTTTTTATTGCTTTTTTTTATTTTTCCTGACGCAAAACATATATTTCGATTTATCGTCAAAGTAATCGTAGTATTACCAAGCTAGCCACGCGACAATATGATTAAGAACAAAAGTTAATTACTAAAAGTATTTATATACAAAATATTAATCTTTTTACAAGTAGAAAACATTTGAAAAACGAGACAAAGATGAACTTTTATTCTTAATACCAATGAACTGAAACAAAAATTCAATAGCCATGCTTAAAGCGTCTGCATAGAGAAGATTGGCTGGTCTTTACAGTATCACATTGTACCAGCAACACTGCCATTTGAAAAGGGTATCAACTACCCACATTTTATATTAAAAAAGTACTGTTTTTTATTTAGGCGTGTTATATAGATCGACCAATCTTTACTAAATAGACACTATAATCAACCTGGTAAATGAGAGGTCTTTGGTGTATTTGACACATCACCTCGTTGGTCGCACACGCGTCCGCTAGCGAACCGGCTGGCGGATCCGGGTCCTCGTCGGGGTAGTTAGGGAGCTCCTATGGTCACAAATGAATAGTGAACACGCGATTTTATGATGCACGAGGGGAAAAAAACCGAATATATACAACCGAATAACCGAAAAAAATATCGTAATTTGTAAGAAAATAATATATTCCCTGTATATGAGGTCAAGATGCCGGATGCGAGGAAAAAACCCAAATATTGGCAAAATTTTGGAAAAAAAAAGGGGTGATAAATGACGGATTCAATTGAAAGTTGTAAACGAAGTAAGGACGTATTTGCTATAAATGTGTAGATTGAAATTAGTCAGAAAAAGTTAGTCTGAAATTAATCAGTACTGTTTTCCAGCAGGTTTATGTGCCGCTCTTAAATAATGTTTCAAACACCGAACGATAAGTATTAAAAACAATTGCATGTTTTGTCTTCCCAAATTATATAAAAAAATCAAAATTTAATTTACTTGAAGTTCGACTAAAACCAGATTTTTAGCATTGGTGTCATTGGTATCAATATTGAATGCATGTCTTTAAGAATTATGAATTAGTACATGATATATATATTTTTGGAAAACGTTTAAAAATTTTAAACTAGCAGGATTTGAACCCGAGCCTCATAGAAACCGTCCAAGTGCTAATTCATGTATTTTCATCAAGCTCAACGTCGTAATTCTTGTACGTTTGTTAGTACCCAAAGATTAGTACTAAAGATTAATCCCTTGTTAAATTTACGCCACCCTAAGGTTATTGTTAACTCTATAGCGCGGGTTTAATTCTCGGAGCTAACTATAATCATTAAAACGTTACCTAATATTTGCATAACTTTAAAGTTACAGTAAATAAAATATTTATAATTGACCATTTAAATTAAATTCATTTTTGAAATACAAACATAGAAAAAATCGATTTATTCTCGTTCACATGTCTATTTAAAACCAAAAGTATGTAAAGTGTCATAGGATCGATATCAATTTACCTGGCACATTAGAACGAAATATGAATTTTCTATGAACTTATGCCATATAGCGTGTTGCAAGTTTAAAATTAGCTGGTTTCTTTAGTGAGAATATTGATTTTTGAATTTTATATTGTGTCGATTTTAGAATGACACTGGCGGTATCTTTGAAGGTATTTATTCATTCTTTAATTATGCGGTCTCAAGTGTGCCAGTTTAGCACCAATCACTACGTCAATGGCACACTGTATGGAGAAGATAAATAAAGGTTTAAGCCTTGCTCGAAGTCTGTCTGTTTCTATTCTTTGTTTTTATTTTTCTATTAATACACCATGGACATATAGCGGGCGCACTAATAACTAATAAAAAAATTAAGATTTAAGGGGAAAAAAAGGTATTTATTTATTGCATTTATTGGAGAGTGGCCGATGAACTAATTTATTAATTACTATCTTAAAAGGGGGATAAAATAATTCCGAAGTATACATAATAAACTAATAAATAAACTAAGATAGAACTAAAAATTTGCAAATACATCCTTAAGACCATTTTATGCCGATCTTGTTGCACCGCGCGGTTCACCACCACACAAAGTAAAACAATAATAATAAAAAAAAATAGAACGACGCATTTAAAAATTTAATGTATGCTCAACAAATGAACACCTATCAATGCCATATATAACATATCCATTATAAAAAATGCACATATAATTTATATGTGTTTAAACACTTTATTCCTTACATCACTCTCATTTTGCTTTAGAGCATCTACTTGACTGCTTATCTCAGTTATAAGACGACGTAGAAATTCCAGCCTGGAAGCTGTAGGCGATAAGTCTAGCCCAGGTAGTTCTTCGATGGTGATCCCCTGTGTAGAAGCTGCTAAAGCCTAGAAAAAAATATATTATTAAGAGATGTATAGCATATTAAGGTGCTACAGATGCTTGGAAGTAATCCAAATAAATTAAAAACAAAAAATACTTTTTTGAAACAAAAGCTTCTATTTAAAAGCTGTAAAATGAAGAAAACAAAATTTTCCTTTTAAATTTTAACCATAATAATCAATTTATGACACAATTTATTTGATAATAAAAAATTGTCGCTAGGTTTAAGTACCTATCAATATTTAATTAAATAGAATTTATAAAAATTTTTACTAAGCAGATTTTACATAATTAAATTGGTACTAGTTTATTCGCACACGTAATTTAATTGTGTATAATGAAGTTATAAGTTGATAGTAACAATTGATAGTTGTATGCTTTAAATTTATTTTTACTTTTTAGTTATTACAAGTTATTCTGAACAAGCCCCTTCATTTGATACCCATATTGTAGACGTGCATAAAAAAATACTTTTCCGCCATCTTTTATGGTATGTATGGTCCGCCATATTGGATTTAGAATGACGTCACGTTATTTTACGACTTATTCTCAATGAGCCCTTTCATTTGATACTCATATTCTAGAAGTGTATTACAAATAACTATTTGGCCATATTGTATGGTCCGCCATATTGGATTTAGAATGACGTCACGTTATTTTACGACTTATTCTCAATGAGCCCTTTCATTTGATACTCATATTCTAGAAGTGTATTACAAATAACTATCCCGCCATCTTGTATGATCCGCCATATTGGATTTAGAATACCGTCACATTAATACCCATATTGTAAAAGTGCATTAAAAATAACTATCCCGCCATCTTGTATGATCCGCCAAATTAGATTTAGAATACCGTCACATTATTACCCATATTGTAGAAGTGCATTAAAAATAACTATCCTGCCATTTTGTATGATCCGCCATATTGGATTTAGAATACCGTCACATTATTACCCATATTGTAGAAGTGCATTAAAAATAACTAATCCGCGTTCTTGTATGGTCCGCCATATTGGATTTAGAGTAACGTCGCATAATTTTTCGACTTACTCTCAATGAGCCCTTTCATTTGATACCCATATTGTAGAAGTGTATTAAAAATAACTATTCTGACATATTGTATGGGCCGCCATATTGGATTTAGAATGACGTCCCATTATTTAGCAACGTACTCTCAATGAGCCCCCTTTTATTTGATACCCACATTGTAGAAGTGCATTAAAAATAACTATTCGGCCATCTTGTATGGTCCGCCATATTGGATTTAGAATGCCGTCACCAAATTTTATGACCCCTTTCATTCGATACCCATATTGTAGAACTGTATTGAAAACAACTATTCCGCCATCTTGTAAAACCCGTCATATTGGATTTAGAATGCCGTCACATTATTACCCATTTTGTAGAAGTGCATTAAAAATAACTATTCCGACATATTGTATGGTCCGCCATATTGGATTTAGAATGACGTCACCTAATTTTATGACCCCTTTCATTTGATACCCACATTGTAGAAGTGCATTAAAAATAACTATTCGGCCATCTTGTATGGTCCGCCATATTGGATTTAGAATGCCGTCACATTATTACCGATATTGTAAAAGTGCATTAAAAATAACTATCCCGCCATCTTGTATGATCCACCAAATTAGAATTAGAATACCGTCACATTATTACCCATATTGTAGAAGTGCATTAAAAATAACTATCCTGCCATTTTGTATGATCCGCCATATTGGATTTAGAATACCGTCACATTATTACCCATATTGTAGAAGAGCCTTAAATAACTATTCCGCCTTCTTGTATGGTCCGCCATATTGGATTTAGAATGACGTCACCTTATTTTATGAGCTCTTTCATTTGATATCCATATTGTAGAACTGTATTAATAATAACTATTCCGCCATCTTGTATGACCCACCATATTGGATTTAGAATGCCGTCACACTATTACCTATATTGTAGAAGTGCATAAAAAATTACTTTTCCGCCATCTTTTATGGTATGTATGGTCCGCCATATTGGATTTAGAATGACGTCGCATTATTTTTCGACTTACTCTCAATGAGGCCTTTTATTTGATACCCATAATGTAAAAATGCATTAAAAATAACTATTCGGCCATATTGTATGGTCCACCATATTAGATTAAGAATGACGTCACGTTATTTTTCGACTTATTCTCAATGAGCCCTTTCATTTGATACCCATGTTGTAGAAGTGCATTACAAATAACTATCCCGTTATCTTGTATGATACGCCATATTGGATTTAGAATACCGTCACATTATTACCCATATTGTAAAAGTGCATTAAAAATAACTATCCCGCCATCTTGTATGATCCGCCAAATTAGATTTAGAATACCGTCACATTAATACCCATATTGTAGAAGTGCATTAAAAATAACTATCGTGCCATTTTGTATGATCCGCCATATTGGATTTAGAATACCGTCACATTATTACCCATATTGTAGAAGTGCATTAAAAATAACTATACCGCCTTCTTGTATGGTCCGCCATATTGGATTTAGAGTAACGTCGCATTATTTTTCGACTTACTCTCAATGAGCCCTTTCATTTGATACCCATATTGTAGAAGTGTATTAAAAATAACTATTCTGACATATTGTATGGGCCGCCATATTGGATTTAGAATGACGTCACATTATTACCCATATTGTAGAAGTGCATTAAAAATAACTATTCCGACATATTGTATGGTCCGCCATATTGGATTTAGAATGACGTCACCTTATTTTATGAGCTCTTTCATTTGATACCCATATTGTAGAACTGTATTAAAAATAACTATTCCGCCATCTTGTATGACCCGCCATATTGGATTTAGAATGCCGTCACACTTTTACCCATATTGTAGAAGTGCATTAAAAATAACTATTCCGATATATTGTATGGTCCGCCATATTGGATTTAGAATGACGTCACCTTATTTTATGAGCTTTTTCGTTTGATACCAATATTGTAAACTGTATTAAAAATAACTATTCCGCCATCTTGTATGACCAGCCATATTGGATTTAGAATGCCGTTACAATATTACCCATATTGAAGAAGTGCATTAAAAATAACTATTCCGACTCTTTGTTTGGTACGCCATATTAGATTTAGAATGACGTCACATTATTTTGCAACGTACTCTCAATGATCCCTTTTATACCTACCCATATTGTAGAAGTGCATTAAAAGTAGCTATTCCGCCATCTTGGATGGTCCACCATATTTATTTAGAATGGTGTCACACCTTATCGTGCATTATAATCCAAACTGTAACGGTTGAAGATATCTTCTACTTCAAAATTGAACGCGAACAAACAAACATACTATGCAAGATAAATAAAAACCTTTACAATAATAATAAGACCTTTGAAGTGTCTGGTTTTACATAGAATGATTGTGGATTTAATCTCCACTTGATTGTTTATATAAAAAAAATATTCACCAGGACAGAGGACTCCATTAGGGTGCACCAATCAAAATGCTGTAACTCTAAAATTAACAAGAATACAATATCCACAAAAATGTTTGAATACCCACTACATATCACTCCTAATAAAGTATTTTTATAAAGTATTTTATAATTAAATAGCCGATTATTTCTTACCATAAGCCGCCTTAATTGCTGTTGAGTAAACTGATTGAAATGAACCGGACTCATGCCAATCGGTACTGGCGGTGGTATAATCGGCGGATTAAGGAACACATTCTGCCTCTCTCTTTCCCTCTCCCTCTCTCTCAGTGCCTCTCTTGCCTGGACTGATGGCGGCGCCCTTTGCACCATATGCACTACTTTGCCTTCTACACCTGGTAATAAATAAAATGTATAAAGTATTTTCAATATTTTCCTGTCATATGGAATAAGTTGCTACAGTTAAAGAAGTAAGGCCGTCCCGGAGAAGTGGAACAGCATGTTACTGCAAAGTGCAGCTTTGAGTTCTGCTACTCAACAAGATGATATACCAATCATTTTCATGTTGAACATTGATCAGTGTTGAATGCCACCGCATCATATCTCGAAGGAGAACAGAACTTCTGCAGAAGTTCTGCCTCACAGGAGATGCATAAAGCTGAAATAAAATATAAACTAATGTAACTAATTACCATATTCAGACAACTTCTTATCATCCTGTAAAACTCTTCCACAGAATATTAATCGTTGCAAACTGATGTCCACTCCCATCTCCTCCATCACCTTCTCCTTTAACTCTTGGACAGTGATCTAAAATTTTTTTATTTAATTAAAATAATTTATTATAATGAAAAAAAAATAACTAACAAGTACTACATGTACTAACAAAAGTAAATCAACATTATCTTAACCAAATGTATATGAAAATATAAAATTTGCCATAATTCATAGTTTACATTCGCTGTCAGCACCTTATGACACTAAAAATATAGTTTCGCATACTAAGTAATATGTATCAATGGCATTATTAATAGAAACACAAAGAATAAAGATGTTAAAATTTTACCACTTCAATTTAACACTGCTATGCATTTAAACTTCATGGAGGAAGTAAAAATATTATTCTAAATAATATTGTTTGTAAATTTATTTATAGCGTAACATACTCTTCACATTGCAGATAGTATGGACTATGATAAGTTTGGTGATAAATGACTCCAAATTCCACACTTTTAGAGAACATGGAATATCTCAAATTTGTGCAAAGAGTAGACAATAATATCTTTTTGGTACTTTTTATTTGCAATGAGCCTAAAGAATAAAATAAATACTCATATGGGGGATTTGAACTCACATCAATTAATTCAGACAGATAGAGCAATCAAAATATGTTACTATTAAACTTAACTTTTTGTTTCACAAGTTTCTTATAAATATAAAAAAATATTTCTTCATCAATCTTTTAGTTCATAAATAAGAATGAATTTAATAATGTCCCTATGACATAAGCCAGCAAATCATCTAAAGACTATTTATCCATATCATATTTAATAACAAATAGATTTTTTGCATTGCAGCAAACTTAACACTATACAAATAAAAAATGTATATATTTAGCAACTGGACTATCTTAGTCTATAGCTTGCATATATTTTATGGTATTTATATTCATACATATTTTATAGCATTCATGGCATAGCTTTCAAAAAGGAAACAACAATAATAAATTTATCTAAGTATATTATAGTATGTTGGTATTATAAGAAAAATGTTATAAATATTGCCAAATAATGTTAATATTGCAAAAGTTACACAAATACTAAACTCATTCCTTCTACTACATCAAATCTTATTTTTTTTTCATAAATTTTAATAAACATTTTCAATTGATACACTTATCCATTGATTAGTATATGTAAACATACAGCTTGCACTCTCCAGCTTATTAGTAAAGTTACTTTTCTTAGTTACTTGTTAAGTAATATATGAGCATCTGCAATATTTGACATAATAGGAAACATAAAGAAACTATGTATATAAAATACAAATTCACTGTAGGTAGCATAGGTTAATCAATAAATCATAGAGCAAGTTGGTAGTTTCACAGTCCCCACACCACTTCCTGGAACATCACCTCCCAGAACACCCCCTCCCCATACCTCCCCTCCCCTAGTGCCTCCATACCCCTCCCCTAAAGCCTCCATACCCCTCCCCTTAGAATCCTGGATAATATTTTTTTCTATTGTCCATGATAAAAGTTATGACAGTAAAATATATGAAGAGTGTATTCTTTGTCTTTTATCACTTTAGATATTTGATATACTGTCTTGACAGACATCAGTACAAGGATTTTTGTACTAACATAATATCATCATAATTAATCATATAGATGAATACATTTCAACTATAAAAAGACAAAGGAAATTGAATATTGACAATACCTATAATAATAAGCAAAACACATAACGTATACCCATGAAATGATCAATTTTAATCGATATAATCTGTATATCATATCTTAACACTGCTATGAAATATACCACGCCTATACTTTGCTTTGAAAACTCATAAGTTATCATATGTCACGTATTGATCGACATTCTAATTCTTCTAAAGTTATAAGATTTTTATTCGTTAATTTATATCGACTTACCTCGTCATCCACAGTAAAAGGATGGTCTCTGGAGTCCAGCGTTTTTATCGTAAACTGAATCATTTTTGCAGGTAATCATGTAAGAACAACCTCCGCAAAGCAGAATATACTATTAAAGATACACCTGCAACACAATTACAGTATTTTATCACCGTGCACCACTGGAATTGCATAGGACACTGAAATTATGAACCCACGCTCGATACGAAGAATTTTCTAATGGAAAGTAATTGGCGAATATCGCCGTACCAGTCCTTTCTGTATGATTGCCTGTGCTAGAGAAGGATAGATAAAGATTTAGTGTTGCTATATGCTGACATCAGTTTTCGGTTTTAAGTAAAGCCGCGTGATTTTATATAAATTTTAAGTGTAAATTTGTATATTGAATATGAGTTTTTAAAAGACGTTGCTATGAATATATAAATACATTACAATTAATGAATAACGATAATTTTAAATTTCATATTGAATTTGAATAACTTTGTATTTCTTATAAAATTAAAGATGTTTATTCATTAACATTGAGTAAATAATAGATCCATATGGCTTAATGAATTAAAATCAAGAATAATTTAATTATAATAATAATTTACAAAAAGATGAGAAGACGGACAAATTGATAAATTTGCATGTTATTAAACATTATGCACTTTAGCAACACTGACCTAACGCAAGCGCGGATTTATCGATCAGGGATATCGCGCAGGGCTGCGGCATATGTATGTTTAATGTAGAGATATATGGTATCTAGGCCCGGGGATAAATCAATACTGCATAACGCTGTCCTAATTATTTGAACTTTGCCATTTATGTGAGCCTTGATTCCTTGTAAGCGTAATAAAATATTTTGAAATAAAAAAAAACAAGCTTCTTTTTTTTCTCTTTACATAGATATAGATGAACGAGATAAGAAAATTTTAAACTTGCATTACAATGAATTTGTTTGCCTTTAGCTGCACTTTCTCACTATTTCTCTTTGTGTTCAGTTTTCTTACCAATATGAAAATTGGATATGAAATAAACTCTGTTTAAAATTTTATGGTTCATGAATGAGGTACAAATACATCAATAAGCATGTATTAAGTTTATTGATTTTTTAGGTAAATCATCTTATTGTAGATTTACCAACCAATTATCTACAATAGTCACATGTACGTACATGATAATTTAATGGTTCCCAAAATTGAATATGATCTATTTAAATATAATTTTATTATATTTTTTTACAAATAATATTATAGAAAGCCCTAAAATATTTTCAGCGTTTTGCGCATTATATTAAAAATATTTATTGTACCTTTTTGTGTGTCTAAGAATTAATAAAATATTTAGGATCAGCTTAAAAATATTAATGTGTGGACCGGCCTTATTTGTCTATGGAACATAATTATAGAGTTTATATGGCAATACTGAAATTAATTGGTAAATGTACGCATATAGTTTTAAAATGTATAATTTCAAATGTGCATAGAAATTGAGAATATTTTGTTGTTTTTAAGATTAGAGAATAATATTGCGTGACACCAAAATTTACTGACAACACTGTATGAAATTTATTAAGGGTTGGTGATTCTCTTATAATAAAGAACAGTTTTAATAATTTGTGTAATCGATTCCAGTTATTTCAATGAAAAGGTTTCTAAAATCAGTACGTACTTATTATACTAACTTTCTCATGACTCTCAACACGTGATTGAAACATCATTGAGTATAATATTTTTTTATAACGTCTTTTAAATTACATTAAGTAGTATAATAAGTGCTAATGTTTTTGTCTATCCACTGATTATTATTATTATTTCTTCTGACAACGGCTTACAATGTCATGTCAATTTTTATTTTACCACATTTATCAATTATCACTATAAAACGAATGCACCATTATTGAATGTATTAAGTAATCTGTAGGTGCGTATTTAACACAATTTTGCTTACTTGCTATATCAACTGAAATCGATTTATTGAATTATCGATTTAGACGTATCGATTTATATGGCAAAATATAACTGATGAGTGATAACCCTGTCCGGCTTTCGTATCCTACTTCACACTTGTTGCTAGGTGTTTACACAATAATGCCATGTTACATTATTGATCTTCTCACTACTCGTTTTCTAAAGATTTACAGCGCATGATCAAACATCTTTGTGCATTCCTGTTGTGTTAAGCGCTCTGCGAGGTACATACGTTTGTGGCTGCGAATACTACATATTAATTAAAATCCTAAAAGAGCAAAAAGGAAATAACCATTCTGTCCAAAATGGCCTCAGCTCCTGAGCCTGATCCCCTACCGTCGGGATGGGAAGCTAGGAAAAGCCGAAGCACTGGTAAGATAACTTACGCCATTTGTATTATTGATTGGTCTAAATATAGCTCGCGGAGTTTTGTTTTGTATATTTTACTCTTAATTCCTTTCTTTTTTAAATAGATAGACTTTTTTATGGAGTCTCCTATTTTGAGAGGAAATTATGTTCTAGAATTCTGTTGCAATGTATCTATGATAGTTATTATTTCCTGATATTTAAGTTGGGAATGAGTGTGTATGTAAACAAAAATGTGAATCAAAATGTATGACTATAATAGTATCTTGATATTTTGTACTATTGAAATAAGAAAGATACTTCTTAATACTCACGAAAACACGACCAGAACACGACACATTTTTTAAGATAAGTTATACAAGTATCACTTACATACATTAAAAATTTTTATATATATATATATATATATATATATATATATATATATATATATATATATATATAAATAAAATTTTTTGTATTGTATTCTATGGAATTTATTATACTTTAATACTCTTATGAATAACCCAGACAATATATTAATTAATACATGTCCAGGTCTCCTTTCAAATTTCAAAAATTATATGGACGCTATCAAATAGTATCTTCAAACAAATAAACATACATAAAAAGACAAATTAAAATAAATAAATAAACACAAATTTAAGTATATCTTTAATATATAATTTGACTATAATTTTAAAGTAATCATTTATTAGTACATCCCTACCATTACATACAAAAAGGTTATCCTGGCCCAGGCAAGCTGCATCGATTTTACTAGGGTATGTCAGGTGGTGGCCTGTTGCATAGAGGGAGGGTGGGTCAGGCCACCCCACACCCTCCCCCTATGCACCGAGAGTGTTGCCTAGCAACGCCGATCGATGCTGCACGGCTAACGGCGCACATATTTTCGTAGCTTGTTGCTTCATAAACAAAGACATTTTTTTATGCTACCTTTATGATAGCATAAAAGGATACTTTTATGCTATCTATTTTTTCAAAAGAAAAGTCAGTTTAAAGTAATTTTTAAAGCTGATGATGCTTGCTACCCATGATTGTGGGTTTTAATCCCAAACTGGGCACTGCCTATATTTAAAATGAACATATACTTTTTTCGTGAAAGATCATATTCTCAACATCATTGAAATTGCTACTATTGTAATATTTCTGAACCGAAATATTTTTGAAATTTGTCTGTCTATATTTTAAAATATTATGTAAAAATCGGTGAAGTAGGAGTAGTACTCGCGCACCGAGGGTTCCGTGACTACTTCATCACTGTAGGTGCAAAATACTACTTACAAAAACAAAAAAAAAAGTAAATTTATTTTGCGGTTGTATACACTCATTTAATATAAAACGAAATACAAATATAAGTTTGTAATGGTCTCTTTCTATATTAAACATATAAATTATCAATTTTGAGATTTTCACTTCTTGTAAAATTTCAGACGCAAAAAATTTGTGGTGAAGAAACAAGAGTATAAAAAAATATCATGAGTCTGGGTTAATCAGAGCCGACAAACTTAAATTTGCGGTCATTTACACTCATTTGGTATTAAATGAACTACAATATAAGCTTGTAATGGTTTTTTTCTAGGATATACCTATAAATCTTCAATTTTCGGATTTTCCCCTTTGTTACTATAAATTCTAAATTACTGCCTGACCTCTAGCTCGACTTGATTATTCCGTTTTTTCAAGAGGTCATTGGCGTAGACAAATGATATTAATTTCAGTTAGATTCCTATAACGTATCCAAATTTCCTTATTAGATAGATAGATAGATAGATATGCTTTATTGCACACTAAGCTAATATACAGAAAAATATACAAATTTGATCATAAAAACAATCAGACACATTTGCACACCAAAGGCGGTCTTATTGCTGAAAGCAATTTATGACAGAAAACCTTTGACGACAGGAATTTAATGTTATGAGATTATTTTACTAATAACTGCACTAACCCCGCACATTACGAGTGTTTAAAATATTATACAATTAACTAATTAGCTAAAATCTAAGCTAATAGTGATATATAAAGTACTTATTACTTACCTTACCTTTTTAGTTATGAAACCTGTATATTGTATTGTATTGTAACATCATTTCCCATACATTTATTTCTAGGCCTAACATACTTCTTGAACATCCACACTAAAAGATCTCAATGGGACAAGCCAACCACTCCAGCCCCTCGCAAGTCTACTGCAGATGTGACCCACCGGGGCCAGATCCAGTGCAGCCATATTCTGGTAAAACATTCGGGCAGCCGCCGCCCGTCTTCTTGGCGTACTCAGAACATTGTATGCACTAAGGAAGAAGCTATGGAGACTATTAAAGGTATGTTTTATGATACGTTTATTGAAGATCCCAATAGGACAGCTCAATACCCCAACCTCAGCTCTACTTACCTTAAAATATTATCACCTTTCCTTTTCATTCCACTTTTATTCATATTAACTTAACCTTTATTATAGAATACCGCCGGAAAATCGTGGACAGGGAAACCACATTTGTGGAAGTTGCCAAGCAGTTCTCCGACTGCTCTTCGGCGAAACATGATGGTGACTTGGGTCGTTTCAAGCGTGGCCAGATGCAACGCGCTTTCGAGGAAGCTGCATTTGCTCTACGAGTTGGGCAGTTGAGTCAGATCATTGATACTGATTCTGGCTTACACATTATTCTGCGCACAGCTTAAATAGCTGACAATACCCTTAAAACCCCATTGCAAATCCAATAAGTGTTTACTTGTTGACATGTCCAGAAAATTATATTTATTGATTAGGAATTAGAATTGCCCAATGTTTACAGAAATATCCAAAAAGAAAATCAAAAGGGAAAATATATATCAGGAGTTTGCTATGTTATTGATTTTATTCAAGAAATTTGAAGGATAACAAAAACTTATTTTATTTTTCAGATTTATTATATTTGTATGGACATGTTAATCAAGGCCCCGTCCTATGCTTGAAGTCCTCCCCCAATTTCTCGCATTTATAAACATATTAATATATAAACTATTTATTAAAGTAGAGAATAAAGTCTGTATTTTCTTCCATAGTATTGCACCATGGTTAATTTATACAATCAAATTGTTATATTATTATGTAATGAGATTATTTTTATAAATTTTATGGCAAATCTTATATTTAAAAATCTTTGGAAATATTTACTTATTTACAATTTTATTATCATATTGAGATGAAATTTATTTGAAAATGTCCATTTTTTACATTATTTTGTATTATTATCTATAATTATTCAAGTTTTTCTTTTGAAATAAAGTTTTATTTTTGTTATTTTAAGATTTTAGTTTTAAGAAACTAAGATAAGTTATGTTTAGACAAGTTTAAGGATGAGCATTTTTTTTATTACAAGTAAAAAAAGACTGTATATTATAATGGTTTATGTTGGATATTATTATAAAAGGGACATACATAATTTAGAAAAAGTTATGGAAATTGGTCAAGTATAGTTATTCCGCATATTTTATATATTATTGTCATACAGAATACTATTTGCTCTTAATTTTGGGAATTAGTATTTAGTTACTATTTAGTTTTATTTCGGATTTGTTGGTAGCAAGAAAGAGAAACAATATTTTCTATATAACTTTTATTCCTTGAAATGCACAAGTTTTAAATACGAATTATTTTCAAGTTTATACATGTCGCTTGGTAGTCCGTAGGTACTTAGTATTAAGTGTGTAGTTTTAGATGCATTTTAAAATTATTATCAGCGGCCAAGCCGTCTCTTCTATGTTGTTCCTAAGATAACTTCTGCAGTATGTCCCATTGTTGAATATGTATTACCCAAATTATATTCTGGAGAAATATATGTATATTATTAAATTACTGTTTTATTTATCTCCTCTTTACCAGAAAATTTAACAATTTATTACAAAATGTATTGATTAGATTAAAAGTAGATGAAAAGATAAAAATCTGAAATACTAACTTGTTTTGGAGATATATTGGGCGGCAGTGCTCAATAAATCTCCATCCCAATATATATCCTTTAATAAAGGAAAAACTAAAAACAATATTTGTTTACTCTTTTATAATATGGCCGCTATCCTCAGCATTGAGGGAATGAGGAAGAAGATCTCTAATAATAATAAATTTAATTACCATTTGTAGATCTTTAAGCGGTTGAACAACTAATCTAGAGAAGCATTGTGGAGTATTATGGAGTATTGAGAGAGATGTAGCACCAAGCTTCACAAGCCTGATTAGATCAGATTTAATGTTAATTGTTTATTACAAAGAAACATATAGCTATATATTTTTATATGTATAGTTTGTAAATGTCTATATAAACTAATTGTATATAAATGAGAATTACATCTCATCATCAATTAAAACTTGTAAATAAAAATGTTTTAGAAAAGCGGAAAGCCTTTCCCTTAACTGCGTGCGTTTAGATGGTATCCAAGGTGCAAGTTTGGGCTCCTTTGATTGAAATAAATCTAAATTTGAAATTACTCTCTCATTTGTTAACACTATCCGTCTGACATTAAGCAACTGATTATGACAACTTGACAAGCCATATATAAACTAAAGAGCTACTGGTTTGGAATTTGGATAATGTTTTTATTTTTAATGATAAGTTAAGTTCTCGCATATATTTTGAGTTATAATAGAGACCGATATCATTAGTACAATAAATAAAAGTTATTGTTAACAGTTATAAAAATTATTATCTTAATTCAGAGGGGTATCATTCTAGACAATTCTGGAGGACTTGACAGAGCTTATCAAGTTTAGGTTATTTTAGTTTTGAAACGCAAATGTCATTGTCAATAATGACAGAATGACAAGTGTCACTAAAAACAGTAAGCACCAAGTTACTGAAAGTGCTGCTATCCATTGATAGATGACACTACTGTCAACGAATCTTATGGCTGAAAATTTATTTAAAACTATATACAAGAAATTGCTACTGAAAATAAATATATTTTGGCAGTGTCTTCCAAAATTTTAATTAAATTTCAATTTCCTTACTGAACACAATGTGTGTTGAGACGTGTATTTTTTTTAATTACTTATATTATTTTCCCGATTAGCTTCGCATGTTAATTAAACACAAACAACAATCGTTTTACATTCCTTAATCAAACATGCTATTGCATCATTTAAATGGTGGGTAGTTTAAAGTGTAAAGTGATTTTGGATATTTTTTTTGATTTAGTTCTATCTTCTTTCAAGTAAAATGTATGCAAAAGTATGAAGATATATATTAATTTTTAATAAGTATAAATAACTAATTAAATAATATTGGTGTGAATTTAATTTTAAATAATGGTCTTTGAGCAAGACTAATTACTTAGGCACATAAAAATTCAATACTTAGAATTTTTTCTTGTCATACATTATTCAGTCATTAAGTCATTAAAACGTAAAACGAAAACGTAAAACGCGTTTGACGCGTCTCATTATTTTGTTAAAACTCCTTTGTAATAATAATAATACTAATACGAGTATTGTCTAACGTATTTACTTTATTTTGTTATATCTACTATTCAGTTTTTATTTTTTAAAAACATCCTTCCATCTTTTCAAATACAATTTGTTAATCTTGATTGTTACGTATTTTTTACATTTATTAAATTTTATTTAAAATACTACTGAAGTTGAAGAATAATATTATATTTAATAACAACAATTTAAGGTATGTATTACAGATATCGTGAAAGGTATATTATATCCATAATTGTTTTATTTAGAGATATTTCCACAAAGAGAATTGGCAGTGGGTAAAACTTATTCCTTAAAGCCGGACCGTTTTAATAAACATGTATAATCAAAACAAATTGGGTACAGTCATTAAATGGCATTATTAATAATAATGATTAATAGAATTTATTTTATATATATATATATATATATATATATATATATATATATATATATATATATATATATATATATATATATATTTGCGGTTTTGACTACATGGCTCACATATGCTGTGTGTAACGTAATATTAATCTATTAATATCATAGATCTTAAGATAAAAGGAAGAAAGAAATATAATTATAGTACGTCATTCGAAGTTTAATGAACAGAAAGAAGCGATTGAGTTTGGTTAATTGAATTCTCAATGCATACGATAAAACGTAATCGAATCGAAGGTAAGTTAAATTGTGCGAGTGGTTCTCGCTCACCGAGGGTTCCGTACCAATTTCAAGATTCAACCAATTCAAAGATTTTAACGAAAAATACAAGCTACACAAGTAATGAATCATTTTTTGCACTGTTTTTGTATGAAATTAGCTATACAATTAAGTTTTTAATGGTTTTTATTAGACGTACGACCTACCTATAAATTTTGAATTGTCGGATGTTTCGTTTGTTTGGACTATAAACTTTAACTTATTGCCTACCCTACACTAAAGATTATTACATTATTATTTACCTAATTATTATTACATTATTATTTACCTATTTATTATTTGATTACGCGATGAATTTCATACAAAAAAAGCATAAATGCTTCTTATGATTGTGTTGACTTAGAAAGTAAAATTTTTCTGTATTCCAAGAGATCACTGATCTGGATATTTGGTAATAATTTCAGCTTGATAGCACGACGTAATTTTGATAAAATGGTTTAAAAGTCAGGCATACAGGCAGAAAAACAGCGGGACGAAAAGATAGATAGAAGAACACAAAGTGATTCTACAAGGGATCTGTTTTTCCCTTTGTGGTACGGAACCGTAAAAATGGACGACACCACGCTGAGAACCTGGACTTTGATTAGAGATTGTTGAGAAACGTAAAAAAAATCTAAAAAAGCTACATTTTTTTTCTTTTTGTGAGTTTAATGCTGTTAGCCCTATTGGCCTTCACAGCGACACCGGTTGAGAAGGGAAGAGGGTACTCTGTCCCTGAGAAGTATCAGCACTATCGTGTCTGCTTGAGAGGAAACGTCGGCGGCAAGGGCGTCCCCTGCGAGACTCGAGCCTCGGCTTGCGGCCGACGAGCGGGCTGGGGGATGTTCCCTATTCTTAACAAACCAGCCGCGACCTGAAGACGCGGCTGGAGAAACTTAGACTAATCTAAAAGCAGAGACTTAGCAGTCCCTAACCGCTGGGCCCGGCCACGCCAACGCGCGGTCTGACCGTCAAAACAGCTACACGGATTCATATTTGTATGTGACAAGAGAAGTAGGACTTTTTATTCAGTTGTATTTCTTATATTAATTGATAACGGAGAGAATCTGCCGTTTGCTACTTTGCCCTGTAAACAAATGAAAATTCTAAGTGACTGTGGTAAGTCTGAACCGCAAGTGCGTATAGCCTATCGGCCTTCATGGATTACCGGACTATTCAATACAAAAGAACTTTTCAAGTTGATCACCCACACATCAGCACACGCACCACAACGTCACACTCTTCAGCTTCATAGCTTCACAGCTAGTAAACATAAACTCAAAATGATTTGAAGCTACACCTAACATCTCAAAGACTGTCCCCAAGAGCATTTTCCAGAAAGCGAGTCAATGACAACATGTACAAGACAAGCGTCAAATTTATTTTTATTATATAAAAATATCTTAATATTGTCAAATTGGACACATTAATAGCGGAATTCTTAAAGAAAAAATAAGGAAAGTATTATTTAACTATTACGAAAATGTATGAATAAGTATTATTTTAAGTTCTTAGATTAATTTCGCCCTCTTGAGTTTTGTGAATAATTCTTCTGTGTGGGTTTCTTTTTTTTTTGGGAATGTGATTGAGAGAAACAACTTTAAAACCAAAAACGTGATCAAAGTTATGATTTCGATCAAGATTCCAGGCAATATTTACAACTAAAGATTGCCTTGAAATGATGCTGGCTCTATCTGCTTAGACGTACGTATCTAAAACAAAATATCTTAAATAGACGAAAAATATCCTAATATTAAAAGTTCGATAAAACATGAATCCATTATAACAAAACAAACATTATACACATGCATTTACTGTCAACGCAAATTATCAATGATCCGCAATTACCACCGGGCAGGCACCGGTGACAGTATTCAAGTAGAGGGACAAACAAGAGGGAGCTTGCTAGGAAGGGAATAAACTGGATAATTGTGAGGGGAGCACTCCTGACCTCGAAGCTTCAACCATGTAGACGTAAACATCCGTCGTGACACCTAATGTACTATTATTATATCTATTTGTTGTGTACTCTATGAGAAAAATGTATGTGAACTAGTATATATATATATATATATATATATATATATATATATATATATATATATATATATATATATATATATGTATGAGTATATGAGTCGGTGTCCCTCTTGATCTACACAATTATTTACTATGTAAACTGTTGCTGAAAATTATTTTATTTGTTGTTAGCTATTAAAACAGTTGTTTACGTTTCAGTTTTTACGTAACCACTAGTATCATACTGGTATCATACAACATTAATTATTTCTGTCCAGCAGTTAGTGTCACTGGCGCACACACTAACAAAAAAACAAACAGACAGACACTCAAAACTACTGCTCAGTTTTGTAGATTTTATTCCATATATTAATCAACCCAAATAATTGTTTTTAAAATTATCTACATCGACAGAATAGGTTTTTCTATCCTTTTAATATATAGCCCAGATCCTGCTAAGACCTAGCAGCTATACAATAAAAAAGGTTTCATTAAAATCTGATCTCTTCAAAAGTCATATATTCATATTTTGTTAGTATTCTTACATCATCAGTACAAACATTGTTTTTACTGTTTTATTATATATAGAGCAGTAGGGATTAATTAGTACATACCTATATGCAGTTTACGATGTATCGTTGTCAGCTCTGGCCAAATTTTACACTCGATTAAAAAAAAAATAAAAGTACAGTATAAATATAAATAAATTTAAAATATAATCTAACACTTGCACGGTGAAGCTTAGCAGCATACACTTAACATGCAGTCCACACACACCATTTATTAGGTACATCAGAACGACGCTGTCTACATAATACATATATAGCGAGCCATAATTAACATGATAATACGTTACCGTGATATGCAAATCATATGATGTCGCTTATATTGATGTGTTATTAAACAATATATGAATAATAAAATTGTGAAATCTTATTTCGAGTTCAATTTTTTATATACTTGACAGCATCCGACGTCGCGTTGCGTGATAAAGCAGAAATAAATGAAGGGCATTATTTATTCGACATGTCTAACCATAGGTTGATGTTAAATACATTATTTAAAAAGTATCAATGATTTGTAAAACTATTTTATAGTCTAACTTCACTCGTCAACATCTATCTATATTAATTTTTTATAGAAAATTACAAGGATTTGATTATTTGATATTTCAGTTAAATATATATAAATTAATATATATATATATATATATATATATATATATATATATATATATATATATATATATATATATATATATATATATATATATATATATATATATATATATATATATTATATATATATATTAAATAATTGCACTATATAAGAATATTAGTATATTGAACTCTATACTAATTTATCACAAGTATTATTTCTTAAAGTTTTTCTTTTACATTTTGTACTTTCACATTTCCAAACGAACGTTCTCTCCATATCAATCTCAATACTAATTAGAATCTGTGATTGTCTTCCCAGTTCTCATCTCAACGTACGTATAGGTATTGTAAATCCGCTAGAATATGCTCAGCGAAATTGGATATTAAGCTGTACAAGCGTTTCTGGGATTCAGAAATGTGTTTATAAATAAACCTGTTCTTACTGAAGTGTAAGCTTACTTTAAGAAAAACGTTATATACGTTTTATATATGTTTTTTAAGTCTATTTTAATGTTTATTAGCTAAAGAGTGTTAAGTCCTAATAATCATTATATATATTTATTTACATATTGATTCAACTTTTTAAGAAATCAAATAAATGTGGCTTAATATCAGTAAAGAATATACTTGAATTATTTATAAAGGAAAAAACATGCTTTCGTATTCATAATGTTGATCTAATAGTATCTATACAAATACAAAGAGTTTTTATTCTCTCCAACAAATAATATATTTACAGGAGTTGCGGTCTTATGGTCTATGATCCACATAGTAAATTACATAAAATCAAGTATTTATGAGAGACAGGAGCTTAAACTAAGATACCTCGTGTTTTAGGTCTCCTGGGTCTCACCTCCTAGATTGCACTGAATATTTACAGCTATGTACTATAAATATTAAAAAAACAAAACATAGAAGTAAACATTAAACATATACCTAGAAGGACCTGATGCATGCTTTTATGTGTTGCTCATTTTCTTAAATTGTTGCTCATTTTTCTTAAATTTGCATTTGTGTGCGTGCCAGGGTATATGTGAGAGTGCGTGTGTTTGTGTGTGTGTGTGTGTGTGTGTGTGTGTGTGTGTGTCCGTCTCATATACGTATTTATGTTTATACTGGTTATATATATTTTTTACTAAGAGACTGATTGTAATTGTCTATTGTATATTTCATTGTAAGTTTGTGTTTTGAGCCAATCTTCCAAAACTGAATGTCTGTACGAGCACATCTCCCGAACGACTGGGCGAGTATAAAGAAAACTTGTGAACACAAAGCCTTAGTAAATTAATTAATATGATGAGCATTGACGATAAAAACAAATGTTGAAATATACTATTGGAAGTCTAAGAGATTACATGCTTAGGTAAAAATGTCGGCGGAAATATAGTCCATAAAGTCAAACGAAGTTATAATACGAACTAGTAAAAATATAAGAGAAATTAAAACACTATTCATATACCCTCTTAAAAGGCCGGTGACGTACCCTTAAGCCCTTGGGTATAATGGGTGTCTATGGGCGGCAGTGATCACCCAACATCAGGTGACGCACTTGGTCGTTTGCCTCTCTCTAATATAAAAACAAAGATATATATTTTATTTAAAAAATATAGGTACATTTTAAAATGAGTCTTTTTTCAATAAAAAAACAAAACTACTTTACTACGATCGCTACTTTTGTTTGTTTATCTATAACTAATTCTATTACACATTGTGTTTTACTGACTCTACATGGATGGATATACAAAAATATATGCTATATGTTTAATGCATATCAATTATGCAATGAACAAAAAGATTAACATTTGTATATGTCGAAGTATTTATCTAACACAAACTGTGACGGCGAATCACCAGGATTACATTGTAAATAAATAAATGAATTTCGCACTTTTTAATTGAAAATTAATAGATTTTATTTTATAGGATTGCTTTATCTGTGGAAGTCTTTTTTTCCTCTGGTATTCTTTATACAAAAAGTTATGATATACAAAATGGCCGGCAACTGAAGAAAATAGTGGTTTAGATTACATGTAGGTACCTGCTAAATATACACTATTTAGTAGGTTTAAAAAAACTTTTTCACCAGACTTTAAAAAAAACCATTTATTTTAGTTACTTAAGTTATTATGTATCGAAAAGTGATACATTATATATTCTTCGTGTAGCGCTATTGAAAATTTATAGGCTCGAATGAGAGGAGCTTAACAAATATTATAGATTTATCAATCTAGATTCCAATAATTATTTAGACGGCACGTCACGATAGTCAGCTAGTTTGAAATCCTCTCAAAACGAAAATGATTCATATTCCCTCACCAATTCTAAATCGAATAGCGAAATATATCGTGGTATTTCGGCTCAGGCTTACGTATTTGCAAAACCCTAGAGATCACCTTGATTGACCTTCAATGGAATTAGTATTGTCTCATCGGTACCTAGGATTAATTAGGACTAGGATTAAGGTAATTGATCACAAGTTTTAGTGGCATAAAGATAGAAGATATCAATTACGTTTGTGGTAAATTAAAAGCATTTCTGGCTGACAAGCATATATATATATATGATTCTGTATATATATATATATATATATATATATATATATATATATATATATATATATATATATATTTTTTTTTTTTGTATTAATTAAATTAATAAAAATTATTTCTTTTTATTAAATAGTGTAAGTATTCTTCATTACTAATATAATATATAGTTGAGTTGTTAAATAATAAAGATCTATATGTTAAAATACTCAAATTTCAATAGTTGCCATCCACAACGCTAACTCAGCTATATTGTGTGTGTCTTTCGGCTTATTCAAAAATTAAACTTGAATAATTAGTACATTTAATATGTATTGTAATAATTGGTATTACGAGCGTGCGTTGGTAATTTACTACAAGGTCAAACCAGTGAGTATTATTAGAACATAGGTAATATGTACATCAGCTGTGGAGTATATACGGTATATGTATATATATATATATATATATATATATATATATATATATATATATATATATATATATATATATTTGTATGAGACAATCGTGACACAGTCGATCGGTGTGGAGTTCCTTCACTCCGGAATATAGTATGAAACTAAAAATGTAATGTTTAATTGAAATTTCTAAACATCTATTTGTAAACATGTATTTAACAGGATATGCAAGAAGAACTCAATCAAAAATAATTGCTCCACGTTTTTGACACATATCAAGGTTTGACGAAATAGTACATAGTGTTAAGACACTCCGTGTCCCACTTTCCGTTCAATTATCAAGCGCACACATTGTGTGTCGACTCTACGCCGTCTTTGTCTTCATACAGGATCCTCTTAACAGGATCGCCAGGACCACGGACTATTGTCAAGTATCCGGGGCTTCGGGTACAATTATATAATATATATTTAATAATATATTTATTAATTAATGGTTTATGCCCACAACTTCGTTTGCGCGGACTTTATGACGGACACTGCTTATGTTGAACAACTTATGCTAAAGTCACATTTGATTAATTATCGTTTAGACTTTTACTAGACTACTATGCGTAGTATCCATAATGTTACAGCTCTTACGTACTATCGCATATATTTTAATACATTACACCCTAAACGATTTCTTCGTATAAATATTTAGTGTTTGCTTGTTGATACACTTGTTTTGTGGTTATACTATAGTAAAATTCTCCTCGTCGGTTTTCACGTGAGCTGTGCGTGATGGAAATGTTAAAAACGAAAGCACGTTATCTTGGCACGTGTCTAAAGTTTTTGCTAATGTTTAATTGAATCAAGATCGCCTATAGATATTTAGCTGTTTATTTATAAAATTAAATATTTAATATAATCGCTTTACGGTGTGTAATGATTATTATGATTGAACGACGATTGTGGATTCTATTCCTGTCCAAGTAATACCAAAACCGAACTAGCAACGTCCGTCATATTTTATAGAATCGAACCCTTCGCATGTTATTCAGCCATTGACAATTAAATTTCATAAATCTTCTCCAACGTCTTCTCCATTTTACGTGACATTGGCGAATATATTGTGTTCTGAACTGACACGCCTAAAAGCCATAAAATAAAAAAAAAAAAAACAAAAAAACATTTGACAAGTTATTACAAATCTATATTTAATATAATAACTATAGAAGGTATTGTCCCGACTGACTCATCATAAACAGCTAGTGATAATAATTTAAATTTATATCAAGCGCGCTTTAATTTACATTGAGGGGAAAAACTACTGTAATTATGATATTAATTGGTTGACTTGCATTTTATACAAGCTTTATTAAGGTATTAGCTAATTTGATATATAATACCTCATTCTTTGGCGTTTTCCTTTTGTTTTTCAACGCATTAGTATTTTTTTAATATCAGTTCAAAAATTGAATTGACACTATTGTTATGTCATCGTTGAAGTAAGAATATTTCGTATATCGCTTATTCCTATATATATTTATATGGGGAAATATATATATATATATATATATATATATATATATATATATATATATATATATATATATTGCTTAAATTAAGCGGTGCGCTTTCAACGTAGTGTGTGCTGGTGAAGGGTGGAGATAAAAATATACACTTTGTGTTTTTATCAAACGCATATTGACTAAGACTGCATGGTGCATACGATGTTGCCAGACAAAACAGAGCAGTCTAGTGAAAAATATTTTTCCACCGTTAAATTTTCTCCATTTTCCGTAAATTTTCCAACCATCGCGTGTGGAGTGGCGGTACTTTGCGCCGCACCTCGTCTGCTATGTAGGTGATATGATATATAAATAATTAAAAATAATCAACTATACCAGAAGTACGTCTATATTGGTTTAGTTTGGTTTATATTGTGCTACACTCAAACATGGCTACCCTATTGCAAACGAATTCGTAAACATTTATCTGAAACGTTTTTGTTTAATTTTTTACTACAGCTTACGACTCACACTAGTTGTTCTTGTTACATAAGTTATCTCTAAGTGTATTTCAAATACTATCATCGACAAGATCTTGATGAGCATGTTTCGTATCAACAAACTTGTCTTTTTTTATCTAAATCTTTGTTTTATTTTCAATTTGCCGCATTTACAGTGTATCTATATTTATTTATGTACCTTTGTGATTTTATTTGGAACGACCTCCTTCGAGATGAAGAAGGTACAAATTTGAAATCGATTTTAATATTTAACCATAAGTCACTATTAACGAGACTTAAAAACGTGGGTTTGTAAGACCCACGTTATTTTTTATTTACTTTTCTGTAGATATTTTTTAATATCCTGTCAATTATTTAACTATCTTATAATAAATAAATAATTATTTAACTATCTGATAATATGGATTTTGTGGCAAGCGTCACTTGAAAAAATGCCTTGAAATGTCCAAAACTCGTAAGATCCATGTATATATCATAAATGCTCAGAATTTTACAAACACACATGGTCTGTTTATTGGTAACATAAGAACATTTTTATTACTTAAAATTATAATATAAAAATTAAAATTAAAAATACCTAAAATATAATATTTTTACGTCCAATTTCTGGCCAAGAGAATATCTTTTAAGATTCCTTTGTCGAATATTTTATGGTATTAAGTTCGAGAACCTCATTTCTGTACCGATATTTTTAAATGACATGTCGAAACAGGCGTAAATGATTATAGTTGAATAAAAATAGTCAGAAAACATATTAGTATGTGTTTATAGTAATATATATTATATTACTATTGTCATATAGAATTCAAAACAGACACGTTCTAATTATACTAGGACGTATCCATTGTGGTAAGTACGTTGCTATTAGTAATTTCATATAAATGATAGCCTAAATTGTTAGATCATATTTATTCTCCATAAATAATATGGTAGTACTAAGATTAGATGAAGTCTCGTCCGAAATTATATTTGTATTCAGATCAAAGTCAGTAAGAGCTGAATTTATATTTGTCGCGGTCGATATTTTCACTGGATATTTAAAGCCTGTTGAAATTAGTGGCCTTATTGGGCGAGACGTTCTTATTAAAGCGACTTCCATATATTTTACGAAGTTATGAAAAATAGAATTAATTGTTAGTAGCTTTAATTAAGGTCATTGTGACGCAGTTGGAGAGCCTGACGGTAAATGGTCGTGAGTTTGATCTCTATTAAGGGGAAATAATTATAATTCGGCTACACTCTACACTATAGCGTATTGAAGTTGGGCGGAAAGCGGAGAACGGAGTGCCTTATTAGGTTCTCTCTGCCTTTCCTTTTCCTTTGCTATATGCAGAATGAACCGTGAAATAAAATGGAAATATATATATTTTTATATGTGTTGTGCGGACGTGTGCCCGACCGTGATCCACTCTACATACAATGTAAAAATAGACTAAATAAGTCCGAGGGTCTAAAAAAAATAATAAAAAGAACTAAAATTCAAAATGATATCTATATAAAACAGAGAACCGTCAATAAATAATATATAATCGCTCAGCTGAACTGACAGTAGGCGGGAAAAATTGAAGACATCTGATGGCTGTTGGGGTGTATACTGTATAGGTTCTCGAGAGATGCCCACGAACCGGACGACGCTCATTAGCCGGACCGACCGATCTGGACAAGGCCACCGGAAGGCGATGGACGCCCAAAAGAAAGGACTGGTCGCTGTGAACGTGAAACATTATATAACGATGACGATTAAATACTTATACGATATAGCTGTTTTGACTAAGTAATTCATGTGAATGTCCTTTAATATCATTACCGATTAGCTCGTTACATTAATCTAATTGGGTCCCCTCCCTCTGTTTGCACAATAAAATAACGTCCAAAATGTATACTAGCTCTCATGTATCGCTAACTTAGTATGATAAATCTATTTAATAGAAATATGATAATATTTTAAGCATATATAAACAAACGAACACACATATATATGTTTTTATGTAAATGTATGTATGTGTGTGTGTGTGTGTGTGTGTGTGTGTGGTGTGTGTGTGTGTATTAGTAGGAATTGAACCCATTACCAGCAATTGAACAATAATAAACGTGAAATCAAATGAAATGAGCTAGAAGAGAGACAAATTATTGATTAGGTACGTCAAGGTACAAAAATATATTGATTATATTAAAAAAGAAACCCATTCATGGTTTGAATACTTTATCGATTTAATATTTTTTATTACAATTTCAATTATCAAATAAAATGTTTATTATATTCTTATTTAGTATTGTAGATACTAAATAAGAAGGGAGGTCTACGATCAGCAGTGGACTGCAATAAGCTGATGTGTGTGTGTGATAAAAAAAACTCCTTTCAAGCAGTTATTTTGTTCCATTGTGTCAAAGTAAACTATATAAATAATGTGATTTACCCAGTAAACGGCCTGAAATGCAGTTGCGTGACAAAAACGATTTATTTGATACGAAAATAACCAGAAATAACTAACATTTAACGTAATAATAGGTCAATTGGCATAAATGCAGTATGCACTAGCTGTACCTATATGTACATTGTGTGGAAACAAGAAGCGTGTACTACACGCTCGTACCTCATAAATATAGTATTTAGAATCTACAGGATTTTTTGTGATATAGCATTGTTGTAGACTAGTAATGCTTAACTTGTAGAGACAGATCTGTTTAAAAAAATGTATTGTATGATAAATGCTTATTGAAACTAAAATTCGATATTGGAATTTCCAGGCTCCAGAGAGACCAGGGCATTTTCATCTATACATTTCTCACATATATAAAAACTATGCAGAATATCAAAATAAAAACACTTGTAAATTTCCGTTCAAAATCCATTTCGATTTATTACCAGAACTCGCCAGTCGGAGTTTGGAACGCAAAGTGGTTATTATTAACTTTGTACTGTTTCGAACTAACGATGCTTCTCCCGCTGCTATGGTAACTTTATAATTGTTTAAATCATAATTACATTTCAGATATTCCGTTTAATTTTCAGTTTAGTAATAATATTTTAGTATAAAATATTATATTATGTTAAATTGAATTGAATTGATTGAATGTGAAATTGAATTGAAGTTTAAAATGAGTTGAAATTTTTTTCCTTGTTGTCTCACACTTCCATTTGTATATCCCCTCGTTAGCCACCATAGTCACACAATACCTAGAGAACACTCTCTTATAAGAATTCCGCCTCAATTTGAAGACCAGAATATTTCTTTTACCAGAGTGAGGAAGTTAAAATGATTATCCGAGTGAGTTTTTCCATAATATGCAGCTTAAGAATACTATTCGTAATCATATTGTAACCCAACATGGACTATTATTAAATGCGCAATTTAAGATCTTACTATCGACCGTGACCATTGGTTGCGGTTAACCTCCTTTAAGTTCGAGATAGGGATGTAATAATCTACCCACTTTATAAGTCGAATATAGATAAAACAATAAAAACAAACTATAAAACGATAACTTATAAGCATTTGTACTTTTAAGATTACTTTGTATATACTATCTAGGCATATAGGCTTGATAAGATCTTTTTCTTCATATTAAGAGTCAGTCATATAATGTTGTCATGACATTACTGTAGTGCCTACTCACACTGTACGTAATAGTAATCTTTCAAGCTCATCCTTATCAGTAACCAAATTTGACAATGTCATGCTTTAAAAACTATGCAATTGACATTGGGCACGTCAATAATACGAGTATTTCAAATGTTTATAATAAAAAAAATTAAATTATGGCAAAATAAATGATGATAGTATGTTGTGCAACTTAATATTTTTTTTAATTGAATTGAAAAAATGATTTACTTATTAAATTTTAAGTTTCTAACTGTCGTTCTTGTTGAAGATTGCTATTAAGTAAATTGGTTTTATTTATCAAAATACTAGAATCAGTTGCTTCTTAAGGTTTTGTATAGTATAATATTAGTATAATATTAGTATAATATTAGTATAATATAATATTAGTATAAGTTGCTTCTTATGGAGGTCCATATGAGAAAACGGAACCCTTTGTTGTCTATCTGTCTATCTATCTGTCTGTCACTTTATAAAGGCTATTTTCCCCAAATCATGTGAAATAAACAAGCTGAAATAACAAATATCCAAGTCGATAACCTTTTGAAGCACAGAAAATATCAAACGCAAGTCAACGCAATCAAAAGATAGCGTTTATGCTCAATTTTTTTGGATTTTGTATAAAAATCGTTACGTAATCAAAACCTACAGGGTATTTCTCACTGACCTAGAGTTATGAAATTTGTCAATAAGATAGTTAATTTCATACAAAATGAGTGTATACGACCGCCAAGTTTAAGTTTATCGACTCTTATTAGTTGCATTCCATTGACCTAAAGTTGACGGAAAGTAAGAATTCTGAATTTAATTAAGTAATTTAGTTTAATATAGAATAAAACTATTACAAACCGTAAACCGTTAGAGGACCGTCGTGGCGCGTGCCTGTAAACGCTTTTTCTCTCGGTGAGAATGAATTATTTCCATTTTCATCGCTCTGGCAACAAGACAATGCGCGGCGTTGAGTTCTGCCACTCAACACGCAATGCCTCGGATGGCGGAAAGCGGGGAACGGAGTGTCTTAACACTAGGTTCCTTTACCCTACAATTTCCTCTGCCTACCCTGCTATCTGCGGGATAGTGCGTGAAGCTAAATATATATAATATACCTTGTACGTGATTTGAATTTTAATAAAAGCAACAATGCTTGCATGTAATTAGTTATATAGGCCATTTGAGATAAATATATTTTTCGGATATAGTGCGGTTTGGATGTGGATAAAATAAAACTACCAATATTTCTTTACAACCTCTTCAATGTTTTAATCATTTCAATTCTTTGAATATGAAAAATTATAACTAAAATTAGAACTACTTTTTATTAATTACATTTATATAATATATAAAGTGAATACTCAGTGACAGACAGATAACGTACAGCCGAAATGACACAGCGTAGGATACTGAAAAGTGGGATGCTTAGGGACTGCAGTGGAGCACTAGGAGAGCATAAAAAAAATGAAAACCCCAAAATATATTTCAAAATTTCACGTCATAAAGCAAATGAAATTGTGGGCTACACTTGCAATTTATGAATTAAAATTTATAAATGGACAGCGTATAATTAAATTAGTTGGTTGACTTTATTTAATGTTGCTAGTTATACCTATGTAAATTTTGCAATAAAATGAACAATAACTTTTATAAAAACCGACACACAAACTTGTACCTAGTTACCGAAGAGAAGACGGTATTTAATCTATCTGAGGACTTATTTTCTACTAGATATACTAGATAACTTAATGATTTGTATCTCCGGCTTATACCTTACCAAATCAAAAATATATATTTAAAGTAGAAGAACTATGGCGCTCAAGGGGACTCACTGCGCTGTTGATAGTGTCAATGTTATACGTATTGTCCTAAGGCCTATGTTATCGAGGAAATTTACAAATCTAAGCTCGAAATAAATTTTTCCTTTTTAGTACACCTTATCTCGTAATCTAACGTCAAAAGTCAACACACTCCACTCTCCGTTTGCCGCCCGAGCTCGAGACATTGCCTTGAACAATCTTGTATTAATTTCATTAATTGATAATAATTTATAACAAGAACAATGTGTAAGAGAGAGAAAAATAAAATTTTTTGTATATTTACAATAAATAATAAAAGGAAGTCAAAGATATCCTCAATTCGACCTCGATACATCGTGACAGCAGTTAGTTGGTGAGTAAGACAGTTAATAATGAAGAGCGACGACCTCGTCCTTCATTTACTTGGTTAATCCTTAAGGAAAGGATAACAGACTATATTAAGCTATTTATATTGTAATTATATATTCACTGTTGTTATTTACCATACAGATAATAAAATGAACATTATTCAATAATTGATTGATTTATAATTTTCAATAATATTAATAATCGATTTTTCCATATTTTTTTGATAATATGTATTTGATATAGAGATCGTGTCTGCAAATTGTATGTAAATTCAAATTCTACTCGATTACTCGATACTAGGATATTCGAATTCCATTCGAGAACACGTTTAGTATTTTTAATACACTATTTTTTTTTTAAATTTCCATTTAAAGAGCTCTATACGTACACAAAAGTATATACAATAGAATATAAACGATTAACGATTTCTAACAATTAAATTATTATTATATATTTGCAAAAGTTCTCTGGCATCATCGGACGTAGGAAGTGACAGGGCACTATTGCAACGACCCACATCATTAGAAAATCTACTTGGAGCTCCGCCCCGGACACACTCCACAAAAATGTGGTACACGTGCTCTATCTTTCCATAAACTTCATAGTTGGAAGAATCAGCTTTTATCATCAAAAAAAGAAATTTACTCAGCGGGATATGTCCGGCCCGAAGCCTCATTAAAACAATCAAGTCCTGTCTCGATAGGTTACACTCGGTCGTCTATGGAGAATGCAACACATATATCAAACTGTTATATATTAAACTGGATGAACTATTATATATTACACTGATTTTTGAGACGCGATGAGATGTTCGGGGCTCGCTCCACTCTCGCCTCTCGCATCGTAATACCCTAGTTCGTGGGTCTGTTTGTTAATAAATTTAAAAAAAAGTAATATTTTATGAAGTTCTTTCTTTTCCAGCAATTTGAGAATGGAAGATATTTGACATCCGTAAACAAGTTTTTAATAATCTATAATATACCATTTTTTTTAATATTTAAATACTTTTTGAAATAAGACTGGTTTATAAAAAATTGTAAATTACATTCAGTTCGAATACTTTTATTATTTTATTTACCGTACTCAACTCGATTGTAAATCAATCTGATTAGCACTAAACAGGTCAATAGCATTAAAGATATAAAAAAAAAGATAAACAAAATATTATAAACAAATGTTACCAATACTAATAGCCGCATACATATAGATACAACCGTCATATGATACGAATGGAAAAATTTAGACGTAATTTAAGATTTTGTCCATTGACGTAAATACTTATCGTTGTGACTCGTTCAAGATTTGCGATTTGTTACATAATATAATTTATAATGTATCTGTGGTAGACAACATCGAGGTACTCCAGTAAATTATGATATAAGCATCCTACACCACCCATATATATATATTTAATTCGATTCGATTTATTAGCGACATTTGCGTTAGAACTGGCGATCAAAAGAAATTGATATTAAAATCAAATTAAATTAATTTAATAAGAAAGTCTAACCAAACCTTACCTAAAAATATTTTACTCTGTGGTTTTTGTTCATTCAGTGAGTATTTAGTTTCTATGTATAATTTTTTTCATTAAATACATTTAAGAATTGCATTATAATGTTGACTACTGGACTGGACTGGACGTGCTAATTATGGGTTCGAATCCCACTCGAGCAAAAAGTATTTACTATATTCAATGATTCGAATAATAAAATGACTCTTAATGAAATTGAAGAGCGTAGATTGATTGAATTGTCACTAAATTCTTTCTACCTGCGCCACAAAATGCGGAAATTACGAAAAATAATAACAAAAAATTAAAAAAAAACCTACGCTGAAAAGAGGTTTTCACAAAAAAAGACAATCAGATTACATCCGCCAGTTTTTTAGTTGAGTGCTTCAATTTTGCATCCACTTTGTGTTTTGTTTGTTGTTGATATAGTAGCTTACAGTTGCCGTATTACTTACTGCACGTAATAAGCCCTTTTTATTTGATGTTATTTTTATGAAGGGTAAAATTATGAGACGCCATATTAGGACATAGGGTCACGCTTACTTATTTATATATATTTATTAACTTCTCCCTAAGACATCATAGAAACGTGGTGGTGCCCTTAAAAGTGTATGTAAGTTATACTATGTAACTATGTAAAGATAAATATGGACGAAATACCATAGACAAATATCATTAACCAAAAAAAAAACCTTTTTATTTTTGTATTTTGCTTCACGCTGTATCCCGCACATAGCAGAATATGCAGAGGGAATCGTAGGCTGGAAGAACCTAAAGTGTTAAGACACCCCGTTTCCCGCTTCCTTGTAACCAGAGCGAATAAAATATAAAATAATTATTTAAAAAAAACTATTCATTTATAAAAATAAATGACTTAAGAGATTTTTTTCTTGTATAAAGTAAATTTAAAAATAGAAACATATATTGTACATATCATCATCGGTTATGTGACCGCGTCGCACCCCCACGTCTCAGAGGTTATCGCCGTTGCGTTAAACTATGTACAATGTGCATAGTAGTCGCGAGAATTTCTTTTCTCTCGCAAAGGGTGCGGGTTCGACACTCGTGGTGTCTGGTTGCACTCTACTGTACGCGAGAGATGCATTTTTATACGCATATCTTACTTCTTTTACATGTGTTTGTAAAACTTTTTTGAACTGTGCAGACAAATCTATGATAATTGTATCAAAACGGAGTTAATTTGATCCATACTGTAGGCAATTTGGCAATCAAAAAGACTAAAATGTTATATATAATAACAAGAGTATTACGTTAGTTTAAATTAATTTTGCACAACCAGAAATTTTTACTTAAAATAATAATAGGTCACTTCATATCGCCAGAAAGATATTTGATAAAATTTTAAATGTCAATTTTATTATTATACAACAACACCAATACTTACTACTCGCAAATAAAATGTGTGAAGCACGTGATTGGTCACTTGCGTCATACTCGTACACCCTTATCTTAAGATCCGCTACAAATTGTAGGGGTCAATAATTCTTGTTTCTGTAAGGTAAAACGTTATTAAGTTGAAATTGTATTATATATATTAGTACGGAGACCGTCGTGGCGCAGCGGCACAGTGTCTGCCTGTCAACGCTACGGTTGTGGGTTCGATTTCCAGGGGGAATGACATGTTTCATTTTCTCGCTCTGGTAAAAAGTATAAAGCTATTTAATTTAGTTTATATTAAATAATATACAAATTAGGAATATGTTACAGCAGTTACATTTGACTTCTTGGTGTCAGTTCGATTCCTATTTATAGGGAATCACTTGAAATGAGTGATACACTCAATGAATTATTTTTATAACTCCACGTTGGAAAGTCGCGCAGCATAGTGTTTCGTCACTCAATATGCAGTGTCTCGGTTTCGGTTACGAAAGTATGGAACGAAATGTCTTGACACTAGATTTACTCTGTCTACTTTGCTGTATGAGAAATAGCGTGGAAGTATAAAATATATATTGACACCTAGAATGCATTGTCTGTTATAAACTATACTTATAAATATTGTAAAAAAATTAAAAGGTGACTAGAAACAAACGAAATCAACGGTGTTCAGACTCTACTGTACGAATTGTACATATAAATGTGAATTTCTATTCATGTACGATTTACAGATAAATATATCTATTAAACGATTATACCTACAGTGTAGTCGATAATCAACTCGATCATTTATCGTCGTGATAACATAAAAAATCGATTCTCGAATAGCGTACTCGAAATTGATGACAGGCGGGCACGTGCGGACGGCGTGGCATGATGTTTTTACACGCACTATCAGTCTTCACTAAGCGGACCAACTTTTGATTGTAGTGACAATTAATAATTTTGAAATATTTACAATATGCTTTATAGACTGTATATATTGTATATATATATAATTTATATACCAACATTTTGTGCGGTAGTTGCCTAGTGATAAGCCATTTGCCATTTTGTTTTCTACTTTTAGGGACTTTTAGTCTCCATTACTCATTACGTATGTATTGAGTGGTGTAGTCTAATAGAACACCTTGCTTAACTAGACTTGACAATCCAAAGTACTTTGTGACATTTTAAACTAGAACTGGTATTTTCAGATAGTGTACGATACACGGGTAATTAGACTAATATAATATAGTCTTAATATTAAGAATAAATAGTATGTATAATGCTATATTATAGAATGATTTAAAAATGACTTCATTTCCATGCATAGATTATAAATTATAATAAAAAAAAATACATATAATTATGATCATATTGACGACATATTTGTTAATGCATCTGCAAAGAAATGTTTCAAGAGAATACCTACCTACCTATAGGTATATCTGTATGTAAATTCTGTAGGTGAACGCTTTGTAGTCCAAATTCGCCCGGAGAGATGTGGAAATAGAATATCCAAAGGAAAAGTCAAAGTTCAAAAGGAACACCTAAATTGGTCTAATCTAATTTTGTCTTTCTAATTGAATGTGCTGCAATTTACTAACACGACAGGTGGTTACGTGATAGACTAACACACGATATATATATATATATATATATATATATATATATATATATATATATATATATATATATATATATATATATATATATATATATATATATATATATAATAGATAATCCATTATAAGTATATTACTATGATTTTTATTACTACTAATTGAAGCGCTTGAATTAATGACATGAACGCTTAGTTGACTGTAACAGAAATATAACGTCGATGTTATTGTGAAGGAGTTTGGAACAATTCTAATTGAACATAATGAACGAACTTTTATACCTCTATTATAATATAAGAGGTTCACCGGTGTAGTTAAAAAAAAGGTTAACTTCCATATTTGCCAAGCACATATTTATTATATATTAATAGCTTCACGACTTGTACCTAGCGGGGTAGCCAGAGAAAACAGAGCGACCAACGCTACTGTCTATACATACCTCTTTCGCCTCGTCATTGTCATTAAATTTGACACTGTGTTCCCGAGGTCTCCCCTTACGTATGTTTTATATGTGAAGAACAACTAAGGTAAAATTTTCCATTCAGTTCGTGGCCTATAATATTAAATAATCAGTTTGAATTGGATTGAATACCTTTTATTTATTTCTTACTTTTGCATGACCTCGGTTTGTTTAGTTCCAACACAGGTAGGTATACCTACTTAACTAACTGTAAACATACACACGTGATGCCATTGTTATTTTATAAAAGGGGAATATTTATTTGATTGACATACAATGTAAAGTAATATTATCTCTTGACTCAGTGGCACAGTATCTGAATATAACACGCGATGGCCGCCGATTCAATCTCGATACATGATTTTGCCTTTTTAACAATAGTCGGTGTTGAGTTACGTAACTAAAAATATAACTCTTTCCAAATAGCATATAGCAAGTTAGGCAGAAGGTACCTAGCGTTAAGCAAATCATCGAGATTCGAGACATTGCAATTCGACGCCGCGCGTTGATTTGTTACCAGAGCGAAGAAAATAAAAATAAACCATTCTCCCCTAGTCGGAATCGAACCCACCACCGTCAAGTTCACAGTCAGACGCTGTGCCGATGGTCGGACAGTCTCACTATTATATACATCAATAGCTTTATGTTTCTTTCATATTTAAGTAAAGATGCATTGAAGCTTATCTCTAGACTCTAGTCATTATGTTACACCAAAGCTAATGTACTAAAAGTAGATAAACACTCGGCAGTAATAACAAACATCTGCTTGTTTTTTTATACATTTATTCATTAAATATTTATTTATTCAAAGATACAAGCGCTTTTATCACACTATCTCTTGTTGCTATTTGTGCATTGTGATAGTCACTATTGGTACCTAATAGATAAGTATTTTAAAAGGTATTTTTTACACTTTTCTATTATATTGATAACCTACTATAAATACTATTATATTAATATTTTCTATTCACGCTTAGATTTCAGACACGATATTTTAGATTGGTTGGGTAATTTTGTTTTAATTGTTGACAATGAATTGCTTCGTCCCAGGCACATCGTCTGCCTGTAAAGGCGACGGTTAGTGGATTCGATTCCCACTCGGGGAGAATGAAATATTTTGATTTTATACGCTCTGGCAACAAGGCAAAAGCGCAGCGATGAGTTCCGCCACTCAATACGCAATGCCTCGAAAGGCGGAAAGCGGGGAGCGGAGTGTCTTAACACTAGATTCCTACGGCTCCTACGGTTCCCTCTGCCTACTCTGCTGTGTGCGGGATACAGCGTGAAGCTAAAATAATTGAGCTATTCGTAAAATTTAATGATTAATGTTAATTTTAGTATATAATGGTCCGTATGTCTGTTTGTCTATCATGTCATCGGTCTGTCAAAATCAATCTCTCTCAGTCATACGGTGCTATCTTCGTGCTTCCCGTCGTCCTACAGTTGTGAAATTTGGCAATAAGTTAGAGCTTATAGTGCGAACAAAGAGAAATATCGAATAATTTTAAATTTATAGATATATCACGTTATAGCTTATTTGTATAGTTAATTACATACAAAATGAGTGCATGCCACCGCTGATTTAAACTTGTCGATTCTTATTAGTTGTATTTCATTGAACTAGACTTATAGTATAAATAAAGGAAAGAAATCTGAAATTTGGTAATTTATAAGTTTAACACAGGATCAACCATTACAAAGTCATGTCTGCAGTTAATTTCAAGCAATCTGAGTAAATGCAACCGCAATATTAACTTTGTAAATTTTTATAAGCTATGTTTTCCGCTGACCTGTAATCATGAAATTAGTATGGAATACTCGGTGCGCGAGGACTACTCACACTTGATCGATGACATATATATATATATATATATATATATATATATATATATATATCTATATATATATATATCTATATATATATATATATGTCATCGGTCTATATATATAATGTTGTAACCTATTAGGTTTCCCATATATGTGTAAGAACGAGTCTTTTTTTTTTTCATTTGCGATGTCTATATGCTATGAGAATTCATAAAAACAGCACATCGATCAATAATTTGTAGATTTGTAGACTTTGATATTTTATAATAATAAAAGTAGCATACTGTATGTATGTATATTGTCTTCTTATTATTAGTTAGAACAATTTGATTATTAAATGCGTAAATTAGGATAAGATAGGTCAGGGTGATTTGATATATGATAAACAATAGTCAAGGAAAATATGTCGTACATTTTAGTAATATGTTTTAATACAATATAAATGAAATAATCATTATTTTGTCTAACAAAATTTTATATTAGTAAAAGTTCACCGTTCTCTAGATTTTATTATATTTTAGAAATTTTTGGTGATTTCCAAAAGTCCATTATGTCCACTTTGTCTAGACAGATTTTCCTTCCAGCCCGCTCTTGGGCTAATTAGGTATTCATGTAATATAATATAATATAATAAACATCTTATTTCAGTTTAAGTATATTTCATAGGGTATCTCGTCCACTTTGCGCGCAAGGTAGGGAGCATTTATCGTTCATTAGTTACAACTTACAAGTGTGCTGGTCTGTTTTTGTCGCCGTTTAAGCATTTTACAGCTTAGCACTTAGCCTACGTACCTACTTGTTAGTAAAGTGATTCAATAATTACTTATAAAGCGCACCACACACGACAATAAAAATATTGTATAAATAATAAGATTTAATATTTTATATAAATGTATCCATTAACGTATAAAAATATTTTACTTTGCATTTTTCGGAGGTTTTAAACCAAATACGTCACATACCACAATGTAGTTTACTCTACGTACATGCTTTTTTTTAAAATTTTATATATAATATTATAAATACCTATTGAAAAATACGAGGGCGGGTCAATAAGTCCGTGACTTTTAGAATAAAACACAATTTTTTTGATAAAAAAATAATTTTATTTTTCAACGTAGTCTCCCTTGAGCTTTATACACTTTGTCCAACGCTTCTCCATTTTTTATCCCTCCCAAAAAAAATTATTTGTCAAGGTCCTCAAAATAGGCCTTTGTTTGCGAGATAACTTCATCATTGGAGTCAAATCTTTTTCCACCAAGCCATTTCTTCAGGTTTGGGAAAAAGAAGTAGTCGCTCGGAGCCAAATCTGGAGAACAGGGTTGGTGAGGGAGCAATTTATAGCCCAATTCATGGATTTTTGCTATGGCAACTGCACGTGTGTGCACCCTTGCATTATCTTGGTGGCAAAGAACATTTTTCTTGGCCAAATTGATTTGTTTTCAAATCGTCATTGAATCGGTCCAATAAGTGGGCATAATATTCCCCATTGATTGTTCTTCCCTTTTGAAGGTAGTCAATGTGGATTATCCCGCGTGCATCCCAAAAACAGTCGCCATAACTTTATTGGCTGACAAACCCACCTTGGCCTTCTTTGGCGCCAATTCACCCTTAGAAACCCACTGTTTTGACTGTTGTTTGGTCTCTGGTGTGTTGTGATGGATCCATGTTTCATCCACGGTTACAAAACGGCACAAAAACTCCTCCATATTGCGATTAAACAACTGGTCGACTGTGAGCAAACACGGCATCCATCTTGTGAAAAGCTTTCTCATGCCCAAGTGATGATTCAAAATTGAAACCACTAAACCATGCGAGATCCCTACGGCATCCACAATACCTCTTATACGGCATCCTCAATACCTCTTGCACACCATATCGTGAATGTTTTCGATTGTTTCGGGTGTAGAGACCTTAACTGGGCGTCCAGGACGTTCGGCATCTTCAGTGCTTATATGGCCACAACGAAATTCAGTACACCACCACTTTTTTGCCATTGAAATCGATGGTGAAGAGCCCCCATAATATTTATCAAGCTTAGCCTTGGTCTCGGTAATGGTGTTTTTCCACAAGAAATAATGCTTAATAAGCACACGAAATTCAAGATTTTCCATTTTCTCCTCAAATTAGTGAGTAGTCTGATAAAGAGAGACACAAACTGTTAAACACAAACTAACTGACGCAGCAAGTTCAAATTTTGACGGGAGTCAACTGACAGATGCCTGTTGACAGGAGCAGTGTTGCTGTTTCAGTAAAAAGGTCAGAAATTCAAAAAGTCACGGACTTGTGACATTGGCGAAGTGAATTGTGCTCAACTGGCACGCTCGAAACGCCATTACTGCAGTACAGAACAGAAGTCACGGACTTATTGACCCGCCGTAGTACATTGTACAATTCAGCATGATGCGTGAAATCAAAAATGCCGCAAACAAAATAGAAGCCACTAGGGTCAGTGGTCACTAGTTAGTGGCTAGTGACAAGTGAAACTGTATAGTATATAAATTATATTAAATATTTATCGACACTGGGTTTCTCTGTCCTCACCACTTAATAATTCAAGATGATTAAACATAAATATCGGTCAAGTACGATTAGTATTGGTGCACAAAGGGTATATCATACTTAAATTTACGAGCAAATGGATTTATTAATTACAATTAATTAATAAAAATTAAATTATTTAAATTAATTATTATTAATTAATTTATTAATTTATTATTTTACAATTTACTCATTTTGCATGGAATGAACTACAGATATAAATAATTTCATTATTCTAGATCAACGGGAAGTAATTTCAATTTAAGAATTTCATACACAATGCGGCAAAAACGAAGCATATGTAGATGAAGCTTGTACCTTATGAATGCTTCATCTCAATTTTAAGACAAAACTCATTATATACAAAATTCATTATATTACATTAAACGCATATGTTGGTTTTATAAATACTTAGGTACATCAAATACGATCTGTCCGGCATCAACACGTCCATTGCTCGGTAAATATAGCACTACGAAATTTTCCATTCAATTGAATATTTCAAGAGACCAGTCGCAGATTTTTTGTATATTTATTGGCTAAATTAACATGTAAATATTTATAGAAATACAATCGCAAATATAGTACCGATATGCACTGGTTTCGCTTGGATGTTTTAGAATATTTTAATATAACTCGAATGCTTAATTTTAAATAGAAATTATATTTGTAAGAGATAATAATGGGTACTGCAGTTTTATACAGGCGTTTAAGTTTAAAAAAAATCGTGCAATTATCTTAAATTCTAAAAAAAAATATCATGTTCAAAGATAAGACAAAGAGTCTCTGGTAAGGCAAATCTGGCTTTGGAGGAGTATAAAAGGATATGAACGCTCGTTGTTCGCGCAGTCGCAATTTATCTACTTGGATAAAAAAAAACACAATCTTATTCCTAAATAGTGGATCCCAATAGTATAATTTCAATTTGCTTGTTTCATTGTCTTAACCGAATTTCATCATTGGGCTATCGCTAATTTTCACACTAGCCATAATATAATATGACCCATACGTTATCATGACCTCTTGAAATATACGTGTAAATATAGACCTATAAACCATTTCTCTAATTGGATAGTGATACGACCATTAATATGCCATTTACGACAAAAAAGTCAGTGAACGTATATCATTTCTATTTATATTGTATATTCAAAGGATTTATGTGTATAAAGTACCAGTATCTGTACGATATTCGTGTTTAGAAACCGTTGTTTAAACTACGGTTAGTCATTAAGCTTGATTTTTTTTTACTTGTATCTGCCGTTTGGTAGACAGTGGGTTCGACAGATATTTTGGGTGGCGCAATTAATGCCGATGACCTTATGCCGACGTGTGACTATCGGCATACAAAATCTTATTTTATATATAATGCAGGTACCTATTAAAAGATGGGCTTTATTACTTATTTATCTCTTTGAACTTATATATTTACATATGTAAAAATATATTCACATACAATATATATTTCAAAGCCATAGTAAGGCGCCTACATCCTGACATGGACGTCAATGTCACTGTGTCAACAAGGTTTCGATACTGGTTTTTATCTCACAAGGCAATGAGTGCGATCTGACAACTCGTCAAGTACAGTTAAATATTAAAGCGTATTAAGTTCTTTTATTATGGAAATGTTTTAAAGGGACTTTTTTTTAAATTTTTATGATCATAGATTGTGGTTGTACTAACTCGGAGACTAGGCGTATAGCATAGATGGAAGAATTGTTTCAATATTCTCAATTTAAATAAAGAATATTTGAAATTTTGAACGAATTTTATCTTACATTTCTTAGTTATTAAATTAAACAATTATGATAACAAGCCCATGATTTTGTTTGTGTCGAAAAAAATATTTTTTCTTAGTTTCTCAGAGTTTTACGGATCCGGAACTAGAGCATAGTTTCCTATATTTCAATATATGTATGTATAACAGTAGGTATACCCTCCAGTTCCACCTTTGTACCAGATTTTGTTACAACCAGTACATGCCAGTAACTTTGTTAGCGTGGACTTTATGATTATTGCCACACGATTTCCATTTACCGATTTATTGTAATAGAAAATCGTGTCAAAACTATTTCAACTTCATATTCTAGTTATTCTTCAATATTCCTTCAATATTTTTATGATTTCACCGTTCCATATAATATCATTTTTACATTGACTGTCCTATGTCACCATTTTTAAGGATTCGTGAAGAATTGTACCCATGTAAAGCAAAACTAGCCATCCAATGTGGTACTGTAAATAACTTTTCTTATTTGGCCCAGGATCTGTTTTCCTTGCAGCTACTTACTCACTTGGATAAGTCTTCGTCTAAATATTGGGATTTATCAAAATATCAAAAAGGTAGGTCTATCCAGTCTACTCTCCCAAGATGTCCTTGGATTTTCTCTCAAAAATTTACTGAACAGAGGGTCATATGAACATTTTATCACTTATATCTTGGACATGCCAGTACACCTGTTCATCTGGCCTGGACCAGGTTCAGTGACCACTTACTGAACCTATGTGGCCTGGACTACGGTACTATCTCCCATATCCTTTTCTCCTGCCCTAAACTAATTCGTCCCTTACATTATGTCTGTCTTCTCAAAGTATTTAGTGTTTGTTAATATTTGAGTATCGTAAGTTATGTAATTCACATACCCTGACCCAATGCGCACTAATGGGGCTAATCTTATAAAATATTAAGCAAAAACATTACCTAAACCTTAATTACTTAAAGATAAACATAAAAACGATAATTTAATGTGCAATAAGTTTTTAATGCATATAATTGCTACCATGTTCATTAAGTGTATATACCATATACTAGTTAATAAATTTATTACATATTATGTATGTATATATATATATATATATATATATATATATATATATATATATATATATATATATATATATATATATATATATATATATATATATATTTATATATTTATATATATATATATATATATACACATATATATATATATATATATATATATATATATATATATATATATATATATATATATATATATATATATATATATATATATATATATATATGTTATCTATAGTCGTGACGCAGCCACACAGTATCTAACTGTAAATGCTACGGTAGCGAGTTCAATTCCAACACGGGAAAGAAGAAAGCAAGCACTGCATTGATTTCCACCATTTAACACGCAATTTTCCTGAAATTGGACGGAAAATGAGGAACGGAGTATCTGAACACTCCCTTTGTCTACCCTACTATATCAGGTAAGAAGCCTGAAGCCATTTCGTTCATTTGTTACACTTAAAGTTTTATGCTCAAACCAAACATGTGAACCTTGTCACGTAAGGCAATATCTATAAAATATATTGTATACATTTTCATAAAATACACTTTGTATATTTATACAACAGGGTAGATGAATAAAATGATAATTTTCACCACAAATTATGTATATGATATGTGGTGAACTAATTATCTCGTTGGTGAATTGATGAAGGGATGTTAGTTACCTATAATATGAGAGAGAACCATGTTTTTAGGATTCCGTACCCCAAAAAGAAAGAACGGAACCCAAGATAACTTCAAATCGTATCTAAGCCAAAACGAATGATCAAATATTGGTCAAATTTTCCACAAGAATTAAAAGAACTAGGTGAGACATGCTGCCACTGTCGGTTTTTTTGAAACATTCATATTATATATGTTATTTAAATTTCAAACCTTTATATAGAAAATTGCAAATGGAATCTAATTCGTCGTTAAAGATAAATAACAATATCGTTTTCCACTTTTTTCCACTTATATGAACATATGCAAATATTTATCTATACAAATATCGCTAATATGTATGATTAGCATACACACTACAATCATATAAGGATAATTTTCAAGACAATTTGCACGGCTCAATATTGAACAGCATTATTTAAAATATGTTGGTTCAAATATGGCTGTTTAAAATTTTCTTACGAAACAAAGGGTTTACCCTCACCTCTATACTATTCATAATACAGTAAATCATTGTAAATGTGACAGTTATGGGACGTAGGTTCGATTCTCTCCCGTTCTTCCCGCCATTCCATAAGAATTCCGCCACTCAACACACGATGTCCCGAATTTGGGCAGATCGTGAGAAACGCGTCTTAACTCTAGGTTCTGATTCTTTTAAAAATATTGTAAATTCGTGAAAAATACCAACACACCACAAAGTGGTAAATGGAAAATTCATTAGATCATTACATTAAACCATACGCTACATTTATGTTTAACGTATTGATAAACAGCTTCAGTATTTGTTCGACGTTGACAAACATACGAGTACATTATTTGCTTTAAAATCTGTATCATTAGCAATCTCGATTTCAGGTACATTTAACGAAGGCTCTAATTGGCGAACACAGCACGCCGGCCGAAACCGGATGTATGTAAACAACGTTTATCACAGGACCTACTACATTTCTATTAGCATAGATTACAAAGTATCACGTTCAGTCTTCGTGTTCTCATATTATACAACAATATTGTGTGGAAATCTCGAGGGAGTAGTCTAAATTGTGTAAAAATGATACTGTTCAATATAAAAGTGATCTTTGAATTTTCAATTTTACACAGTTCCCAAGCAGGGTGATCGGTGGTCGAAGGAAATATATCATGAGCTTGGCAGTGTTGCTTTATCCATAATGTTTACCTTCTTAAAATATATATCCTGGTATTCTGAACTGACCTGATTATCGACCAGCATTATTAACAATACGTTTTAAAAGTTTCGAGTACTTACATTTTGTCTGCTTATAATAAGTTTATTTTAAAAAAAAAAAACTTGCTTACGGAAATATGACATTGCAGTGGCAATGATGCAATAATTCAGTCTGGTGTTTATTGATTATATATTTCTTCAAGAAATACTTGTTATAAAAATATAATTTCCTAAAAACTATAAGAGTAAGCAAAAGTTACAAAAGTAATAGTAGAGGCTGCCTTTTATGATCCAGCTTTTCATTAATGGAATGCTTAATAAAAAAATATCTTATAAAACTTAAAATAGATAGTTAGTTCAATAGATAGTTCATAATAATTCAAATACAGAGTGTAGTTCAAAAAGCGCGTACCGCCGATCGACCTAAAATATATATATATATATATATATATATATCTATATATATATATATATATATATATATATATATATATATATATATATATATATATATACATATACATATACATATACAGGGTGTCCAGCCAATATCTGTCCGATATTTGGTTTCCGGCATACGGGTACGCGACCCCGGGACCTCGAGCCACCACTTTCATAACCCGATCCAATCCATGTAAGTGGTGTCCCTCCCCTATATTCCAAGTCTTTCTGCCTCTTATTCCCTTTCCTTTCTTGGTTTCTCCCAGTAATGGGTTTGGAGGTCAGATGGCAATCGCTCCACAAAAAAACCACTTCGCCACTCATATGGTCTTAGTCGGAAGGCAGACCCTGGCAAAAAGCCGGGACTAATGCCAGGAAGAAGAAGAAGAAGATACATATACATATACATATACATATACATATACATATACATATACATATACATATACATATACATAACATATACATATACATATACATATACATATACATATACATATACATATACATATACATATACATATACATATACATATACATATACATATACATATACATATACATATACATATACATATACATATACATATACATATACATATACATATACATATACATATACATAACATATACATATACATATACATATACATATACATATACATATACATATACATATACATATACATATACATATACATATACATATACATATACATATACATATACATATACATATACATATACATATACATATACATATACATATACATATACATATACATATACATATACATATACATATACATATACATATACATATACATATACATATACATATACATATACATACATATACATATACATATACATATACATATACATATACATATACATATACATATACATATATATATATATATATATATATATATATATATATATATATATATATATATATATATATATATATATATATATATATGCCTAGCCATTTACGTTCGCTGCAATTCGGCGAAAAGTTTCCAGCATGGCTTTGGTCTAATCTTTTCAATACAAATTAATATGGTACAGCAAATCTAATTCCGTTTGCGAGCTCACTCTAATTCAATTTAGTTCTTCGTTCTGAATAACTTTTATTCAGGTCCACTCAAACTCATTCACTCGCTCACTCACCCATTCCATTGTATAGGATTAACTTACTATAAAAACACGCGTTGAATGAATGAACGATGTTTTAAAGGATTTTATAAAGTCTGTAAATAACTTTGACTATAAATGAATGTTTTAATTTCTATCTATTTTTCCTTAGTATTATGCCATGTTATCATAATGTACGAGTGTATGCTGCCATAACACTGCAGTGTCTAGCAGAACGCATGGATTGAAATGTCAATATTCTCTGCATTTATTATTATTATTGTAATATTGGTCGATTTTGATGGGATGTTTAAGAGGTGGATTGGATCACTGGATTTTATTGGGTACTATCGAGTTTCTTTTCTGATGAGTCCACGATTCACATCTGTCTATATCTGTCGCATGGATTTTGTGTAAAGCTAAGAAAAACAACGGTCGAAAGCCAATAGTATTTACGAAAATTACGACTTATAAAAATTGACAAAGTTAAGTTTGCAGTTGTATTCACTCATATATGTTTGTAATGTTTTATTTCTGCGTTCAACCTATAAATTACAAATTTACAGATTTTTATATATATTTTTTATATATTTTTTTTTTTACAAATTGACTTCTCTTTAGGTGGCTGGTTATCCGTTACCGAGTTATAAAATTAAATAAGTTAGAACTTATATTACAAAAATTAAAGGAAAAATTTCGAAAATCTGAAATTTATTTATATATTTATTTATATAAATAAAACTATTACAAATTGATGTGTGTAGTTCGCTGCATATAAAATGTGTGCATAAATGTTTGTTAACGTTTATAAATTGTACTAAGTGGATCTAGAGTTATGATAATTGGCAAGAAATGAGAACTTCCAGCAAAAATAAAGAAAAAATTAGAAAAATAAAAAAAAGAAACCATTACAAACTTACGTCTGTAGTTCATTTCATACAAAATGAATGCAAATAGCAAATTTAATATTGTTAATTCTTGTACGTTGAACGTTCAGGTCAGGGTAATGTATAACGTACAATCACGAAGTTGGCGCGCAACTCTAAACGCGAGTACTCCTCGCAATTGACCGATATTTTTTTTTAAAATCATGCTCTTCTTTATAATTCAGTATCGTAATATTCGGAATCAATATTGTAATTAACAGAAACGGGTGTCCTTAAGGTATAGACATTTATTGAAAACTGAGCTCACAATGTGCAAGGGCAAGTTTACTGTAAGGAAAAAAGAAAAATGTAACTGGAAAACGAACCTAATTTTGTTCTATGAGCGTATATTGCATGAAACTATTCAATTTACATGCTTTAATTACCTATTTTATTCTTACCAAAGGTAATGTGGTTAATATTGTCTGTTTGGTTTGGTTAATATTGTGTATTTATCATATATATAGTAGTGAGCTACTTAATAACTTTATCAATTCGAAATATGATATGTAAAACAACACTTAAACCAGCTTAAACATGTACATGAAACATGTTAATTACATTAAACAAGATAAATGTATTTATGTTATTAAATCATGTTTAGTTACATCTGGCTTCACTTTCTATACGGATGTGAGGCTTGGACTGTCAAAGAGGAGCTCATGAAACGTAAACGAAGTTTTTAAAATGTGAGCATATAGACGTATTTTGAAGATCTCGAATGACGATGTACTACGCCTGGTTGACCAAAAACACAAGTTTTAAACGCATATTTGGGACACGTATGCAGACCTGACTGAAATAAACTCTTATTAATTGTAATGATGGGAAAAGTTTCTGGAAAAAGGAAATCGGACAGTAGAAGACAGTCATGGCTGAGGCTGACATTCCAATGTAAATTGAAGATTCAAAAGGGCTTGTAATGCCCCAATTGAATAAATAATATTTTGATTTTGATTTTTAATTTTGAACATCAAGGAAAGGACGGGAATCGAAAGCACCATAGTATACTACAGCTAGCAAAAGACAGGACCAGGTATGCAAAGCTGAAGAAGCGACTGTCAACATTCACTAGTTGGAGAGACAATATAAAAAGAAGAATGACATAAAAAAAACAACTTTCATATTATTATTTGGGTAAGTCCTTATAAAAAATAGTAAATATCATTTGTATTATGGCTTCTCTGTATTATTACATTCATAACAGACGTTTACGATATTCCATTAAGAGTGCCTGGCATAGAATAGAATAGAATACCATAGCATGTAATAACTAGATAACAGTATTTGTATTACGTCAAAGTTAATTGATACTTTGAAAAGTTAATTGAGTAATCATCTTTAAGTGACAATTACTACTAGAACACAATGCGTAATGATAACGAGGTTTTTCTCTGATAAGGTTTGGTTTGTTTTTGGACTCGGCAATTGGATTATACATTTTAAATATGTTGTTATATAGTTTAATGCATTTTGTTACAGATTTATAGTAATTGCAAATTAATGCTTTATTTACGTGGCACGTAGGTTCGTATTACTGTTCCTTAACGGCTCTTTTATACAGATCTGCCTTCCGAGCCAATACTACCTTTATATTCATTGGATGATTCAAAAGTGCTCGCAAATGTCTATTTGAATAAAGAATACTTTAAATTTAAATGGAAATTGAATAATAAAATTAACATCATAAGTATATTTGTTTAAACATAACGCGATAGTTGCAGGTTCGAATCCGATTCGAATCGTTTTAATATGTATACACTAGCAGATGCCCGACTCCGTTCGCGTGAACGACATCACCCTCTCCACAGTAACATTGGCTACTACAAAGTGTGTTTTGGAATTTTCATTCAACACATTACTGTGGCTAGAAGGAAGATTGTGAAAAGGAATAATATATCGCAAGGTTTTCCTGATCTCCGTGTAATACTAATAACTAAAGTATATATACACTGTATAAGCATTCTACGTTATCAACAATTGACCTAAATCGACTAATTTTCGTAATTCATCGTGTCACCTTAATTAGTCATGTTTTAATTCATCATTCAAATTTCAGCAGCATTATATCGTCAATTTTTTACCCAACGGAAGTTACCACTTTATATAGGTATTTTACATTACGAATGCATTTTTATTGCATTTATACACTGTGTTATTTATGCAATTGTTTAAAAATCGACTGTAACTCGAAAATGAGTAATATTAAATGGTTTTTTATCACGTTAACGTTATTTTGAATTCGCCACTCGAAAATATTTATAATATTATTGAAGCACATTATCCAAAAGTACTTAATGTCAATGTGAAGTTAGATTTATTGGCTCAATTTGTGAGTACAAAATGTGTAGAGTAGCTATTTGCACGTATAGGTATTAGATAATTTCAAAAATATATTGACATTTAAAATAGTTAATAAGCGTCTATATGCAATGAATTGGTCTATATGCTATCTCTCAATCTCTCGGATCTCACATCACGTTTGAAAAATTAAAATGGAATAATTCAAAAAATTTTACAAAAACCTATACAGTTAGATAATTTAGCAACATATCATAAAACAATAATAGTCACTTGTATATATAAGATTAGTGACTACAGTGTGTGTAGTCGCGTAGCGTACGTACGTATTTACGTACATATATAGCAAGTGCTGATAAAGAACACGTAATGTGTTACATTGTGTTTGAAATGAATAACAGAACAAATGTAAAATGAAATCAGATAATTTAAGGTATTAGCTTGAAATTCTATTGTTGTTTAGATATTGTTCTAAATAAGCTATTATATATGTACGTGTATATCTATATGTACATGTACACCATGTTGTCTACTAATGGTTATATTAACATACTTGTAAGTTGTAAATCATCCAGCTAATCACGATTTATTCTATAAATGGAATACGTATTATTTGTGTGTATGACATTGTGGCGCAGCGTGTGACTGTAAGCGCGACGGTCGTGGATTCGATCTCCATTCACAGATATTTTAAATTTATATCTTCGTTCTGGTAACAAGACAAAGTGCGGCGTTGAATTACGCCACTTGACATGCAATATCTCGAAAGTTAGGCGAAAATGGTGAACAGATTGTCTTAATGTTAGGATTCGTCTGCTTACACTGCTATATGCGGTATATAGCGTTAACATTGTGAGAATGTTAATACTGTAAAATTGTCATGTCTTAGAAAGAGGCTGCTGAGCGAGATCGGGAGAAGACCAATCCTTCGAATCTACACACATAAAGGAGTCGTGACTGCTTGTGAGATTAAGAGGGATAATTCCCCAAAGAGAGCTCTTTGAAGGAGCACGCCATCTGGGGAGGGCCATGGATGCTGATCAACCGATGTCCCCGGGTCCTTCCGTTTTGTCGAGGACAGCAACTGCAGGGGTTTTAGTAGGTGGATCCCAGATAACTTGGTTCTCTCCCCAAGACTGGGTATCTTTTAAAGATTTCCCCTGCGTTAACGAAAAAGAAGACCTATGCTAGCAACACCACGATAGCGTCTTGCATAAATAAATTTATTTCGTCAAATAAGTACGCTTACTCCACAAAATTGTAGTTATTCCCACAAATGCGTAAAAATTAATGAAACATACAAGGAAGATAGCGCATACACAAGCGCGTTAGAAGTCAGCAACATGCGGTGTTCTTTGTTTGATCCACTCTCCCTAATGAAGTACGATGATGTAACAGCTCTATGTGAAGGCAAGCTCACATTTGGCCAATCTATCCCAACGTGTTTTAGTAAAGGATTTTGAAATAATGTAATTGGGCCACGGTTGGCTTAACCTGCAATGTACTGAGTGCACCTTTTTTGAAAATTCCGTAAGCTATTTGATAAATGTAAGGCATTTAATATAATAAATAGCAATAATAATAAATCCTCAAATAAAGAAGTGACGTGTGGCTGTTAAATATCTTCCAACATATCCCATGTTAGAACATCTAACATATACCAACTTAGTACATTTAAAAAACACCCAAGGGATATAGTTGGTCACGGTAGAATTTTCAATATCTTTGTAAAATATATAATATTGAGAGCAATTGGTGATAAATAAAGCCTTCTCTTTCAATATTTGTGCAAAAAAGATTATTACCGAAAAACCATAAAAAAGTTCATTAATAATAAAACACACATAATAATTTAAAGTAATATATATTTCTCTTCTGTCTAGCATCCATCCATCTTTAGAACTACTATACATTCTAGCTTTTAGATCTGGGCAGGGCCATTATCTATATGTCTATCATCTAGGCTATATGTGATTTTGAAACAGGCTTCAAACTAAAAAAATTTGCAGAAAACACCTAATGTAGAACTATAGCAGTCTAAAAAGACGTCCATCTGGAATATCCGTTTAAGAACCTAAATAGTTCCGCTTAAATAAAAGAAATAATGAAATTACCAAAAGTCATTTTTAGATTCATTTCCTTTCCTTGGTATAGAACAGCACTTGAAATAATAAAAATATCAGCATAGATTGATAAATTGTGGGCTAATAAATTATGGTGGGGTGTTCAGTTTTAAGTGACAAATAGGTATCATCCAAAAATGTCGGGGTCGCGTGGTGGCGCAGTGACCCATTGTGTCTGGGACCACTTTTATTCCTTACCGTAATTTCGATGTCAACTAGTACTACAATTATATTTAAATTGCATCCATATCCCTGCTCAAGTAAGACATAGGACGGCGTTAAGTACCGCTTTCCAATATACAATATGGAATTTGGGTGTGAAGTGGAGAACGGAGTATCTTAGCACTGGGATCTATTTAAGCAAGTATCTGTTGCAAATTTCAATAACAACAAATGGTAAATGAAAGTAGTCTTTAAGTCCAAGGTAACAAAGTAGCGAGCGGCATACTAGTAATAAATATAAAACATGAATCCAACCAAATTCCCAAAAGTCTCTTCAATGGTATTTCAACCCTTAACTACAGCGTAGTCTTACATATCCGTATACATTATATGTATATATATATATATATATATATATATATATATATATATATATATATATATATATATATATATATATATATATATATATATATATATATATATATATATATATATATATATATATATCGTTCCAATTTGAAGCCAGCTATTTAATTATAAATGATTAAAATTCCTATGTCTAAGGGACGGCAAAGTTATAATCAGCATCATTGTCTAGAATATAATAATTAACATAAAAAAGAGCATTGTTCATACGGATGGCTTCTATTCTATATTATCAATAAATAACATAAAGGTAGTTATAGACTGACGGAACCATCCTGTCAACACTTGACCTGCACTTGGCCGGTTTATCTATTCAAGGGAGCTTATCTCGCACGTATAATTAAAACGTCGTACATTTAATAGGTACGTAATAATAACAAAAATGTGCACAAATTTGTTCTTTGTATGAAGAAGCTTTGTAATTGCAGTGCTAAGGTGAATGACATGAGATCTGACTCATATCATTTGGGTAAGATTATGTTAGCATATTAACAAAAATAAAGAAAAAATAACAAATTATATACCACAGTCATGAAAGTGAAATGGATTCAATAATTCCATACTATATAATATTATAATTTAAATATATTAAACTTGATTTTTTCAATTATTTATTTAAATCAGTAGGTATTACTTTTTTAATGTACCTAAAACGATATGTTTAGTCATATGATTGTTGTTTTTGTATTTTATGGTATTATGTGTCATGAAACAAATACGGGATGTACGTACAATTTGCACTATACTTACTCGTATATACAAGAGTATTTGAGTCATTTTATGCGTCTGTAGTATTACTGGTTGGTACATTTTTGTTTAACATCAACAATGAAAATATTTTATTGCTAGCATAATATTGAATAGGCAATTTGGATCCCGTTTAATGTAAATTAAATATTAACAATATAGATTTTCTTAATTTTATTATATTTGAGGAACCTTACACAAACCAGTTAGTTAGTTAGTTAGTTAGTTACACTCAAGTGAACTGGCCTGACATGAACCCCATAGGATACGCTTGGAATATTCTGGGAAGAAGGATTGAACAGAGAAATGCCACTCCTCGACGACGAGCTAAAGCCCGCACTGGTTGAATAGTTAGAAAATTCGCCTCAAAAACTAATTGACAGTAATATTGTGTACAATCATGTCTAAACATTACTAAGATCTCGTGGTGGCAATCCTCAGTACTTATCATTTTACTATGATTTACCAATAAAATTAATTTTAAAATAATGTTTTATGCGGAACATTAAAAAAGTTAAGCCAACAAAAAGTATAGTATATATTAGGCGCTAAGTTTTCTCTGTGTATTACACAAGTATATAAAAAAAGTTATGGTAATGAAATAAAAATTCATTTTTCACACAACGTGTACCGACGTACACACAAACAACAACAATAATAATAATTATTATTATTAATATCAGAATTTATAACCGCATTTAAGTAAATAAATGTATAATAGGTATATATACTTTCCATTACAAAAGTCATTTGTCGTGGTCCCGACAATTTTTCTATAACAAGTCATTGACGTTTGGTCAACGTTAACGTAGCAACCGGAAAATTGTGGAAAAATCTGAACATCATATTCACACTTCATTGTATACTATTTAGTTACTGACTCGCTTACTATATTATTATATATGGTACTTTAGAAACACTTCATTTTGTATCCTCTTATTTGCTTTCCTTCTCTCTCTCTATTCTCTCTGTCTTAATGATATAGGAGATGCGTAAGGCTTCAATAGCAAAGTGAAGCAACATATATTTATATTATAATGATGTAAACATTAACTTCAAAGATAAATATCAAAACTCGTATATATATCTCTTGTTGTTGTCTCTGTTGTTCGTCTCAGAATTGTATCAAATTTTATCAGATCTACAGTCCCTTGGAGAACAAAAAAAAATTTTAGTCTACGTAATAATATTGCCAAGTATTTAATCAAATTCATCGATTAATAAAAAAAAGAACTAATAGGGTACCTCTCATTGACATTCATTAAACTTGGCGAGAAGTTGGAACTCACAGTACTTATAAAGGATAATATATATCAAAATATATATAACACACAAAAACCTATTACAAACTTACATTTGTAGTTCATTTCAATTAAAATGAGCGCTTACACCGGTCAAGTTAAATTTGTCAACATTTATTTGTAAGTACAAAATTCTACTAGTACCTATGAAGAAAAGTGTTATATTGTTTCTTTATGACATACTGTTTATGTATTTTTATATTGTTATATGCATTTATATTTTTTATATCCTTTTGTTTTTTAGTTGTTTTTTTTATTTATGTGTACAGTAGGTAGGTACACTTACATACTACTATAAATCCTAGCGTTTGCTTAAATGAGTTTGTATATACTTATATAACTATTATATACTATTTACGAGTACTTATGTATTTCATTTTAATGATATATCTTTCTTAATTCTTTGATTTCTTTGTTATTAATATGTGTATTGTTAAAAGGATTATGATTGAATTTCATGATTGTAGACGAACAAGAAATTACAACTTATACAAGTTGTCTAAAAATTGCGCGCTTATATTCTTGTTTTGTATGAAACTATTTCTTTTCTTTTGTATGTGCTCTAAAAAATAGACGGACAGACGGATGGGCAAGGTATTACCATATCAAAATGATTCTATAAAGGTTCGTAATTTTTCTATTGATAAAAGCTGTTTCTATCGTATCGAATTGAATCGTATTTATTAAATTAAGTAGATAATAATTATACAAGGAAAACTGTTAATTCATTCAAAAGAGCGCAATATTTATCGTCTATATTTGTGTATTAGCTACACATCAGTGTGTAGATAGAAGGTAGTACAGTGGTCTGTCAAAGGTTTTTTTTTATATTACTTACATCGTATCTAACAATATTATAACCTAACCATTTGTATATATTAAAACCTAACCATATAACCACCGTTTGTACGAGCCGACTGTTTTTGATACAATATACGTTTAATGCGAATAAAATTCACTTTTAATATAAATTATCTTTATTGGGGATGAGTATAGAAGTTTTAAAATCACCAGATTATACATTGGTTTCATTCATATTCTTAAATTCTAATAATAAGCCTCTAATATTATACGAGGGATTAAACTACGATAGTGATGTCTATTTTATCGATGAAAAATGAAAATATATTTGGAAATGAAATATAGCTGTAATATTTCATTTCCAAATATATTTTTGGAGTAAGCAAAGTAAAATTTGCGATTATTTTAATTAATTTTTTTCCATTACTATAAAAATATATACATATTAAAGATTGACAATCCTCTTGAATCACAGTCTATATGTGGAAGCCGCATTAAAATCCATACGTAGCCCAAAATGTAATTATATTGAAATCAGACAGTCGAAGCTACATCAGACTATTACAAAAAAAAAATTAAATACTGTAACAAAATGTATAATAATATGCGTTATATACAATTATGAAAGATGAAGACTATTAATAAGTACTTGAAAAAAATAACAGGAAAATACTGTGAATCAACTATCGACAGTTGATTTTCAAATACTTAAATGAGTTTACATATGGTACTCGACTTACGTTGTGTAATTATATATAAGATCAGTTAAATAAAACAAATTTTAATGATTTTTGAGAGGATAAGTATGAATTATTATTATTATTATTATTTATCATTTATATATTTTATTAGTATTTATATATTTATTAATAAGTATGTACCAAACTTCAAGTAATACCAGGGTCGCTAAAATTAACTTTAAGTACCGTACGTGTACATGATATAAGTCCAAGATATTTTTATTTCTTAATGAATCTGTTTAGTAAAACTTTAAACTAATTCAACGTATTCCGCGCTTACCGCGCCGCGCAGCATCCGGCAATGCAGATGAATTGAAAATTTCCCACGCAAATATGTGTTTTTCAAAAGTTGTTTATTATTCGGCTACTATATAGGCCAGTGTCAGGTCAGCCTCTGGGAGACCACGGAATTCTCAAACAATCACCTACAATCGTTCAAAGTGGAAACTATTACCTGCTCCAATTTGTCAGAACAATTTAATAGTATGGGACATCCGATGTCGCCGATGGGTGTACGGTGGACCACTAAGATGTCGCTACGCTGTAATGCTTCTGAATGGGTGTTTTACCATCACCGAGTGGTTTACTGTACTCAGTTCTCCCTCCACGCAAGCGCAAGAGATGCGCGCGCATATATTCACCAACACACCGTTGAAACATCAGTCAATCTTTGAACGGCGTCGGTGCTGTACATTCAGGTTCGACGGCATCGCTACACGCACGATTCGCGCGCGGCTTTGAGGAGTTTATCAAGGTATTGTATATATTTTATTATAACTCTACAGTGTGTTAGTGACGACTAGCCGACTAGCCGACGGGTCCCATGGGGCTGCAACGGTACAGGCGAGGCCCCTTGCATTGCGAATTGCATCACACTCGATCAAAATACGCGCGGAACCATTAAATGCTCACGATACAAACTTTCATCGTACTTGCAAAGCGAACTTTTTAAACAACACAAACTGTCGTAACTTGATCGTTTAATATTAAACAAGACCCAAAACAATTGTTCCAAAGAAAGAAATACTGAAAAATATAAATATTAAAATTAAAATAAAATTAAATTATAAATATTAAAATATAAATATTAAAATACATCTATTTTATTATACAGATATATATATATATATATATATATATATATATATATATATATATATATATATATATATATATATATATATATATATATATATATATATATATATATATATATATATATATATATATATATATATCGTTTAAAATCCACAAACAAGTAAATACTTTGTTATTATTGTTATATTGTGAAAATAATATCGTAAATTATTTAGTTAATTGTAATTCAAGGTAGCAATGTGCCGTTAGTGGCCACTATATATGAAATAACTTCATACGCCAATATACGATCATTCATGCTTTTGTTTAAACTCACGGTTATCGTCAGTTGCTTAAAATGTAAATTGTAAGTAAATACGAACTGCATGCCAGTGTTGGGGTCACGATTGTTTCGTTTTAATCGAGCCGCGGGGGACTCGAATTATCAATTAAACAAATATAACGCTATCGATGTTTTTGAAATTGACTCGTGATTGTTGCCATGGGGACGGAGTGCTAACCCAGTAACATATATTTTACGGTAAGTAGGTACTATTTTTCCAATAATATGAAATATGAATGTATCCATTTTTTTTTAATTTCTGACTAATTTTCGTACGATTATTTCTTTTTCGACACATCGCGTATATAAAAAAAGAATGTATAGGAACAGGTGATTCAAAGATCCGAATGTAATAATTAATTTTCTATCCATCTTTTGTTTTCAAACTTGTTTCGTTAAAAAAGTGAGAAGTACAAGCTTATAATGATAATAGAACAAACTAATACTGCTATCGCGCTTCACATACAATCGATATCATTATTTAGAATGCGTTTATGATCTTGTTAATATTTCTTTAGAAACGAGGTAATACATATTTTACTTTAATTACTATCATTGTTAAATTAATAATTGCTAATTAGGTAATAGTACTAATCAGGTAGATATTTCATGAAAATCTTTTCGTGAATGTAAATTCGAAATTCTCGTTGTTAAAACAACGCATAATGTACAGAACCCCTTCTATTGCGATTAAATCCATCTGAACTAATTTCTTAGCTCGTTCACAGTAATGACCTGGCAATATGTGCCAGTATCGTAGAAATTAATATTATTCGATAATTTTTGGTAATTTTGGAAGTAATTTTCACAATCTACACTCAGCTTATTAAAAAACTAATTACTGAAACCAGTTATTGAATCGACAATTCATTTTTAATTACAAAGTTAATGACGTATTGTTAAAAGGTCGTTAAGACCGAGAAGTTATATTATAAGTCTTAAGAAATTGCTTCACGCAGAGGGAAGTTAGTGTTTAGACGCTTTCCGCCATGCGAGACAAGTTGAGTGGCGGAAAGTGCGAAAATGGAATGATTCGTTCCCCCGAGTAGACATCGAACTCACAACTGTCGCGCTTACAGTCAGTGCCGCTGCGCCACGACGGCCTCCCTCACAGTCGTAATCCTAAAATTATAGTACATTTGACATTACTTTCAAAATGACACTAGAGACGTGTGTGACAAAAAAACGCGATGAAATGATAAATGAGTGACCTTACGGAAACCTTACGGAAACAGAATTAGGTTAACTTTAAGCTTTTGATTTTAATAAAGTGTTATGCTGTTTTTGTATCCGTATAAAGTTAAATTACACAACAACTCGTTCAGAGAAGGTTGTTTCGACCGCTCACCTGGGGGTGTCATTGTGGACACCGCCAGTTAGTAGGCCGTATGCTGCCTTGGAAATTATTACAAACATAAAACGTAATATTTGAAACTAATGTAAAAGTATAATTAATTACCAAAAGTAATAACTTCTAGCCTTCAATAGAATAAATAACATAATTTGTACATTAACTGCTAGCTCCAAACTGGATGAAATTATAAAAAAAACATGGTATTTTTATAATCACCAATACTACTTGAGGTATTTAAAAATTTCCTTTATTTCTGCAACTAAGATAATCGCCGCGATATCTTTGTTCCGAACGTCATCGGAATTGTGTATGAAATTTCGTTGAACTCGCACACCGGCTACGCTCGCTACTCGCCGCATACTCGCATCACGGTGCGAGAACGTGAACATGGAACAGGGCGTCGTATTTAAAGGTCAAATGCAGTAGCTTTATTTTTAAACATTTCAATAAATTTTCCAAATCGTATAGGGATTGTATGTATGTATTTAACTAGGTATAAAAAATATGAGATATTGTATACACAATAGTTGTATTTTTTTTCTTATGTTACAAAGCAAACAAAAAAATAACCGATTATATATAAATCTTTATTCAATTAGAACAATGGAACGAATAATTTTGTGCCAATCGGTATTTTAAGCCAAGATATTCGCAGCATTTACGTATCCATTGGGCTTTATCGGTATAAATTTAGAAATATTCTAACCTTAGGTATTTGTTTGTAAATAACGCTTGAAGGGTTAGACAGTCACGTCGACGGCGCGTGCGCGCGTCATTGTCACACAAACGAACGCATAATATTACTCTGGAACTGAAAGCGTAAAAATAAAAACAGACGTGAATCACCAACGGTCACGCACCTTCACACTCTCGGTTTGTGTATCTCCTGTAAACTTTCCGTACGAATGCTATTTATAAATGTAGTTCGCGTGAATACATCACAGCTGTACACATCCACCCGGCACTCGATCTAGGGAAAAAACCTGCCAGTTTGATTTAACTTATTAATATAGAATTAATTTCTAATTTTTCAATGTTAGATGTGAATATTTAAATTAGTTACATACACTTTGTGCTGCTGCATACAGTGTTGATTACACTCATATCAGTCGACGACTTCTGGTCAATTAAACTACAGGAATGTAATCTATGATAAAGACCTTATTTACGTTATTTGTGCCTATACGCCATTAAGAAAATTTATATAGACTTAAAACATAATTCATCTCTAGAGGAAGCTGCTCTTTTGTACGAAATATGTCTCTGACCTTGACCTAAACTAACAGTTTACTTCGCTATTTAATAATGCGTTATATCAACTAGATGGCCATGATTATATCAATTGTAAATAAAGAATAATACTTGTTCGGCAAACGCTTTGCAATACAAAAGTAGGCTATCTCCAACGTCCTCCAATATGTTGAATCATTTCAATTGAGTGATAACATCGATCATTGGCCCGCATTAAGTTTCATGTAAAAATATAATTAATTAATTTTATATATAAGTAATTAATTTTATATAATATTTTTAATAATAATGCTCAAGAACGAAGCTATTTTTAAAACACATGTTGCTATTTTGATTAAAGTTTTTGTAATTTACCGATAGGTATGTGTATATATATAAATCATAACTAATATATATGATTTTTTTTTTCATACTGTACAGATTAAGCATTATCTATTTATGAATAAAAATAATTTCATATGTGAAGAAACCCTTGTAAACGAAACAAGCGAGTGAGTGGTGTTAGTGCACCAGTCGGTTTACGCTTATCTATCAAGTCTTCAAATCCGTGACCCCATATGGAATGTTGACGCAACTGTGATATGGAAACCGTTACTTAAATTTACATAATTATCTCTGATAAGTTTCTCTTAGCCTTTAAATCGGGAATTGGCGAAGAATATTTAGATTTTTTTGATTTCATTATACAAGTTGAGGAATAATTATTCCAGCCAAATCCATATAAGCTTAATATCTAATTTTATCTATTTAAATATATTGTGACCTAAATAAGTTTTATTGATGAGATAACGTTATTGCTGTAATTGATTTATTTAACAGTCATGATTTATCATGATGACATTTTCACGATTTATGTTTTATATTGTAATAATAAATAATGTAATGTGTAGATTTTGAAAATACCTTCTTACCGGTCTTGGGCACGCGACTGTCGCATACATCGGATACCTGCAGTATTTGATTACGCAAACCAACTGTGCTGTAGTTATTCTTTAGGTCAAGACCGACTCGTCTCAGATTGCATCTTTGTATAGTCACCATGACGCAAGTATGTATGTAATGTGACTCCGGTATACTTTCTATGATAGTGTACATACAGCTTACAGATAAAGTTAAATTTTAATTTTTTATTTGAGCATTATATTATTTCTATATTCATTTTAATATTTTTAAATACTTTTTAGGGTCACGCCTCGTCTATGTTCATCAAATGATATATATTTTTTGTATGTAATCGAAACATCAACATCCATTTGTTCTATGATAATATCTCTTACGTCATCGGACTAGAAAAATGTGTTTTTTTTTAACAAAACTCTTATCATATCACGCAGTGTCCCTATGATGGAAGTGTGCGATAAAAAATCTATCTCGAGAACGCTAATCGTTGACAATTATAAACATATATGTATGTACAAGTACATTGTAAACAATAATATGTTAGTTAAATCGCATGCCTACTTATACAGTAAAGAAAGTCGATTGTTTTGAAGATTTTTCTACGAAATGTGTACACACATACGCACATACATACATACATACCACGATTATTTATGAAATTATTTTGTAACATTATTTTACTTTTTGATTTGTATTTCAAGGAAAACGGTATAAAATAATTTTATACTGTAAAATATAAGTACTTACTAGAATTTGTACCGAACATATTGTTATAATTTTCGTAAGCGGCGCTTCTTGTATCTGTAGATTCGCGACTTTTTAAGCCGTCGCATATATTTCATATGACCATATTTACAGTGATAAATATATAAATGTATTATATGAATCACGATATCAATCAAAATACCTTTGGGCAAGCATTTAGCTATGTATCTACAACAACAAACAAGTAGGTACAACATTTTCAGTTGAGTATTTTCATGGTTACTTTGTATAATTTCCTTTATTGTAACACTATTTATATACATACAATATTTAAATATTTACAAGAATTAAATGCCGCTTGAATTCTTACCATAGGTATGTATGAATGTACTTGGGACATCTCAGCTATTATTATGTGAGACTAGAAATTAAGTAGAGTAGCTTATAACGGTTTTAATATTAAATAACTACTTATATATATATATATATATATATATATATATATATATATATATAAATATATATATATATATATATATATATTATATATATATATTATATATATATATATATATATCTATATATATATATATATATATTATATATATATATATATATATATATATATATATATATATATATATATATATATATATATATATATCTATATATTATATATATATATATATATATATATATATTATATATATATATATATATATATATATATATATATATATATATATCTATATCTATATATATATATTATATATATATATATATATATATCTATATATATATATATATATATATATATATATATATATATATATATATATATATATATATATATATATATATATATATATATATATATATATATATATATATATATATATATATATTATATATATATATATATATATATATATATATATATATATATATATATATATATATATATATATATATATATATATATATATATATATATATATATATATATGGTTACATAACAATGGTTGTACGTGAAGCCGTCAGAAATTGTTCCATACAAATTCTAAGAATTTTTTTTTTAATTATTATTTATATTATTTAATGTGAAACTAAATGCTTTTTCTTACAGAATGTCACGTACAGTTTAGTAGACTTAGCTTCAGTAGTTCTTAGTTCAGTAAAAAAATAATGTTGTCATAGTAAATTAATTTAGTGTAATCGGTGGACACCTGGCGTCTATGTTACAAACTGAAATATTCATAAATTATTAACAATGTCATAATTTTGATATGTTTCATCGATTATATTATATTATATGTCGATTGACGATTAATTGACTGCCATAATTGAATGGTCGGACCTGTACTCAGGGCATTAAATAACGCCTAGAAATCGAACCCACACCATATACCACGCATAAATTATATAAGACCTATAGCACCGCAATATAATCGATAACATTATATTCAATTTTTCCACTTTAATCAGCCAATTAAAATTACTAAATGCTGTTAAAATTTCATACAAGCATATCTGACCTAATATTCTCCAACTATGCCCAATATAAACCAAAATATAATGATGTACATTCATATTTAAAAAAAAATAGTTTTGTTAGGCCGACATGCTTGTAAGTGACTTGATAAAGTCACTTAGTTTTTATTTACTTTATTGTTGGCCGCACAAAATTCGAAAAGGCACATCTAAATTAAAATACTACATAATTCAAATATATAAAACATTTGGTATAATATCACCATAATAAGGGAAAAAGTTTTTATCAATTAAGATACCACATTCGGTGTATATTTTTTATCTGTTTATCATATCACGTGAACATAGCAGCGTATTTTCAAATTTGTTTCGAACTCGTGCACATGATAAAATTGTGAGATACTCGGCGATTGATGCAATTATTGATTATATCGATTATGATAAAGCGTTGCTACATATCTTGTCTACAGGATATATGTACATAGCTACTAAATGATAAATTATATTACATTATTATATTATATTAAGCTTCACGCTGTATCCAGCACATGGCAGGGTAGGCAGAGGGAACCGTAGGGACCTGTGTTAATATACTCCGTTCCCCGCTTTCCGACTTTCGCGGCATTGCGTGTTGAGCCACGATAAATTAATTATTTTATAATATATACTGCGTGTATATATACTGTTATCACAAATGTAAAAATGTTATTATCTTTTACATTTTTCATTTTCTGTATTGTATTTATTTTAGGGACGTTGCAAATTGAATGGAATCATTTTCACAAACATAAAATAACAGAAATCCTAACGGCAACTGTGTCAAATAATAGTGCCGAATACGGGCAAAAATATACAGATTAAAAAATCTTATTCTAGTTAAAATAAGAACTAATAAATGTCAGCTTGCTTTCAGCTGGAGTCGTAAAAAGGGCGAAGGTGTAGAATCTATTCTATTATCTATAGTGTTTTATAGACAATATATGGTATGTTGTCAAATATGAACATACATTTTTTTTTTATTTTAACCTGTAGCTATTGTAAATTTGATGCCCAAAAGTTCTAGAAGTACTATTCAATTCCACCCCTCGGGTCGTTAACACAAATTACACACGTTTCGAGGGTCGCTTGTAACTTACCAAGTCATACGGTTCTCCCACAGAAATAAGGTCACGTCACTAAATATGATGTTAAAAAGCATGATTCGGTAAGGTGAAAATTATTAACTAACAAATTAAATATGGAATATTGTTATAAATATAACGTTATACTACTTTTTTTTTCTTATAATTAAAGCTATAGGAACGATATTTGTCCTGGATGGGAATCGATCTTAAGACTTTCTTTATTGCTGACCTCTTAACTGAACAATAATTAATTACACCAAGTAGTTTTGAATTTGTTTTTGGATTTAGTCTAATATAATATGCATCTATTGTGTATATATACAGTTGTCAAATTGTGCTTTCAAATCACTTAATCTATGAAAAGTAACGAATAATACATGTATTTATATGAAAATTATGATTTTATATGCAATAAATGATCTGGGCAGTCCATACCCGCCTCAGGTAAACGCAGGTATACCCGCGTAAATCCCGATCCCAAGGAGATTGGAGAAAAAATATATAAATATTTTGTTCCACAACCTCCACTATCATCCAATGACAATTCCAAAACATCGGTTCAGCTCTCCGGAGAACTTGAAAGCACATAGTTATTATGACATGGCAAACAGACAGCTTAATTTTATTTACATACACGTATAGAGTATAGATACAATGTTTTCACATTATCGTAGAAAAAAAAATCTTCTGTAATTTACTTTATTATTTATCTCCTGAGATTCGATTGCTACCAATCTCCATTGCTATATATAAGATAACGGGTCGCTCAATACCAATACCAACATTAAAATTGATAATATATGTATATGTAACTCCGCCTATGTTTGTTGAGCGACGTATCTTAAAGTTAAGTAAACTATCGAAATATTTTGAAGATACCCATGGCTTAAAGAACCTTCGTAGGCCTTTTATTGTACCTATATAAAATAATGGCATTAATATAATAAATAAATTGTAATATTAATCTTATATTTAATACCTAGACTTAGATTATGTCATCCAATTTGTAATATCGCTAAGATGGCGGTAAATTGGAAACGGAGTGGACGTCCTGGACTCTTTGGAGTCTTAATGGAAATTTACTATAAATATTTTATCTATAATATATATGTTGTGTGTCCGATAGTTAAGGAAATATCTAAATCTATTTCTACGGCACTTTACCAAAACAATTACTCTTCGATTATTATATTATATATAATATTAATTAAAAAGAAAAGTCTAAGGCCCCAGTTAGAAAAAGTAGGTTAATGAGAAATGTAAGATCTAAACGTTTTATTTTCACTTTCTTATTATTTTCGTGTAGAATGGTTCTGAGGATTTATTAGGTCAAGTATTGGTAGATTGGTCTTATATCCGTGACTTATTTCCGAAGTAACAACATTATTAAATTATCCATCTGTGGATATTCACTATATCTGTATAATTTTTTTAATGTCGAACCTTTATGGTAATGTGATCATTTTTTTTTGTTAAAAATGAATATATATTTTTTAATATATTGATGTTAAATTTCATAATAATCGAATTAAATCGATATTAATATTGTAATACTGAAGACTTTGCTTGGGTGATCGCGCTAATCTTAGGAACTATTCTATGGAATTGAAATAGATTTATATCTTATATAGCCAATATATCGGGCAGTGTTATGGGTAAGGTAGTTTAATATAACAGTTATATTAAACTACCGCCTATTCAGATAAATTTTCTTGACCGAGAATCGAACCACCTCATAGTTGCATTGACTTGATAAAAACTAGCATTACATTATATAAATGTGTTTAATATATTAATGACGATTCACACGTTCTAGCAATGTTATTGATGCTCTTGGCATTGATACGAAACGACGAGTTAGCTAATTTACAATGACATAATGTTGTCAAACAGGTCGCATTGGCACGCGACATAATAATTAACCGTTAAATCTTAGGTAGTTCGTTTCCTACAATTATATATAGTGTAAAAAATTGTATGGAGAAAATATATATTTTTTTCAGTTTTTATATGTTATTTAAAAATATAATATGTGGATAATATATTCTGATGATGGCGCTAATTTTAATTTTCAATATAACATAGTAAAGTCGTTTTCCGGTACGTTTCGTACAAGGTGCCAGCATTAATACTAGTTGGCTTATCGCCAAAACCTTCGCGTCCAATATCTCGTGTCAAGGGCCCAGTTTATTTACAAGTGTCTAAAGTTTTATCAATCATTAGAATCCATTTTATGTAGCTTATGTGATAGAGATGTAGTGTTAAATCACTATTTTTTCCGATTATGTTTTTTTTATTGATCGTGGGGATATGTTAGTGTAAAATAAAAATAAAAACGTAAAATTTGTTGAAAATGCAACTACATATAGAAATTGCTTTCTATAAAGATTTGTTTTTATTATATATAAAATATATAAAGTACTAATATGGATGGATATGCTAGTACTAGGAGATACTAAATAGATAAAAGAACCTAAACACTATGCAAACTATATCACAATTTTATAATGTATAGGTATATTTATTTTAATCTACGCGATATTGTAATATAATTGTCATATTCCGTGAGTGACTGCCAATCAATGGCATGGATTCTTGAGTTTACCAGAAGCACTGAGGGAAAATTACCGAAATTCCGACGGTAACGGACAAATAACAAAGATTTTACGTTTTATCGTCCACGCTAATTAAAATGGAGTAAACAATAGAACAAGTGTTATATAATAATTGTTTGTTTACATTTTTTTTTCGCTAAAATTGCCACCGCTGTATCACGTGCCGTAGTGTGGCCATGACACCCGTGGCTCGTGAATGTGTGTGACTTTGAATTTTTTAAATTTAGTAGCAGCTGCCTTTCCCGGTATTTTTTGTTATAACTCTCGGTTTTTATTTTTCATCAAATCGCGGAGGGTCAAGTGTCGTAACACGAGATTACCTTCTTAATAAAAAAAAACAGATACAAATAGTAAATATAAATTCTACATTTTTGGAAATAAGAATTGTTATGAATATAATATTGTTTACGGTGTTATATTATAAGAAAATTTAAATAAAAAAAATTTAACGATCCTTGAATCCACCTATGATATTAACATTTATAATTCATCATATAATAATATTAAAACGCAAAAGTAATACGTAAATTTAATATTAGATGTAAAATTTATTTGTTTAGCCAAGGCTAAAGATTATGGTAGGCACGTTCTAAAACGACAGAGTAGCTGTTTAGTTTTTTAATAAGACTTATCACTCAATAGTTCTCAACGACTAAAACAAACGGTCTTCACAGAAGAAAAAAAAAATTCGTGAAATTTTAGGCCTTAATAAATATAAACAGATGGAGAAAAATTATTATTTTAATAGTTTTTTTTTTATGTCCAGTATGTAATATTAATTTGCTTATCACTTATGCTTTGTCGATCACTCGTAAATGTCAAGGAAATACTTTAAAATATAGAAATAAAAAATTATACGTTACCATTTTTTTTTTATTTTTTAAGTAAAAAATTTCCGTATTCTGTATCAAATATGTCGGTACCAATATGTTTGTACCTTACTTCACCTTTAATTTTTATTACCTTACTTGTTTCCATTTTCTCATAATTGCTTTTGCTTGTTTCAGGATAACTAAAAAATATCAACAAAATGGCTGATTCAGGCCACGTGAAAATAGAAGGTGAGTCTTACTAACATAACATTCGTTCTTTATTGGACATTGCATTCATTCATTTTTTATAGTTTGTAATTGTCAAAATTTCTAAACTTTCATTCGTTCACATATTTTTATTCTGTTTGTCAAAATTGTTAGCAATTAAGTATACAACTCGTTTATAAAACATTTTGTTATTATTGTAAGTGAATCAAAATTCACTGTATAATTATAAAAAAGTAAGTAGGTTCTTTTTTTTTCTCGACTTCATTTTATGTTATCGATATAATGATACACGTTTTAAATTGGACACATTCAACGATAAAATCTATATAATTAATATAAATATATTTCGATTTATTCATATAAAATGTCAACATGACAAATATCGTCGATCGCCGTAGAGGTTAGTCCGATATTTTTAGTAAAGTAACTTATAAAAACTGTTAGAAAACATCTTTTTTTTTATAGATGAATATAAAATTAAAAAAAAAATACCTGTATATCTAATATATTAATTAAAGCAACTACATTTTTAACATGCAATTATCTAAGGTATCTGATATAAATAATTATAAAAAAAACGACTATTAAAATAAAAAAAATAATTCAAATCATTTTCCAGATAATCCAAAGATTCTGTCAGGACCAGTCCTAGTGAATTCTCCAAACGCAGTATTATCCAAAACATTGCTGGGTCGGTACAACGACCTGCCGTTGCCCGTTGACCGCATCCAGGCGACGTACGTGTGGATAGACGGTACTGGCGAACACTTAAGATGCAAGGACCGCACTTTGACCTTCATACCTAAGCAACCTAAAGGTAGGGACTGATTTTTATGACATTTTGAACTATGTTATGTCAGAAATATTATCTAATACTATCTAGATTCTAGACTTACTATATTGAAACGAAATATCAGTCTAAGTATGGAATTTACATCATGTATAAAGTGACCAGTACAGACCAGAAGTAGTCCAGTCTGTTTATATGGTTACTTTGAATCTCTTTAAGTCTAAGAGGTTCGACGACAGGCGACTTTTCTAATTTATCCACAAAAATCAATGATTAGACTAGTCTAGACTCTAACTGGAATATATACTATGAAATAACCTAATTTTTTTTAGTTAATTCAGAGGAGAATAAAATAATAAACCGATTTTTTATTATTATTTTCCATCAACCACCGTATATTATAGTAACAATAACAAATTAAACGACTTGTTTACACATTGTAAATATTTCCATTGTATTTATCGCACAACGTATGCGTTTGTCCATTCACTTTTAACTGCGCAAATAATGCAATTTATTGCACAGTAAGTACTTGCATATTAGTCTGGTCATTTTTTCAAATATGCCACTTAAATATTCAATAGATTTTAACGATTTTTTTGAATTCCTGTCATTACTTATGAATCTGAAATAAAACCTTTCGTAGCAATTAAATAAACGTATAGATATGTCTGGTATAATTAAGCGAGACGGGCAAAGTGCGCGTAGAGTTCCGCCCATCAACACGCGATGCCCGATGACTGGCATTTAGGCGGAAAGCGGAGAACAAGGATCTCTCTGTCTATCCTCGAATGCAGGACGAAGCGTAATAAAAAAGGGGAACAACAAAAACCACAATAGCCTCAATAAAAGTAAAATGTTCATAAAAGCAATTGTTTGCATTAATGTTAATGGCGGTTAATTAGTATCCCGTGTCCGTCACCCACATAATGTGATATATTACACTCCCGTTACGGCCAAGTGTTTAATATGTCCGCATTAAACATTGTAATTATCGTATTTCGCATAATTTAGCGGCCTCCACAGTTTTATTTGTAAACAATGTACGTATATACACGTACGTACACTCAACATGTACATGGATGTGGATGCAAGTGTTGAGAATGCCCGCGCGACTGATACGAGTATTCTATTGTGATTCTTTCTATTGTTTTGAGTGTTTGGTAATAGATGAAAAAGTATTATCTTGATGAAAAATCAGGTGTTTTATTTTTAATATACTTTCGTTTGTATCATAATATACATTTAAAATAGAACTATTTAGTTCTAAGTTAATCTTTGAACAGAGAACAACGTCATACTTTATCCATCTTTATATTAATATTATAAATAAACACATGTCCCTAATAGGATGTGCATCCATATCGACTTCGTCCTATATGACATGAAGACTGATTATACCATGTTAACTTAGCACTCAATTATAGATAAACTAGCTCAGCTCGTAGACAATATTAACGAGGAATACAATCGAAACCTCTGGGGCACGTTACATACTATATACGAGGGAAATTACACATTTCCATACATTTTCCCAAAGGATCTAGAGCGTGTGTTTGATGTACAATGCAAGAGGAACATCGACAGGAATAGCTTTGATGAAAACTTAAGAGGTTTCCTTCTAATATAGTCCACAGCAGTCGTACAAATGTAGCTAGCTGTATCTACTACAGTACTTTATTCAAATTGTCTATATAGCACTAGTTCTAGCTTGCCGCTAATTAAATATCGATTAATTAATCGTTACGTACGCACACATATTTAGGTTAATTTTTATTAGTTATCTGTAAATTGATATAATATTATTGAGCTCTAGAAATAGCTGTCAATATTCCTAGTCGAAATGTTATTAAAAAAGTAAAAATGTTTATTATTATGTAGTTATAATCTATGTAGCACTACTAGATCACTTTGTAATCAACATACGACATGAATGAGGTATATTAACCAATATATTCTCTATCGAAATTGAAACTCAATTTTCTATACAATACCAGTATAGCTCCGTTAGATAGCATTTGCATGTTCTATTTGCATATGAACAGACTGGCAGGACATAATGATATCTATCTACTCTTAATTATTATTATTATAAATCATTATTATAAGTTAATTTAGATAATACTTTCCGTTGATATATAATCATGTGTTGGTAGGGAACACTCGGTGCGCAGGTACTACTCGCGCTTGACCAGCTTTTATCTTAGCTATCATAAGGTTTCCATGCGGGCTGTGAACTCGCTATCCATCTGTCACGACACGTATGTCATCTTGTTTTTCTGTAGGCATAAAAATTTGTTCTGTAAAATATATTATGTTTTAGCGGAGTAATTTAGTTTAGTCATTTACAGTATATGTAATAAATATTTATTTTTATATTGATTTATATGATTCTTTCTATAAAGGTAGTGGAGAATGAAGGAAATGGAGAATCTCTTACTCGATATCTTTTCGTCAGATAATCCCGTTTTTCATCTCCCGTTTTTATAGATTTCAAATTTTCTAGTCCAAGTATATCTCATGTATATAATATAAGGAGTTATAAAATAATTAATTATATTTTATATATTACTATAGATTTGCCCGAATGGAATTTCGACGGCAGCTCAACTGGCCAGGCTGAAGGCAACAACTCTGATACGTATCTGATTCCTCGCGCCATTTACAAGGACCCCTTCCGTCGTGGCAACCACATTCTTGTTATGTGCGATACTTTCAAGTATAACCATCAGCCTACAGGTAATTTGTTAGATTTTCTAATAATAAATGTATAGGAATGTACATATTTATTTATATATCTACATATAAATTTATCCAAATCGTTAAAAACGAAATAAATGTTTCGAAAATTATTATGTTTAGCTTATTACGCCTGGTCTTAGAAACGGTTGTAACCAAGAGGGCTTGACAGTATTTCTAGAAATTAAAAAAAATATGTCAAATGAAGTTTCAATATGATTTCGATTGATGATTTCTGGTTCATAATAGAGGTGGCTTTCTTTTGGCATATGAAAACAGGAATATAAATTTGAAAACAAAATTACAGAAAGCAATCACCGCGTGAACTGCGCAGAATCGCACGAGAATTGCAAAGACGAGGAGCCATGGTTCGGTATTGAACAGGAATACATTCTTCTGGATTCCGACCTGCGACCCTTCGGCTGGCCTCCCGGCGGCTGTCCCCCGCCGCAAGGCCCTTACTACTGCGGTGTCGGGGCCAATAAAGTGTTTGCCAGGGATCTGGTTGAAGCACATTATAGGTAAATTTGGATTTGTTTTATTATTTAGGTACTATTATGTATATAATAATAGTTCAAGGATGTCTCACAGGTAAATCACCAGTCACTTATCTGGCGGAAGAGAGATTTCTAGGTTACAAAACATGGTTTTATTCATTGCCTAAGTATTGCAATTTCCGCATTTTAGACATTCAAAATTGGATAAATTTGAATAATATTTTAATATAAATTACTGACGTTAGAAAAACATATTTATGCAAATAAGCGTCTAAGGTGTTAAGAAGTAGTTTATACATATATAAACACCAATAACAGGCCACTTAAATTTTTTTATAAAAAAATAATTGGAAAAATTAATTCTACATATCAGTATTATGATAATACATCAAAATAGTCGTGTAAACTAATCCTATATAAACGCCATTTTTATCTAGATGCTGCCTCTACGCTGGTGTCCCGATAGCTGGTACAAACGCGGAAGTGATGCCTTCCCAATGGGAATTCCAAGTTGGACCTTCAGTAGGCGTGACTGCCGGGGACGACCTCTGGATGGCCAGATACATTCTACATAGACTGGCAGAGGAATACGGGGTCATCGTGTCCTTTGACCCAAAGCCAGTGCAGGGCTGGAACGGATCTGGGGCCCATACTAACTTCTCCACCAAGAAAATGAGAGAGGACAATGGTATTATGTGAGTATTGATACAAATTATTAAATCGGTTGCGATTTTAAGTGAAGAAACTTAATACAACAAAAAAACGATATGTTTTTATTTGTTCGAGATTATTATTATTATCAATTCTTATCAGTAGTGTAGCATCGGATGAGTTCAGGATCGGCGCTTGCCATTTACGTCAATGTAATATTATCGCTTCTCTGAAAGTGGGTCAAAGTTTTTATAAACATTTTTTTTAAATAACGATACCAATACAAATTGGTCGTATATAGCCTACAAGAACAGGCCTCTTTGGCGAAATATACATAATGTTTTTGTAATAAATAGCTAGTTATTGTAATAAATAGCTAGTTATTGTATGTAACCGTTGAAACGAAACGTGTAGTGGTGAGTGACAGCACGGCGTTGAGACCCACCACCTAGTCCACTTGTAATGTAATATGAGATATATAATGGGAGAAATTTCACTAAACTCATTCTCCCTTACTGTACCAAATCATAAACTTATGACGTTTTAATTTAGTTACAACAACATACAACATAGTGACAAAACACTAAGTACTCCTAACTGCTTAGCGTTCTATACTTGGTATAACTATACTAAAAGAAAACATAAAAATTATAACCTGCGCCTAATGGAAACCGTCCAAGCGCTCTGACCACTAAGCCACGCGTTCTCCTCGCGCTGCGTCGAAATTCTTATATGCTTTATAATATTTATTACGTTGACAGCATCTCTGTAGGGAGATTTTACAAATTTTTACAAAGTACAATCATTTGGCAAGAAACAATGCTATTTTTTCTATCCTTAGTGTGGTAGGTAGTGGTGTGTATTAACACATTAAAAATAATTCAAATACTATAACTTTATACCCGACTCTACACCTCCAAATTATAAGCTTATGATTTATTCGCTCTAAAGTGAAATCGAGAAGGCAATCGACAAGCTGTCCAAGGTGCACATGAAGCACATAAAAGTGTACGACCCGCGTGGCGGCAAGGACAACGAGCGGCGTCTCACCGGCCTGCACGAGACCGCCAGTATTAATGATTTTAGCGCCGGTAAGTTTAGTTTGCTATGTATTCATAGAGGAAGCGACTGACAGGTTGTAGTCACAAGAATTAGGTAAATTTGTTACCTTACCTAACAGGTATCTCTATGTTTAGTTCTTTGGGCGTTATTGGGCTGGACACATTAAACAATCAATATGCGTCTGTTAAAATGACGGTAAAATCGAGAATATGATGTCCTAACTGTACTAGCTCCAAAATACAAGAACACCACAAGATTAAAAAAAAAAACAACTAAATTCTTATTAAAATACAATTATTGTATAAAATCAATTATTATAATTAAATTTTACCACTTTGCTTTATAAAGGCGTGGCAAGTCGCGGCAGCAGCATCAGAATACCTCGCGCTGTAGCTGAGGAGGGCAAGGGCTATCTCGAAGACCGCCGGCCAGCGTCTAACTGCGACCCGTACGCGGTGTGCGACGCACTCATGCGTACTTGCATACTCAATGAATAACATCTACACCTACACCTACACCTACACCTACGAAATAAGCGTGCTAGCTAACAAATCCTGAATGCCTTAAACACCGTGAATATACAATAAATTTGATTACCATGGTGATATATTACCGTGGTAATATGTGATTGATGTCTACCTTTAAAATTACTGAGTATGCTAACTAATACCTATATCAAATGGTTATAACAACTTAAAGTGACCAAACTAAATTACCATGGTAATATATTTCCTAATATATATATATATATATATATATATATATATATATATATATATATATATATATATATATATATATATATATATATCCACACCATCGCGCAAAACATACTAGCTATCCTCTAAACGCCTTACGTGAATATACAATAACAAACTATACACCAATCTAGATTACCGCGATATTATATTACCAATGTAATATATTTATTGCTTATTACCATTGTAATATATTAGGTCTAGTAACTGTTGTTAGAACGCTAGCACTTTCCGCTTCTCGCAGGCACGTTATAGACATAGTGCGTTGATATGGACCACAAGATATTATAACAATAAAATAATATTTAGATAATACTTTTACGACTATTATGTGATATTTAAACATTAATTGTTATTTTTCATGTTATATAGTTTATTATATACAAAGTAACCACATATCATTATTTCTAACAAATTCATTTATTGTATACATTGTTAGGTACTGTATATCACATATTATATACGACACTACAAAGCACACGTGTCTGAAGTTTTTTTTTTTTAATTTAAATATATTATATTAATAATAATAATAATAATATGTATATCGAGATAATTTATTGTGTAATGTCAATGGAATATTTTAGATGAGGTTATTGATAAAATTATTGTTGCGAGCCTAAAAATTTTGTGTAAGTGTATTATATTAAAAACTAAGAAAACGAAGCCTTTTTGTCACTTATGAATTCGAACATAAAACACTAGAGTAAATGTAAGCGTAATTTCATATAAAATTTACGTTACGTTAAGTTAGTTTATAAATTGTTTTTTTTTTTATGCATGCATCTAATATGTCTGGAATTGACAAATTTTATTTAAAGTTGTATTTGAACATGTTATTGGTACGTTATAAAAATAAATAATACTTTGTTATATTTTGGTTTTATTTACTTTTACACATTAAGGAAGATGTTCGTTGAAAATATATATATATATATATATATATATATATATATATATATATATATATATATATATATATATATATATATATATATATATATATATATATATATATATATATATATATATATATATATATATATATATATATATATATATATATATATATATTCTTGTTTCGTTTTGCAATGTGAAAAAGAATTCAACAGTCTGGATTCGAAAATGAAAGTAGTGAAATAATTTAAAAGAAATATTTCTTTATGCCAAAATAAATAACAGATCGAATATTTTTTACAATTTCTATAACGCAAATAGCTGTTTAAAGTTTAAACACTGCTCAAGTCCAGGAGGTCAACCGGTCAAATTTAACCAAGACACTTGGTATACTACTATAAGAATAGTTGTAGAAGTTACGATGGTCAAGTTTCTAATAACCGACAATTTCCTATGTATATTTTACGATCCAGTTAAGCAGTGACTAACAGACAGTTTGGTTGTGGAAGAATGTCCATATTAATAGCTATAGTGTAATTTATCCAGTAATTATGAAATAAGAAAATATAATATTGCATACTCGCTTTTGCATAACAGCGCCATCTATTGTAGAGTAGCGCACAGATAATATTATCTAGCGAATAAATTTTTATAATTAATATTATTAAAATATTGATCAGATTTGGGAACCTAGATATCTATATGTATTTCAAAATAACAATTATTTTTACTCGTCACAAAACACATTTTTTTTGTCTTACGTCTTACTGTTTGTCCGGATTAATTTCCAGAAGGGCTTAATATTTTTTTAAGAATAAAGAAGGTAGTGGAGCTATATACAGAGATTACTTCTAATCCTAGAGATCGGGATCCCGCGGGATCGGAATTTGTGTGGAATAATCCACATTACCTGACTTAGACAGATACCAAAAGCTAGTATTAGTAAAATATACCAGTATTAGTAAAGTATACCAAAAGCTAGTATTAGTAAAAAAGTACAATCTATTATGTATAGATAATTAATCATACTAAGATAACCGTCCAATTTTGCCCAAATACACTTAAATAATCTATATATGTAATGAAAGGTATATGGAAAAAAAAATATTGGGGGCATTTATCAATGCGATAGAATCCAAAACATGTTAAATGATATTATTATTTTTTGTCTGTGTGTACGTGGACGCTCATCTCAGCAACGGCTTCAAATACAGTTTTCACTATTGTATTATAGTGAACTTTTCATAAGTCGTACAGTTCGTTTATTTTAATCGATGCATAAATAAAAAAGTTATATCGACTTAAAATATTTAGTACGGCAAAATTGCCACAAAATAACTGTTTAATTGTATTAGCTAACACTTCAAATTTATAATAGTTTAGTATAAATGTAAAGGTTGTACCAGTACTAGTTTAAATAGTATTTTTATTACCTTCACGCTTGCCGTTTGAGGGGCGGAACTCAACGACACCCTGTCTTATTAAACAACATCTTGCCCCTCACGGGAATCGTACCCATAAACCGTCGCGCTTACAGGCAGACATTTTCTAAATCTCGTATTTTAGTTGAATAGTAGAAGTTCTAAATAAACGTAAAAGCTAATATCGACATCACAATAAAACAACAATATGGAATATAATTTATTTATTATAACATTAATCTAAACGACATTTCTTCAAAAGAGGTAATCCTTAAAAGTACATATAAAAAATGTAAATAAGAAAAAAAAAAGTAACAACATATAAAAATTATAGTTTTTATAACACATTAAATTACAGACACTTAAATTACTCAGGTAGAAATCAAAGAACCAAACTCATTAAGAGGCAATCATCCCGAAGCTAACTAAAAGCTTACCAACTTTAGCTATTAGAATAAATACATATATAATATGTCCGTGTATGTATGTGTGTATATGTATTACATTTTCAATATAACAATACAAGGCCTAATTTCATAAAAACAGCAAGTACATAAGACTTAGATTTAAAAGCCATACATATATATATATATATATATATATATATATATATATATATATATATATATATATATATATATATATATATATATATATATATATATATATATATATATATTTGACTTGATAATAGATAACAATGAATAATAGAAAAAAATGAACTGATTGCAATATTGTGCGTAATTTAAAAGTAAATAGCTTGACGTTATAATCCAAAGAACTCAAACCCTTAATTATTAAAACACAGTTAAAATACATAATCGTATATGTAACTAATTTAAGATTAAATTCCAAAAAGTATTAATATTGGTTAGAAAAAAAAAAAAAAAAGAAACCGAGTGTCACTGTCTGTTATTTCATATGTTAATAAAAAGTAGCACTACGACAATCGACATACATATAACATAATAATATATAGAAAAAATATAAAAAAAAACAAACCCACATACATTTAAATTGTGTACTGGATAATTGTAGCAGCCGATGTGCATTTGCATTTTAAGGGTTATATTAACTTTTCCATTAAAATAACTGGCATAACGGCTCTCAGTACACAATGTGCTATATATTGACGCAATGGAGACAGAAAAGAGATTTTGTTAAATATACAAATACAATTTAAACATTCAACATCAAAAATTTCAACACTCTAGAGTGTTCATACTATACGATTAAGATATCGTGTATTTTAATACTATTATAAATTTTATGGTTATATATAGTAAATATAATTAGATAATCACTTAATATCAAAAACATTTAAATATATATATATATATATATATATATATATATATATATATATATATATATATATATATATATATATATGTATATATATTTATATATACTTACATATACCGTTAAATCTTATGGTGGTTGTGGTGTTCCGAATATATGATAATGATTTAACTTGATATCTTATATGAAAGAGAAAGAGTGTACGTTAAACAGACATAAAAATGTTCTCAATATTATTATACAAGAATATCGTAGCTTAGAGTGATATAGAAAAGTTCAAATATATTGAATCCGGCTTATATATAGTAATCTAAGATTTCAAGGTAGTACTGTATAAACAAGAGAACCTCAAATTTGTTTAGTCTGAATTATTAATGCTATCATTTAATATAGATCAGAATTTTATATAGCTTATATAACAATAATAATATATGTTCTAAAATACTTCCAGAAAAATATGAAATATCCTAATTATAATAATAATTAATAATGTTAATGTTATAGTTACAAGCTACCAGAATCCTTTCATTTTTAAAGATATAATAATACAATACAAAGTGTACACTTCTACAAATAGGCCAAAAAGCTTTTATTTCCAAAGCTGACAAAAATTCAATTCTGATATTAAATGCATACTGAAGATACATTTATGTACAATAGAAGCATTGTATACTTCATATATATATATATATATATATATATATATATATATATATATATATATATATATATATATATATATATATATATATGTATATATAAATATATATATATATCAATATATATATATATATATATATATATATATATATATATATATATATATATATATATATATATATATATATATATATATATATATATATATATATATATATGTATATATATATATATATATATATATATATATATATATATATATATATAATATATATATATATATATATATATATATATATATATATATATATATATATATATATATATATATATATATACATATATATATGTATATATAAATATCTAAATATCAGACCATTAAATGTCCAACAAAATGTTTTACTTGGGGAGATCGTTCTATAGATTATAGTTTACACAATAACCTCTTTACAAATACAAGTGAATATAATAATACATTGAATATTCTAGAAACCTGAATTACCACCTAATCACATGCACGCAAATACTTGACTAATTAACTAATTTTATTTTATTTATAAACATTTTATTTCATATAATGTGTATTAAATATGCTTTTAATCCTAATTAAAATTGTTTTAAAATGAGAGAGCGTTCCACTTATCTCTTTTTAATCTGTGATCAAATGACAAAAAAAAATAAACTACATACATCACATAATAAATATATAAATACTTAGACGACGATAATAAGAGTATGCCAAGTATTTATAGTAAAATACTCAATATTATTTAATATTCAGAACATTATTTTTTTTTTGTATATTTTTCCTTTATATCACAAAAAAACACTAATGTCTCTTCTGTAGAGTATCTGCATAATTACATGTTAAACAACACCCAACTATTTACTTAAAGTCGCTACACTTATTTATTAGATTAATAACTTCAACACTATGGTTAAAACACACACTGTGCTCTCAAACAAACCATTTAAAAAAAAATTAATAAAAAAAGTTTGTTTGTCAAATTATAAAAAGTTCGCATTTAAGTTTTTTATTTAAAAAGAAATGTTTATTCTGTTTATATTAATTGCACACACGAAACAATAAAAAAAGTGTATTGAAGGCATTTTAATAACGAGAAAAGAGAAACTACCTATACCAGATATTTTTAGAAGTTTTTAAGGTGATATTTTGTATTTTCTTCAAATCCTTCCGCCACTCGTTGAAGGTCATAACAATGGTTGTTGTATAACAAATTTTAATATACAATAATATCTCCATATATTGAAAAATATTTTCAACTTTCCCTGTTTTAGTATCTTCATTACCATAATGCCATTAAATCCATAATTACCATCCAATTATAAGAATTAATATATACAGATAATATATAAACATACATATTGTACTGAAAACATAAATTAAATACAAAAAAAAAACAGTTCAAGCTCCAATACCTATCTGTACAACATTCAAATAAAAAAAATGGCTACTAGCCTATAGTAAAGCCTAACTTCGCCGAGCCACAATAGAATGTCCATAACAAGCTAGCAACAGCGTAAACACTAATCACTATCACTAAACACGAAACCCGATTGGGGAAAGAAAAAAAGCTGTCCCATCAGTCTTTACAGGTAAGCGAAGATAAGGGCCCAGAAGCCAACAAAGGCTATACCCAAGCATGTGAACCAAAAGATATTACATCTTTGGCTCAGCAATCGCTATTCCTGTAGGTGAGGATCTATCTCCTCAAAATACTCCATTAGTTAATTGTCCGGGGAGCCAGGCGGCGTGGAAATATCTCGCAGGGCGTGTCTGGCACAGTTGTTGATAACTATCCAGGCGAGATCTTTGATCATCAGGTAGGGGCCAGGGTGGCGTAGGAGGTCGTGGAGCAGCTTCAGACCACCTTCAGCTTCGACCAAGTTGCAGTATTTGTCGGCTGTAATGTTTTAAATAGGTTTGTGAAACTTTAAGCATTTAGTAATCAGAAAATGTTAGGTTTTAGTTGAAATAACAAAACAATAGATCAAACAATAACTGAAAAGAAGAAGACAAAAGTTGCTTTATTCAAGGCATATCAAAATATAGAGAGCATCCACACTGGAAAGCAATACCTCACACCACAGTATATCTAACTACAACTGGTAGGAACACAAACTACATATATATACAAATATTTACCACATTATATCGAACGAGATCGAATCTACTACCATCGTGGACGAAGCACTTCACGAATGCATAACAGTATGTATGTACAGTTATGTAATTTGTATAATATGCTGGATTGACGCCAACATCGATTCATACATTCTTACAATGGAAAATTACGCAGCGTAGCTTGCATGATACGTAACACGTTTAAAGAGAGTATAAATAGCTTCGGATAGATTTAGAGAAAGAAAAATTATATTAGAAACATCAATATTACTTTTGAGGACCTATCCATTGATACCCCACATGTATGAGTTTAAAAAAAAATGTATGGAGAAGCCCCAGAATTTGTGGATTCTATTTTTGTGCAAAAATCTTAATGTCTCTGTGAATCGTCGCAGAATACATTTACTTACCAAGTTACGGAGAAAAGTGGTCGCGACATACGGACGGACAGACATGATGAATCAATAGGGGTTACGTTTTGTGCCATATGGCTACGGAACCCTACAAAGAAAGCTATGAAATTCAAATAATCAGTAGTTTCCTCACCTCACCATACCTTACCGATAACATGTGGTAGGCTTGTAAATATAATCATGATGTTATCAACTTGACCAATACGGTATCTTGGCGCAGTGTTCAATACTAACATAGAAGGATAATTGACGATATTGAAATGAAATTTGCTTGATTGTAGCCAATCTGAGGAATTACTAGCTCGAATCGAAAAAAAATCATTGAAAAAGGCACAATACACTGTATCTATAGTAAGATTTACTTCGGACATTTAGAATGTGTCACAATTTTAATTATTTCCAGTTGGCCGCAGAGTAAAACAATTGTAAACATAAATGAAAACTTTCAACCACTCACGGTACACAGTAGTTAAGTTGGCCAGCGCCCACACGGCCCAGTGCTGGCACTGTGGAGTGTGATGTGCGTGCAATAGTGTCAGGATCGGCTCAAAGGAACGATAATTAATATTCCTTTCGGCCGAGAGATCCCATCTTTCCACAGCTGAGGCTATACGAGATAATACAGCATCTCTAGCCGGCTCCTCGACAGTCCACGCGTCAGGTCCGTCGGAGGCCATGTGCGCGAGTACGCCAGCTGCGTTGTAGCTCACCTGGTAATTTTTGTAAAATTTACTATTAATATACTAATATAAAAATTGCGTTTCGAGACTGAACCATTATAGACGAGCACAACTGTGATATATACAGAAATGGCAGAATAATCCTTAGCACGTTCCGTACATGTCGATGTGGAGATCTGAGAGGATTATATGTTTATATGCAAATGTCCGTGAAGTCCACGTGACGGTTGACGACTAATAAGTGCCTAGTGAAAATAAATTTTATTCTATGCATTGTTAAAAATTATCAGCAAAAGGATACATTCTGTGAGATATAAAAAAGAAGATATTAAGAAGATATGAAATATATTTTCATTTGTAATTAAACCTCTTTTATGGCTAGTATTTTATGATTTAGTCCATTGCGACGAAATTGAATTAAGAGAAACTCTCCTAACTACTTTAAAATTTAATAGAGTAAAAAATTTTACATATGTCTATTTGCCACAACATGTCGTTCCACCAAAGCCACCACCTAGAACCTCTGCCTTTTTAGTTTTTGCTACTAACATCCAATTTGGACTGACCACTCTTCTAAAGTCATCTCCTACGGGTTTGTCCTGTCTGCCTTTACTTCATTGACATATTTTAGTAGAGGTATTATAAAATATAGGATAGTAAAACACTGACTCGTACAACTTATTTACCACATAATAAAATATTTCATGAATATCATTCTCTTTTGCCAAGTGATTATACTCAGCAATAATAAAATAGAGGAATTGTGTAAAATCACCCTATTATTTATATGTTAATTACGAAATGTATGTATTTTTTTGTCTAGTTGATTTGTTTTGTTTCTAAGAATTAGAACGCACTCTCATCACATGCAAGTATGCATTTGAGGACAAAGTAATGATAAGGCAGTTCTCTTAATCGAGTGTGTCGTTGTGGGGAATTTTATAATTCGACTTTCTCTTTTTCTCCATCGTTGTAGTAGCTTTTCTAAGCCTGTTGTCCGAAATAACTTCCAACAACGCCACAATTTGATTTACTTCAGTTTTTGCAACCAGGATAAGGTTTTCCAGGCTGGTTTTCCAGACTGCGCATCGTGGCATGTGGTAAACAAGCGAGTTTTTATTCGCATACCAGGTCGATTGATGCATTCGAGACGTGGTGTTGGGACGTATGCTGAGAATGACCTGGTCTGCGAATAAAATATGCTGCGAATATTTCTTTGTCTTTCTCGTGCCAAGATAGGCCACGTCTCTACTCCATATAGAATGATAGGTAGTGGAAGATAAAGGGTACAAGAGCTCGTAACAATTTAATTTCGGTTTTGGTATTAATCGCTCTTATCTTCCATATATAGTTTAGACGGGTCATAGCGTGTTTTGTCATTCCGTCACTTACGTCACAGTAACATTTATGAAGTATTAATCCACACTGTGTTGCATCCACAAATGTGTTGCATTTAAGTATACGTTTATAATATTTGTAGATTAGAATCTGATATGAGGATATTTTTAGAATTTCTTTGTACACATGTTTGTTCACACACAATACAATTTCTAGGAAGTTATTACAACTAAGCCACATCGATGTATTTTTTAATTTATCTCACAATGAAGGGTTTAAGATATGAGTATCCACGTGTTTCGACATGTATGATAATAGGTACCAGCTATTAATATCCTAAGCCTACGTATTAGTTTATATCGTCAATGAAATTAAAAATTAAGTTGCAGTTAACTGTTTCACCTCTCCAGGCAGGCAGGTTCATACAATTAAAGCTATTTGAGTTCCATCCAGTTGTGCATAATGAAGACTCAGGTAATTCCCTTTAAATTCTTCGTGACTAATGACGAATCAATTAAAAGAACCGATAAAAATATCAATTTTCTTTTAGTGTTCCAAAAATACAAAAATAATGTAAATAAATCAGCACATACTTCAATCCCGTCGCTAGAAGAATCGAGTAGGTCGTAGAACACGGTGAGAAACAACTGGTCCATTAGCTTGGGGCGGAGCTCGGCCACTTCGGCTACGTTCCCCAGGAGGCCCATCATGTTGCGTAACAGCTCCTCCTTGTCGGGAAAGTTCTGAAATATATATATATATATATATATATATATATATATATATATATATATATATATATATATATATATATATATATATATATATATATATATATATATATATATATACATATATATATTATATTTATGGAATAAGCACTCGGTCATGTACGGAATGTAAGTAATTACAGATCGTGTTTCTGAATGATTAAAGTGAAATATTGTTATTTAAGGGTAAATTTTTTTATACCTACCACTTCTGACCTCTAACAATATATGTATTTCCTGCTAAGATCTTAGTGCGAAGACACTTCATTATTAGCTTTCCGCCAGTCCTGCAGACATGGAATGCTCTGAATGGCGGTACTCAGTGCAACGCTTAGTCCAACCAGTATTACTTATATGCAGGGCTACTCTTGAATCATACAATAACCTAATTTTTAGGGCAGCAGTACCGCTAGGCTAGTAATTCTTATGTAAACTTTTGGAATGTAAAATGATTGTTTTGGTTGTTTCGGTAACACATTTCAGCAAAATTGCCCATTAAATATTACACGAGTACTAATAGCAAAAGAGTAACTTTTTAGGAAATTGCGTTTAGTTCTTACGTAATTTTAAACCTACTTTTTATGTTAAGATTATTTAATACAAGTAGTTTAAGTTTGCTGTGACATGCATATTCCACAAACTGTTTTGTGTTATAATTCCGTACGTCAGAACTACATATCACATTAATTATTTTCTGGTATTAATATTCTATAGACACCCTCGTCGTGGGTTGTGGTTTCAAATTCTGTAAATTAATATTTTACATTCAAACTGAATGTTTCGCATTATTTGAGGTAAAAAAAGTAATTTCCATCTTTTCCCTACATTCTGTCTCAAAAAGCATTATTCTATTCTCAAACAAATTATCCCACCTTAAGGCAGGCCAAAAAGAACTCCATCCCGCGGTTATCGAGGAAGCGTTGGCAGTTCTGCGGCGTCTCATCTGTCACGTTCCACATGGTGGACCAGGCGACCTCGAGCACGTCGTCGCAGATATGCCGGTCCAGACGGTCGGAGATCAACTTTAGCATTTTCTGTAACAATTAGAATACCTAGTTAGTATTTTTTGTGACATCTCATATGTGTTTGAGGAGGAAACAGAGAGAGGGGAGAGTAAGTTGCTACAGCCATAAAAACCAAGCAAAGAAATAGTTTTCGCACAAATGAGAAATTCATAAAAAAAGATATAAAATAGTTAGAATTTATAATAAGGTGACCGTTTTTATTATAATATTATAAAACTGAGCGTTACAATGATAGCAAACGAAGATAAAGTTCATGAACTACTTAAAACTAGGTCACTTAGTGGTCCACTTAGTGGTCTAATATCACAAATATACTTAAAAATATATATAAATATTACATTTTGTACATTTTCAGCATCAGTCTACGTAGAGAAATAGGATATATACTACACTCTACATATTACTACCTTTGATATATATTTTTTCAGACCTGTAGACATAATACTTTGACCTACATACTACAGCGGGGAAATCAAAACAATTCACTCCCCAAAGTGGGAATCGAACCCTTAATCATTGACACCATGATGGCCTGATTTTAATATAATTTTTATAACTAAAAATAATGTAGATATATGAAATTTTTATATCCAGTGATGGTACTGTTTTCAATTACTGTGTAAATTAAAATATGCATTTAAACATTATGTTTATAATGCTGTTTAAATTTAAAAATTATGTATATACTATGTTATTATGTTACATAATGTTGGTTGTCTATAAAAAGAAAATAAATATGACTTATAGACCGAGGGTACGAAATTCTTAAATGGAAATTAAGTTAAGTGGAAAAATTTCGCCTACTTGCTGCCTCTGGGACATTGTCTACGTGGGAAACTAAATTGGCAGTATCAGCAACTTCAATAAAACTATTAAATTTGCAGCAGTTTCATCGTACAAATTACTCTAAATTTATATATTTGTTATTAATAAATTCAATTTTTAAGTGAAGTTTACCATAAAACAATGGTGTAAACTACATTTGAATCGGTTGAGTCGCTTCTGAGATAAGGGTGCACAAACGCACAGAGAAAATGGGAAAAACATTTTAAATCATTGTTTCAGGTTCTATTTATAAATTAATTAGAACATAAATAAACGCTATTTATAATATATCCTCAATATATTATTATTATAAGTACATATATAGACGCCATATGGTACATTCGATTGCTTTAGGTAGCGTTTTTGGAGGTTATATTTAAAAACCTGCGCGTAGTAGAAAATCTTAGAATTATCTGAATCTCCACGCCCTTGCAACAAAATTTCGGGAAACTATTTAATCATGTAAAAATGGTGGCGTAACAAAGTAAATACTTTCAAGTGCCTTTCGCAATAGAGGTATTGACTAATATCTATAATTATAGGCAAAGTGCTAGTAACAAGTGTCTTCATAAGATACTTGCGTAATGATATTTATGTAATAAATGAGTTTGTAATATTTTTAATTTGTGTGCAAATAGTAGATCTTTTTATTCTTAATATAAAAATAACTATATAAATTAAGTAAATATATTAGGTTAATTTAAAGAAAGTAATCTAATGGTGCATTAACATGCTTGACACGGCTCGGCTAAGTTCCGTATACTCTAAGCCTTTACAAGCACTTAAACATTTGCATTAACACTGGCGTTCCACACTTACGGGGGTGTTAGTGATTGATTTTTGAAACATGCTATTTACAAAGTTCTCTCGTTGTCTCTCTTGCCACCATAATGTGGCAAGAGAGACAACGAGAGAACTTTGTAAAGAGAAGAAATAGTTTGTGGCATGTCCATGAGGGAATGAAAGAGAAAAATTAAACTTAGTGAATATTCGAAAGTATGCGAAACCAAGTTATGGACGCATTCAGCTGATTGGTGCTGATTTAGGAACAGATAACTTTTTAGCAGTTCCTAGGATAAGGGGTCTGTTTGCAGCCGCATGAGGTATATATTTAGAGTTAAACTATTATACAAGTTGGAAGCTTCAAGATCCGCCGATCAAAGAGGAATATCAAGAAAGGGCTTCCAAGAAGCTGGACAATAGTGTAGCAAGAAATGAAAATGTTTTGAACTAAGTAGAAAGATAGAAGAAAGATTGCAAGATTTTGAGGCTTCGAGCAAAGATAAAAGTATAAGAGAAGATAATGATGATGATGAAAAGTTAGATAAAAAAAGCTATGAAGAAGACGAAGCTTTCCTACCGATAAGTTTGTGATTCTTGGTGTTGTTCGTTAACACGTAGTAGGTAAGAGGGTGTTTTCAAGAGACGGTGAAAAATTTATAAAACATCCACATGTTTTGCAGCTATGGGTAGAATTCTACAACATGTATGAATGTGTCGACGTCTCTGAATCGAGTAAATGTGGCTTGATAAAGCAGATCGCGAAATCAGAATATGAAGTATGAATTGTGGTACGTCAGGGGGAGCAGAGGATATTACTACCGAGATGATCAAATATGAAACATCACCTGGGCTTGCCGTCCAATCTGGTGTCAAACCCAGGTTGGGCCATGTCAGCTTGGTTGTTCATTTTATATTTGGAAAGTTGTGTCGGAGGTAAACAAGGTGAACCAAAGTGACATGGGAGTGAAACTAGGTGACCTGGAGGTACCTTGCCTGTTGTACGCATAAGATGAGGTGTTCATTGTATCATTAGAGTATAAGTTACAGGCATTGTTCACTACTTGGTATATTATCTAATATGGGGTGAAAATAACGGCCTAAGTGACTGAGTGAGTTTGACAAAGGTTCTAATAACGGAAAAAGATGAAGAAAAGAACGCAAGGGCAGTTAAAAAAAATAGAACAAATTAATGAAATAGGAATATGAAAGTCGTGTTGCTGCCGGCGATATATAAAACGGTGTGAAACTGTGATTCGGCAGCCAAATATGAGTATAGAATAAAAGAAAGATGAATGCTGTGAAGATATTATATCGGTATAGCTGACAAATGCGATCATTAGCTAGAAACTTACGTATTTGTCATTTTTTTTAAATTCTATGAGCTACTATTACAAGGTCCAGTTGAATTTCGTAACGCCAAGCATGGTTTTGTTGAGTTATCGTTAGAAGTTAGAACATACATTTTGTAGAAAGCGCTTACATAATTTTAGACGTCAACGTGCTATGAGGACGCGATAAGTACAAACAATTACATTGTTACAATTTGTTTGTTCAAATCGTTTTATTTTAATTTATTTTATAGAAAAAATGCAAAATGGTTTTATTTAACTTTTATAATTAATAATTTTTAAGTTTATATCTTACAATTTATATATTTTATCACATTTTATAAAAAAAATCTTATATATCATATAAAATGGTAGATAACATAACATCTGTATAAGATGAAGAGGTAACAACTGAGTCCTCCTTTTGGAGCTTCACGCTGCATCCCGCATATAGCAGGGCAGGTAGAGGGCACCTGATCAGACACTTCGTTCCTGACTTGCCGCCTTTTGGCACATTGCGTGTTTAGTGGCGGAACTCAACGCCAAACTTTGTCTTGTTAACAAAGCTGGGAGACCAACACACGACCGTGTTGCCACGTTGTGCCGCTGCACCACGACGGTCCCACTAATAAGTATTACGTCATCTGCATTTTATTTCAATGCAATTTATGCGTATTCTAAAGAAAGAATAGCTTACTAATTTATCAATTTCCATACAACTCAAACATGTGTAGCTAATGACGTATATATCTTGTTCGATTCGCAATATCCAAATGATTAAATATTAGAAATAAAATATCTAAAAAAATAATTATAGCAATACCTAATGACCTGCTCCTATGGCTGAACCGATAGGTATAATATAATTTAAAATATGCATTTAAAATTTGTATGTATATAATGTATTTAATAAAGTTCTTAGCACGACGTTAAATTCCCACAATAAGCTTTTCAGCAATCTTATCGTATTTAATTAATTATATTTAAAATAAAAATATCAGTCAAGTGCGGGCAGTACTCGCGAATCGAGGGTTCCGTACCAATTTCATGGTAGTAGATATTATGCTGTAGAATTTTCCCTATGCTCAACGGTTCAGTTCAGTTAGGTCAACGGGAAGTACCCTGTAAGTGTTGATTACGTGGCGATTTTCATACAAAATGCGAAAAAAATAAGCATAGACGTTCATATCTTTTGATTGCGTTGACTTAGAAGCTTGATTTTTCCGTTGTTTCAAAAGGTTATCGGCTTGTATATTTGATATTAATTTCAGCTTAATGTCTGCCACGAGACACATAGGCGTACAACAAAGAGATCATATAAGGCTTTCTTATTTTTCTTAAGGTACGGAACCTCAAAAATATGCCTATTTATACTAAGCGATTTTTTTTTATTCGCTACATTAAGTTTTGTACGATTCAATAAAAGATGTATAGAAAAAATGATGATTTCATTCATCCATCCGCCTTTTGTGGTCCACTTCTGGACAAAGGCCTTGACCCCGCCCCTAATCTTAGCCACTCGATCCGGTCCTCAGCCCTTTGAATACAGCTGTTTCTTCAGGTCGTCAATCCACCTATTCGGAGGCGGCGTGTGCTTCTTTTACCGAGACAATATTGTATTTAACCCTAATGTACCGATTGTCCATTGAACCATTCCAGTCTATGTGTGTCGTAGCCAGGAATGTCAAGGCCATAGCTGGGGCCAGGGTATATTAGCGCCGAGCGTGTCGCCATAATCACCGCGCTTGGCACTGCGTGTTAGTGACCGCAGGAATTGGAATTTATCCCTTGATCGCCTCTTACGATCTCCACGGGTAAAAATGAGAATAGTGCTATTCTCTAGAGCTGGACACCGCAAGGCACAAATTTTTATCATTACTTCTATCTATCATATTTTCGATTAAGATTAGAAGATATCATGAAAAAAATGGTGTTTAAATTTTTTTTCATATTACACAATTTAATATCAAGTGGATTTTTGTTGTATATATTGGCAAGTTGAGACTAAAAAGTTTTATATATTAGTCTACAAAGAAGTCAGGGGATCCTTAGCATTAATAAAAAGAATTGCGTGTTGATTGGCAGATATTAACTCTAAATATAGTCGTATTAAACCGGAGAAATATTTTCAATTATAATTTGAAACCGACCCGTAATGTAAAAGTATATAATTCATGATACGGCAATTTTTATCCAAGCCCGTTTATTAGTCTCTTTAATTATAGAATATCTGACAATATATAGCGCCTGAGCATGATGCACATTTACCTAATCATAGGATTGAAGTGAAGTATTTAATCACCAAAAGCCAATAATTAAAAAAAATCTACGCTTGAGGTCAAATGAGTGATTGCAGTCATTAAACCATACAAAACTGTCATACCAAAACTTTATCCACTGTTTATTTCTGAAAGCACAGAAGAAAATTTCTATGACAATTATTTGTTTTCTGTTAATTGACTTAATATTATAAAAATATGATAAATTATCGCTATTGCAGCAAAATTACAACATTATAAGAGACACAGTCGCTGGCAACCAAGAAAGAAACATTATATATATATATATATATATATATATATATATATATATATATATATATATATATATATATATATATATATATATATATATATATATATATATATATATATATATATATATATATATATATATATATTAGGCATAGACTATCAAATAATCAAAAAATATCGAACCAGTTGGTTATGACGTGCTATTTAATCATAATGCGTCTAGAAGTTGTTCTAGGATCACGGACAGTCGAAGTGCACTACCCTCGACCAGAAGTAAACGGTTCTTCATACGTCCTTCATACTCCTACTTCTTACAGAATATCACTATGTTTTAGATTTTCCACCTACTCCGCGGCGTCGAGTTTTCAACTTAGGCAGAACTTAACGCCGCACTTTGTCCAACTAGATTAATAATTTCTTCATTGTAGATCATCGTTGCACAGCGGCACAGTAACTGACCGTGAGCGCGACGGCTGTGGGTTTGGACGATTCCCACTAGGGGAATTAACTATTTTAATTTATTCTTTCAAAACGAAGACGATATTTCGTAAAGTTAGTATGAATTAGTTAATTGTTTACAGCATTTCTCTTACCATCTGTCAATATAAGTATATCTAAGTGTAGGACTCGAGCTCACAATGTCTGTATGTAAAATAAAACAATCGCTTATGCAGATGACGATAGATCGAAAATAATGAATATCCTAAAATCTTAATTTTTATTAAAGAAATTCTAAATTTCTCAAGAGGAAATTCCACAGAAATTTTATGCAATATTGTCTTAAGAGCGAACACATTGTAAATGCCGGCGGTGCATCGAATACTTCTTGTTTGCAATATCAGAATTGTTTCATGTTAAATTGCATGCAGGGTTGGGATAAGTTACTTAATATTGAACATGTTTCGTGCGAAGATAGAACCAATTAAGGCGTAAAGTTGCACTAGGGAGAAAATCTGAAGTATGTACCAAGGCAATCGCAACGCATTAGACTACACACGGCACATTTAAAATAAAAAAATAATGTTCAAAATAAATATTCGCTAGTAAAAAAAGGTGGTTGGAAAAAGAGTTTCTTATAAAATGAAGTATATGACGAAGACTTTTTTGCAAACATTTACTTATCAAATATGACAAAGACTAATTCTTTGACTTGAGGAAGATTTATTTATTTATACTGATAATTAGAACCAAACGATGGTTGTAGATGCAACACCTATTCGGAGAAATAATAAATAAAATAGTTATTTTAATTTTTCCCTCTGGTAAGACAGACCGTGGTGTATTAGTTTCGTCAAATAACCCGCAATGGCCAAAATCAGACAGACAGTCGGTGGAAAACGGAGAGCTCTCTATGCCTATCATGGTATAAGGTTATATGTTTGAAGATCTATATATCCAGAGATCGAGAGAATCTAAAAATACGTGAAATAACAGTTTTAAAATTGCCACTGACATCCAGACACTTGTATACGAAAAATAAAGCATTTATTTCAATGACCAGCACTATTCATATATCTACATATAAATTCGCATTGCATCGCTTTTGCATGTTCATTCAATTCGCTGCCATCAAATCACATAGGTACTTACTTAGTCTACCGTATCTAATACTTCATAATGGCGACGATGCTCGTACGTCGACTTGCAGATTAAATATTTAAAATGACGACCGACCCCTCTCTACAGTTTAATTGCAATATGTATAAGTATACGTTATGGAAATGTCGCGTTATTATTCAAAAACTTAGATTATCGATTTACAGTTGAATAGAAATTAATAGCAATAATAAATTAATTTAGCAGGTATTCATTATTTTTCTTAAATTAACGCAAAGCTGAGAACCGTGTTACCTATCAATCTGTCCTTGGTCCGTACCTAAGGGGAGAGATAGTTAAAATTAATAAAAAAATCATTTACTTACCCCTATAGCACCATTGTTGCCAAGGAAACGTTTCTGTTTGCCGTCAACCTGGCAGGCCAGGGAATTTAGCAGATAGATGGCGATACGCTGCACGAAGCCTTCTTGGTTCACATCAGCTACACCGTTCAAAAGTATCTGAACGACTCGCTCATATTCAAACAACTGGAATTAAATTATAAATATCTTAATAATATATGTTTTCAGCAATTATAATAACCTTATGCCCCAAATGATTTACTTATACTTGGGTAATGTACAAGTCGCTTCCTACCTACACTATACGGTAATATTGCTCATGAATAGATTATAACTAAAAGTTTTTTACATTTACAACAGATTAAAAATTAATAATTTTGTAAAATATTTCGAAGTCTGAAGTCGCGTTTATATTTTCTTTAACTCGGCGTTAACGTTGTAGGCTATATAAAAATCGTTTAGCAATGTCTGGCCAATACTATCTTTAAATAAATATTGTTTTGTAAACATTTTTTTTTTATAAAAACTAGTCATATTGTTTTAATAAAAATTACTTTACAATAACCAAACATAATTTTCAAACATCGATTTGGCTTGTCTACGAATGAAATTTTCATGATATAAAAGACCGTAAACACTAGGCGTACAAATTAAATATTAATGCTCAATAGTTCCCCCGCCGTTATGATTGACAGTCAGGTCTGTACTACTGTCATAAGTAAAATAATCTATATTTGAGGGATATAAAAGCAAAGGCGGTTCAGTCCAAAAATACCGTTTTTAAAACTAAACTTACCTGTAAATAAATGTCAATTGCATTAATTTATATTTATGTCATTTAAAAACCGATTTAGAATGAAAGGGCTAGCTAGCATTTGATTCTGGTAGAAATAACAGTATGGTAGAAACAGTAGAAATTTTCAGTTTACTTTTTCTAGGTTTTTTGTGATTGCTTTTGTACCTTCCATTTACTCTATTAGTATGTTAGTTACACGCGTTTAGTTTCACCAGCGTCTATCTAACTATCTATCTGTCAATTAATCGATGTAAGATAAGACAATCTTTCACCGCTGTTTCTATTTTGAGTAAATTCGTGTCGTCCGATTTGAATGTCTGGATCAGTACAATGCATTGTTTTAATAACATGAACGTCAGAACACCAAAATGACGAAAAAAAGACGAAAAAAGAAACTTAAAAGGACATTTGTTTACTCGAGATTGTGTGGAGATATCAAGCTGAAATTAATATTAAATAACTTTAGTGGCTTGATGCATGAACATAATAGTTCTGAACCAACGCAATCAAAAAAAATTTGGAACGGAACACTCGTTGCGCGAATCCAACTCGCACTTGACCGATATTTAAATTTCTTTTTAAAACTGTTTGGTAAACATGTTTTACACTCGTTCTTCAGAACGAAATCATCAAAAAATCATGCGACGACACATAACTACGCAATTCTTTTCACCTACAATAATACATAATGAATATCTGCTACTACATAGTCTTGCCATAAATACTATCAAAATTAATAATTAACTCAAATTCGGAATTTGTCATTTTTATATCATTGCTAACACAATGTGTTATCATATTTTCGCGCCAATATATTATAAAATATTTTGTGATATTAAAATGGAATTGGGTGATAAAGAGTAAGTATTAGTATGGAGGCAAATATAATTTTTTACATCGTCCATACGCTTGGTATTACTCAAATGTTGCGTATTAGGCTATTTATAGTTACAATGATACCTACTCTGAATGTGACAGAAACATATCTGGCCGTCCAGGCATTGTTAGGCAGTAATGGAAAGAATTCGAAGAAATTATATCCGAAAGCAAAAGTTTTTATTTCGGGAGACGCAAGATAGCACCTAGTAAAAGAAAAAGTATAGGGTGGTAAAATCTAAACAATTACTTAAACGGTACGCAAAGGAAGTTCACAGAAAAATTTAGTTTACGGATGTAAATTTTTATAACTCAGCAAAATTTGAACAAACGTAATGACCATATTTATGCTAAAAGCTCATAAAGAAGCTTCCCAAGTAGTCAACAGAGTACAACGTGGGCATTATCCGACTTCAGTTGGATGTTTGATAGATTTAGATGGGTTTGGTGTTACCGGATCATAAAACCCAATCCACCCAATCTTGGTTAGAAACGAATATTCCGGACTTCATCAGAGCTGAAGACTGGCCGTCATCTAGTTCTGATCTTAATTCACTGGACTATGATTTATGGTCAGTTTTAGGTAGTAAGGCAAAAACAATCCATGCGATTGGCAGTGAAGAATTTTCCCCTAGCAAGAGTGCGTGCTGCTATTGATAACTGGCATCAACGTTTAAAGGACTGTTTTGTAGCCAGTGGAGACCAGTTTTATATGAATTTGTTATATTACACTACACACTAAAGGTTACGTAGAATAAAAAAGAATGTTTTCCTTTGTAACAATATTTATACTTAGTCTTGCACTAAGTAGTGTCAAGCTGCGTCAGAACCCGGGGTAGGATTTATATTGTATTAGTTATTTACTTAATTATAATGCTATTAATTTTTATATTTATTTAAAAGTTTGCGTGATACCAATTTCGTGAGAGCCTTCGGTTTTTTACAAAAAGTAATACTCTTTACACAAATAACTATTGTCCCAATTAAGGTTCGTTCACTTTTTTTTTACTACGTCAACCCAGATTTAATGAATACTTACACCCAATTAAGCAGAATAAAAAAAATATCGGTCAAGTGCAAGTAGTACTCGCGTATTGAGGGTTCCGTACCTATTTCACAATACCGCTGAGGAAAATACTACTTATAAAAATTGACAAACTAAAATGAACTACAAATATAAGAGTTGGTAATGATTTCTTTCTGTGCCAAGTTTATAAATGATCAACTTTGAGATTTTTCCCTAATATAGGTATGCTAATATAGTTGTCAATTTTCGTCAAATTTCATAAGTCAATGAAATACAACTCATAAGAGTCAAAAAACTTAAATTTGCGGTCGTATACACTCATTTTGTACGAAATGAACAAGAGTATAAGTTTGTTATAGCCTTTTTCTGGTTATATCTATAAATTTTTAATTTTCGGAATTTTCCCTTTGGTTCTTTTGGTTCTTCGGTTTCTATTTCGTTGTATAAGTTCTAGGTTATCGTCAAATTTCATAACTCTAGGACGACTGGAAGTACCCTATCGGTTTTGATCATGTAAAATAAAAACGCTCATATCTTTTGATTGCGAACTTAGAAGTTTGATTTTTGCTATACTTCAAGAAGTCGTCAACTTTTATTAGACATTTGATATAAATTTCAACTTGATTCTTTCACGTGATTTGGAGGAAATGGTCTCGACAGACGGACAGACAGACAGACAAGACGTACAAAGTGGTCCTTCAAGGATTCCGTTTTTTTCTTTTGAAGTACGGAATCCTAAAAAGGTTACGCCTTACCCTAAAACGGCAAAATGCTCCGGCAAATAGGAGGTCCTCGTGGCGCAGCGGTACAGCGTCTGATTGTAAGCGCGACGGTTTCGGGTTCGATTCCCACTTGGGGATAATGAATTAATTTTAATTTTCTCCACTTTGGTAACAAGAAAAAGCGCGGCGTTGAGTTCCACCACTATACTGCTATGTGTGAACGTGAAGCTAAAAAACCAATAACAATATTTTCAGTTTAGCGTTGTTAACTTGAAGAATACTAAGAAGCGTATACAATTTGCAATACATTTAGGGAATATACTACCGAATTAATTAATATACTGTAATTTGTGATTAGTATAAGCAACAGTATGAGTGAGTGATTAGTATAAGCAATGAGTAATGACAAATAAAACGTACGTACGTACGTACGTACGTCGCGTTTTGTATACATATATCATAGGCTTCTTTCTTAATATTTGTAAAGGATAAAATACAGTTGCTGTTAAAGTAAATCTGTATACAGCATTCAGTCGCAGTAATTGAGATGTTGAACAGAAGAATATTGATTATTAACATATATTATAAATCAGGTGGTGCCTATAAATTAACGCCGCGCTTACTCTTGTGTACATAGTTATTCTATCATCTATCTATGACGATAGATTTTCATATTTCTGAAAAATCATTGTCAGTGAGTCAGCCATTTGATTGGAAAATTAAGAGAGGTGTCATTAAATGCTCGTAGAGCCCTGGCGGCGGTTTCGCAAGCGATTGATAACTTAAATTTATGTCGGCGACTATAACCGCGATTTGTTTATTTATAGTCGGGTATTAATAAAATATAGATATTATTATAGGCATATTTATAGGCATTAAGTGTGTCTTACAATGATAAAATTCTAAAACCATTTCTATACATATTTATGCATATATATTTATGTATGAAGCATACGTAATACGTGACTATAAGGTGACTTACAGACATCAACGCATAACTCAAACCGCTGAACTAAAAGTTCTTGCAATTGGTTTCCTTGTAAATATGAAGTTAATATGTACTAAGAAAGGAAATTATGATAGATCTACCTGTGAGGGTGCAATAAAGCTTTTATAAAGTATAATCGTTTTAAAGGATAGCAATGAAAATTGAAGATTGTATATTGACATTCTACTATGAGAAAATATCTCGAGGGAAAATCATAAGCCACACGGTAAAGTCGCGAGGGGAAAGCTTGTATAGGAATATTGAAAAACCCGCACAATATTGAAATTCACTATCATAATCCGCTGGCAATGTTAATTATATAAAATATTGGTTTATCAACTGAAACTAATTAATATTGATATTCGGATCCGGCTGAAAGCAACAGTTGGGGACCATTGCGGATAATATACAACCTTTTTATGTTTAAGTGATTAAATTAAATTTAAATATGTATGCATTTCAACAATTTCAGAGCTCGTTAGTCAATTATTTTAAATACGATCAATGGCCGCCGGAGCGTAATGGGGACGTGGGGTTGGCTGTCTACGCCAGTAACTCTTGATAGTAAACTGTTAGGCGTATCTTTTAATCATATAACTAGTCAAACTTATATAAGCTTCATTTGATTTCGCTTTTCAGTACTGTATTCATTTTATATATATATATATATATATATATATATATATATATATATATATATATATATATATATATATATATATATATATATATATATATATATATATATATATATATCTATATATATGTATATATATTATTTGATAAATCAATAAATCTTATTACAATAAAGATTATTATTAATTTAAAGAGTTTTGCTATAGTTAAAGTAATGGTTTAACATAACAACATGTACTGGGGCTATAGCACCCACTTCGTTAAAGAACAACGCCTGACTGTTAACACGATGGTAACAACACGTTGTGATCATCACAAGTGGGATGAATTATAGCTGTGACAGGACAAAGTGCAATTGCAATTCACGATGTCTCTCGTCGTGTCCGTCATCGTACTAGCGCTCTCAACAAGGTTCTCTATGCCTAGCCCACTATAATGGATTAAAAAAAACAGATACTGTTGAAATAAAGGAACTGACTGACACTCGATAATAATTGTAGCATAACCTTCTTTGTTGATTCCAATATAAAAATTTTTAATTACCACAAATCTCTTTGTCATTATAAGATAGAGTAGACAGCTGCCATCGCTTATATGACCCGAGCATTCGGCAGCGTTTGTAATTATATAGAATGCTATAAGTAATAATTACCATGTCCCTATTGGAGTACAAAATTAACGTTTAAAAATCTTATGAACAGCTGTCTTCATTTATTTTCTACCTTGGAGTCGCGTTTCTGCATTTAACTGATAAATAAAGCATCCAACTGTGAATTAGGTCAGGCTCAATTTGGATTTGATATGGACGCAAATTCTAAGTCTCGGCGGCGACATTGCTATTGACAATGATACTTACAATAAGTTATTTTAACGTAGAAAATAATCTACAATTAGCGTGTGTCTGTAGTTTCACCCTTATGATTAAATGGAAGCAATTAAGATTTATATATATATATATATATATATATATATATATATATATATATATATATATATATATATATATATATATATATATACATATATATATCACGTCAGTGTATCTGGTGAGCATTGCGATCCAAGGGGATCCCTGAAGCCTATATTGAGGTTATCAGAGATATGTACAACGACTCCGCTTCAGTGGTTAGGACCGCTGTTGGCGACACCAAGCCCTTCCCGATTACAGTAGTGGTTCACCAGGGCTCAGCTCTTAGTCCGTTCTTATTCAATGTAGGGCTGGATACTGTCTCGGCTCACATCCAATGCCAGCCTCCGTGGCTGATGATATATGCCGATGACATAGTACTCATCGACGAGAACCGACTGATGCTGGAGCGTAAAGTGAACGCCTGGAAGGGTGCGCTTGAGAACGGTGGTCTCAAACTGAATGTGTCGAAGACCGAGTACATGGCTTGCGGGAACCCGGACTCGAGCACCATCCATATCGGGCCTGAGCCAGCCGTTAAGTCGGAGAAGTTCAGGTACCTTGGAGCCGTTATGCATGAGTCTGGAGGCATAGACCACGACATCCATGCCCGTATAAACGCTGCCTGGGCCAAATGGCGGGAGGTCACTGGTGTAGTCTGCGATAGCAGAATACCGCCCAAGCTCAAGGGACTGATATACAAGAGCATTATCCGACCGGTTCTTTTATACGGCAGCGAATGTTGGCCGACATTATCTCGGCACACTCGGGAGCTTCATGTCACGGAGATGAAGATGCTGAGATGGATGTGTGGCGTGACGCGGTCCGACCTCATACGCAACACATTCATTCGAGGTAGTCTTGGGGTCCGTGACGTAGCGGATAAGCTCCAAGAACGTCGCCTAAGATAGTATGGCCATGTTATGCGCCGATCTGAGAACTATGTCGGAAGTAAGTGCCTTGACATGTCTGTCCCTGGAGTTAGACCACCCGGACGCCCAAGGAAGCGATGGCTGGATGTCGTGATACAAGACATGAGAGCCAATAGATTGTCCACTGAGGATGTTAAAGACCGTGCAAAGTGGAGTAGGCTTAGTCGGAAGGCAGACCCTGGCAAAAGCCGGGACTAATGCCAAGGAGAAGAAGATATGTATATACCAAAATAAAATTTAAATTTAAACTAATAGTCACTGAGATTATTGCTTTTAACCAAACAAACTTGTCAGTTTTAGAATGTTACTATAGATCATAGGTATACTTTATAATTTAACTTCACATGTATATTGAAAGATTAAGAGAACCTCTTCATCATCAATCAACTAGAGACAGATTAGACTTGAAACAAATTGAATTGCTTACGTATAAAAATATAGAACCATTACTATTTTAGACATTGAGCAATTAGTTGATACATTTTTATGTAATAAAAAAATCATTAAAAATATATAACAATTGAAGCAATTTAGTCTACTTTCAGCTGTCATTTAAACTGCCGTCAGAATCGAGTACCTAAAGATAATAACAAAATTACTAACTTCTCATATTAAAACACCACTTTCAACTGCAGAGCCTAAAAAAATTGTACAAATAAACAAACTTACCACATCTGTAGGTATTTTGAACTGGCAAAGAGTAAGACAGCCATTTCTCATCATTGTGTCATCTCCAAGGTGGGCCTCCATCCCATCAAGCAAAGCTGTAATTATTCTTCGCTTCAATGTGATACCTATGCGCGGCTTTTCTTTGTCTTTCACTATGTAAAATAGTGTGGCACTAGAAACAAATATTAACTATTATAAGGGCACCATATAAAAACTTTTATTCTACTTATCTAAATCTATCTTATCTAAAAGAAAGTGTTATGTAGACAGTAATGTTAAATAAAATATCTTATGATAATTATGACACAATAATAGTCTATTTTATTAACTTTGATACAACTTTACAGAAAAAAAATTTTATTTGCAGTTTTTAAATTTAGTAAAATATATTTTAACCTACCTGCCAGATATTTGTATATTTTTCTCTGAAACATGTTGCACCATTGCATCCAAAACAACAGTGAGAGCTCGGCCTACATAAGAATTATATCTTTCAGTACTACGGAACATGTAATATAGGTCATTCAAGACCCGTGTAAGCATGGCCGGACGTTCCATATATACAACACCAGCAGTTAGAATTTGTTCTTCATTTGCGTCCCCAGTTATCTAATTGTAATTGAAACAGAAATTTAAATATTTTCTGCTCAACGGATAACAAAATTTATATAAGTTATTTTTTAAACAATAGAAAGGAATGTACACATATACTTACAATTTTAGCAGGTATATCATGTCTGGTGCAAGCTCCGTGGTGAGTTCCATATAGGCCCAGGAACTCAAGGGGTCTATTTACACGGCTTACTAGTCCTGGAATATCACATCTCACATGCACCTCACTTCCATCAGAAGGCCCACTAGTCAATGCCGGCACTGCCGAACCTGTGCCAGCCAGATTTGTGCCAGATATATCTAGTGATTCTAGCAATGGCAAATTTGTTACAAGCTTTGTTAGAACTTCATTTGGATTGAAGTATTTGCCTTGTCTCTCATTTGATTGTGAGATATCCAGATGCCGCAAAGTACGCAAAGTTGCAATCCAGTCAATTATTTCTTTTGACCACAAAACACTGTGGAGTATCAATGATTTCAGGTTTTTCAATTCATGTAGAGCCCAAGTTGTATTTGCTTGATATTCAGATAGATCTAAGTGTGTTAGCTGATGTAGTTGAAGTGGCTTCAGAAGCAGAAGAGGAAAGATTGCCATTCCTCGGCAATGTATAGTAAGCCGTCGTAGTTTTGGAGCGTCAATTACATATCGGCGCGGACGGAAGAGGTTGTCCTGCGGTTCTTGAGAGAACACATATGTCAGTGGCCCGAATTTTAAAGAAACAAGGTTCTCACTGTTGTTGTTGATGATATCAATGGAGGCTTGTGAAAGATACTCACATTGTACTAGTTCCACTTCATGAGGTTTGTGTTCCATGAAGAATCTGAGGCCTTCATCCGTAATGCGCGAGTTACGCAGCCTGACAGCATGTAGGCGAGTTCGGGAGCGGTCACGAAACAAGTTAGCAATGTTATCATTGACACGGTTCTTTTTTTGATAGGCTTGTAGAAATTTTTCACAGATCTCAACTGGCAATATAATATCGTCCTTTAATTTACGCCACCGGCTCGAAGTGTCTAATGTTGTAATAATGTTCAAATTAGCCACAATATAGTCCATGCACAGGTTCAGAAGAGATTCTGGTGTACTGTCGTATACAGAAAAGACTTCACGTTCGGAAGTCATCGTGAAGTAGTTCAGTGGAATTTTCTAAGTCATATTAAAAATTGCTTAATATAAAAAAATTCAAAGGTAATAGTTCTCACTTGGTATTGCTAACACCGCTTCACTGTCCACTGTTTATTTTGAGGTGTAAACAGGAAGAGCACTCGCGTTAAAATGGCAAAATTCACTACCTACACTGACCTGCTTTGGAGAAATATTGTTTCGCAGTCGCACAGTGCATCGACAATGGTCGACATTTCTGTACGATAGACCGACGTGGATTCTAGCGTTTTGAGCTAACAGATTATAAATGTTCCTATGCATAGTTTCATTCATATATATGTAAGCAGGCTTAAAATTTATTATTATTCTAATGGTTACTAATATCCTACTATTTAATTTAATTTTTTTATTTTGACATTCCTTTTAATGAGTAAAATATTACATATTGTTGTTAAAAAAAATAATGAAATAATCATATTACTACTATAAAAGAATAAAGTAATTTATTAAAAAAATATATTTACGAATTTCTATTTAAATTGCTAAATTTTCTTCATTTAAAATTTATTCCTAGTTACCCACTAGGAAACACAGCTTCACCTGCCTGCCTTATTAATGTTCTTGGATTTACTCTAATAATATATACTTTCACTACTACATTTGTCTTGCAAATCACTAATTTATTTATGAAAAATAAAATAATACAATACTTTATGTGGGCGGAAACGGTAAAGTAGCATATAATATGTTGTTCGACAAGTTCAGCCGGAGATCATATGGACAAACGGAAAGACAGACCGACAGACAGGCATTATTAAAATATTTTTTATATTCTAGTAACATTTACTATATCCACTTGAAAAACCGCAGTTATATATATATATATATATATATATATAGTCTATATATATATATATATATATATATATATATATATATATATATATATATATATATATATATAGATATATATATTATATATATATAAACCATAATATTTTTAATAGTTTTTGATTCATATATAATATAAATCATAGACAACCTTTTATTTCTGCAATAGCTTCTTGCAATATTGGAAAACCGTAAGATCCACCCCTTTACTCATCCCAGTGCATTGAAAAACTGGATTTCCACAGCTAAACCACTCCCACTACGACTGCCACGCCCATTTTTGTTGTGATCTCACTTATACATATACAGAATTGGTGCTTAAGAGAAAGACCTTTGGATGTTACACACCTGGTATTCGTAAATTAATCACGACTTTAGACATTTTGGGCCATGGGACCGATATAAGGCCCCATACATATCAATTTCTACATAACGTTATCGAAATTCCAAGTACAGGGCTTATATTATTTTTATCGATTTCCCCGTCCACCTGTTTGTGGTTCTTAGTTCTTTTAAAGGTTCCATACCTCAAAGCCGTCAGCCTTATAGGACCACTTTGCTGTCCGTCTGTCTATCTGTCCGTCGGTGAAGACCATATTTTTAAAATCACGTGGAGGAATCAAGCTGAAATTAATTCAATTAAGTCAATAATCTCTCAAAGCACCAGAGGTACTTCCCGTTGACCTAGAGTTCTGAAATTTGGCATTTAGTTAGGACTTATACTACAAACAAAGGGAACAGTCTGAAAATTGAATATTTGAATTGAACATCACAGAAAAAAATCATTACAAACTTATACTGGAGTTCATTTCATAGAAAATTATTGCATACGACCGCTAACTTAAATTTATCGTCTCTTATAAGTTATACTTCATTGAAATAGATTCTTGGTCTCGTCTTGCATCGGTACGTCGCGCACTTGACCGATATTTTTTAAGAAAACAAATGTATATGATATAATAAAATCATCAACTTAATCTTGTTTATGTTTATAATTTTTCAAGGTATTTGCATATAGAAAATTATTCTTGTAGTGTGCTATGTATCTAATGATATCTAACTTTTATATTTTTACTTTTTGACCAAAAAAAATAATTTAGACCTCAATTTTAATATCATATCTTCTTGTAAATATTTCATATGGGGAAACTTCGCGCAATGATAATGACAGATTTTATAATATATTATTTATTTCAAACATCAACTACAATCGTTATTTTAACTTCATACAGATACTAATTCACTACAAATAGGTATATCGACCGTCGGAACATATGTTTAGGAAACTAAGTTAGATACAATAAAAAAGGAAAGCTTAAAGCACAGTCGTTTAAAGTAATCATTACTAAATATGATAACCATGTTAACAGATTCCACTTTATTAGTTAGTACTGCCAGAAGTAAAACATTAATTACAATCAGGTAAATAGATTTTTCATAATTTATGTTAATTGCCAATATAAATTACTCTAATTCTATTATGACTAAAATTAATAATAATATAAAGTTACATAAATTATTTTAGGTACAATTCATAGTTTATACATTTATTTTGTTATTAGCATAGTCCAAGAGTGCGACACTTTCCTACATACTAAAAAAGAACATCGGAACGCCAATTTACTTTAACCAATAATCATTGAAGAATTGAAAACTACGCCCAATACGCACAATCACTCAACTGTCAAAGATAAGAACAATTACATCAACACATTCCAGATGTGCTCTAGGCTTGCGGGTGTAGTACGTGCATCGCTCGTCGTTTAAAATACCCAATAACATGAAGTTAATGAACACAACGGAAATCTACTCCTATATACAGCGCGAAGTTTAAAATGAGATTATTCCGTGCATCCAGTCGAATAAGAAACTGTCCCGGAAAATCAGGCAGCTATTATCTAAGGCGAAGCACTCTTTTCGATGGCATCGATGTGCGCCGGCGCTGGACGCATTCATTGCGGCGATGAGTTGAGGTCGCGTAGGCGGAGGTGGTCAGCGAGAGGGTGGGACTTCTCCCTTCGTGTGTCCGGCCACTTGACGACCACGTTGGAGCTGGCTGGCGGCAGCGTGACCGGCGGCTCCACCAGCACGGGCAAGCCGCCCTCGTGCTCCGGAAGGACGTGCCCAATTAAGGCACCGACGCGCTGATACGCGAGCTGCGATGGTTGTATCTCCCTCCCTTCCAGCACTCTCACGCCCGTGCTCATGTGTGTGACGACGATCACGGGGCTGTCAGGTACAATATCATTGAGCGCCCTCATCATAACGGGCGCGGCGGTCTGTGGAGCCACGCAAGTAGAAGAGCCAGTAACTCGTGCGTTCAAATTCTCTATTATCGCCAACAGTTCATACAACCGTTCGTCGCATAATACCGGATTATCTGTAAAGAAATACTAGAAATGAAATCTTATAGGTAACAAAATTATTTTTCACTGAAAAAATTTTACATATCAAAGTAAAAGTAAGAAGAGAAAATGTTTACAGTAACATATTAAAAAGTATCCTAAAATTACAACGTAATGTTTTAAGAGAAATTCGCAATTGCAGTACTTAACGCACACACACATCACATTCGCAGGTACGCTGCAAAATTTATACAACATGCAAAAAGTTTCTTATGTGATAATAAATCATGTTTTAGTATATGGAGTAGAGAACAATTAGCTAACAGCAATGACGGACTTCACCAACCTTGAAGATTAATCTTCAATATACTGGGTACGCCGTTAATTGTACATCTCGATTTCGAAACAACTTCGTAATTCATTGATTGAATTTTATTATATGACAAGTCCGCAAAACATAATGACGGCAATCCGTGGAAATCTTTATCCAATAGAGTAATATTGTTATGGTGGGCGATAAGGTCTTCTAGAGACGGCAAAAACGTCTGCAAGAAATAAAATTTACCTTTATAAATGTTGTGAAGCTAGTCAATTATTATTTTATAGTTAAGTCGCTTAAGTCTTAGCGAAATTCGCAATAGCTCGCCAGCAAAATAATAGAAAAAGTTACCCAATATTGTTAACAAACCTTTGAAGTTTCTTCCAAAGACGTGATGTGGTTGTGCGAGACATCGAGAAGTCTAAGGTCTTCTAATCCTATAAGATCTTCTGGCAAAATTTGTTGTATTTGATTGTGGCTTAAATTAAGTCGTAAGAGACCGTGTACACCTATCAGGGCACCTCCTAAGCTCATTATGTGATTATGGTCCAAACGTAGTTCTAATACTCGTGTTTCCACATCAACCAAGTTCTGCAATATAAAAGTTATTCAATACCTTGCCTATTTTCGGTAAACGATTATTTTCACTGAAGAAAACTTTACAAAAGGTACCTCTATGTTCCCAGTAATGCGGCTAATTTTGTTGTGAGATAGATCTATTACAGATAACCTTTTAAGTCCCTTGATTTCTTGTAAAGAAAATTCTGTTAAGCAATTATGAGTTAAATTCAAGTAGCGTAAGGATTTCAGACTTCTTAAGGAACCATTTAGAGATCTCAGTTGATTGTACGCTATATCTAAGTCCGCTAGAATATCAGCTTCAGCAAATTCATCTTCCGCCAGCTGAAATATTATAATTAACCATTATTTTGATATAATATAATATAATATAACAAATAATTAAAAAAAAACTATAACATAACTTACGGTTTCTATTTTGTTAAAGGAAAGACCAATTCTCATCAGTCTTTTTGACTTTTGCAAAGCGCCATCAAGTGATTTGATACTATTATCATAGAAGTACAAAGATTCTAAAGAAGGCATTTGCCTAAGATCTTTTGGCAAACTCTGCAACTCATTATGTGCAGCATGTATGAGTACAATCTTTTTCGCTTTCTACAAAGAATAATAACATATATACAATAATTCATTTACTTTTTAAAAATTTTTGCATTAATTTAATAGTTACAAATTTTATATCTCACCACAGGTAATTCATTTTCTATAGATTTTAAAAGATTGGCATTTATGAAAATCCATTCCAAATCGTCTAAGTCACGAAGAGCACCGTTTAAAGAATTTAATTTATTAATCCCTAAATGTACATGTTTTAAAGCTTTTGGTATAGCATGCTGTTCTATTTTAGAAATTTGATTATCCGCCACCACTAAGTGCTCTACTTCCTGGATATCCTATAATGAAAAGAAATAATAATATAATATTTTTTTTATTTCACATTTTATCCAGTAGACGAAGAAACTGGGTCAAGGAGGGTCCTGATGGAGTGCCGTTATCTACTTTTTGCTTGGATTACGAAAATTGCGTGTTAAGTTGTTAAGTAACGGAAATCACCGCCGCGCTTTCTCGTGACAAAGGGAGGGAACTAAAATTATTAATTATTTCGAGTATCTGAACGAGGACGAGCATTTAACCCACGAGGATTGCGTTTACAGTCAGACGCTGCACTGTTCCACTGCGCCACGACATCCTCATAGTATATGAGGGAAAGAAATGATTTTAGAGAGATTTATACTTATTTTTTTTAATAATAACCAAAATTATAATTATTAATTTTGGTTATTTAATAAAAAATCGTTTAAAATGGCCGTGCTACAAGTCATATAGACGCTACTCATAGTATTCAAAAACATGTTTTCTCATTATCACCCATAATATCCAAAAATGCTTTAATTTGTCATTTCACCATTTAGTTAAGAAATATTTTTCACTATAATATATTTTATATACCAGTACCTTTTTGTTAATTTTAATCTATAGCTATATTATACTAATAAATTTAATTTGAGTATCTGTTTGTAATAATTAAATAGCCGCTTTTTACTACATACATATGAATATATATACGGTACATATACCAAAGTAACATTTTTTATTTGTTCCAGTTAATCTCTGAAACGGCTGGACTGATTTTGACAGGACTTTTACTGACAGCTAGATGATGTAATAAGGAGTAACTAAGGCAAAATTTTTTTCAGAAAAAAAATATTTTTGAGTAAATACGAGTAAACTTCTTCTAAAATTTCTTCACTTTCAAAAAAAAACAAAATCTAACTTCAGAACCTTTTCTTATAATATGTATAAATTTAAACAAAAACTATATTTGTGATATATATTTAAATAAGATATAAATTTTTTTTTATATGTTTTGTATGTTTTCTAAAAAAGACACTAAAAAATGTCAATTGACATGTGGCAAGTGGAGTAATAATTGGGATTACTTTTGGACATATTTATTTATATTAGAGCCTTTAATTCTATGATATCGATTTATTTATATACTATAATTTTGTTAATTAAAATTAATATTGTGCACAATACATTTTTATCTAAAATTATTAGTCAAGAGTGTCTTCTTTTAAATTTTATTTCATTAGAAAGCCATCAGACCTAATATGATATTTAAACTTTCCCCTTGTAAAACGTAAACAGGCCGTCGATATAAGCTTCATTTGTATGTCATATTACAAACACTGAAGCAAAAAAACCAAAAACCGAGCGTTAAAATAATAGAGATAGGGTATTTATTAGGTTTCTTTTAATGTGGTGATAGTAAATATACGTATAATTACAAATTGAGTTTTATTTTAATGAATTAAAATTATTCTATTGAACTAAATGTGCATCACATTTTTTCAGTTTCAATGCCGCGCATTATTTCATTCTCCCTGAGTGAGAATCGAACCCACGAACAAGCCGTACGTGAGATTAGCGCGCACTAAATTTTTAAAAGTCATTATTTTCAATTTCTTCTCTGTTACATTATCATCAGTTTTTATTTATGTTATTTATTTAATATAAAGCTTTATAAGAATAAAATAACATATAGCGAATTAAAAATTGGAAAATATATAGAAAATTTAGTTGATCTCTCATTATCATTAAAAACAAATCGTACGTACGTAATCCCACTGATAGATTCATTAATGAGAGGCTCGCTAATGATGGAACACTTGAAATATATCAACAATACACCTGTATTGTTGACTCAACTGAAGTCTCATGTTATGAAAGGTATTCTAAATAATTCACTAATGCGTAATAAGAGGGAAAAATATTGAATAATTTATTATTTAGTTTTCCCAAAAGTTTTAAGTAAGTACTATGATTATTATGAAAAATATTCAAAAGAAAAATAGTGATGTATGCAATTTTTATTTTATCTGTACTTTTTTTTAAATCTAAACTTATTGTCTATAGATTAAAAATAAATATTACTATGTACTATATTATGTAAATATTTTATCGTACTAATTAATAATGAATAAGTCTCACTTTGAAGTCCTCCACAGATAGCTTAGTAATCTTATTCCTGCACAGATCCAAAGTCTTGATGTGCGGCAAATGTCGAAGCACGTGGCGAGGCATCTCCGGGAGTGAGTTGTCAGCCAAGCTGAAATAATCCACCAAGTCCAGCTTGGTGAAAACGCTCTCCTTTAATTCACTGAAAGAATATAAAACATAGTTGAAGTTAAGTCTTTAATAATATTATTAAATTGCATTGATTTTTTTATTTAATATCAAAAAACAAAAATTCTAATCAAGTAATGTTTGCATAAACGTCACCAAGGCGTTGTCTGTATGGTTCCAAGTTAATCAATCTATTTTCATTCTGAGACTAATTGTGAACTAATGGGGCTTAAATGTACGAGGAACGGAGTGTCTATCTTACTATTGCATATTGTTGGTGTCTACCTTCTCTCTACGGAGGCACGTGCATTTAATAAAATAATGAGGTTAGTGCATTTTAAATTTTTACTTTAAGTGGGACAACGTGAGACTGTAAATAAGATGGTTGTGGGTTTGACCACCAGACTTTAAACGTTCAACACGAAATGTTTCGAAAACTGGGTGGGGAGAGGGGAACGGAATTTCACAACTGTATCATAAGGAACAGTACGATGAATTATTAAATATTAATAATTATATGAAGAATAAGGTGAAGTGAATGAGACATCAGTACTAAAGTGTCTGCGTCAATGTATGTAATAGCTGTTTGCATTTCGATTTTTCCTATGTATAAAAGGAGTTAGCGGGAAAAAGAAAAAAAAATATGTTTTTTTAGTGATGTTGCTGTGTATGGCACTAATTAATTTATTTTGAATATTAGCTTAATAATCATTATTTATTTTTAAATGTATATTACTTCGTACAGATAAGATATAAATTCGGTTCCTAGATTTTAATATAAAATTTAATTTAAATACATTTACTGTTAAGAAAAAACAATCAATTATAAAATCGTAATAAAGTAAATTTATTACAAGATCGTTTAAAAACTATTATGTAAATAATAATATTATTGAGGCAAAGATATACTGCCGAAAAGTGCCGGCGGCGTGAAGACCCCCTTCCCTACGATTCCAACGATTACGATATACGTTTAGATATTTTTTTTTTATTTTAATAGATATATATTTTAATTAAATATATGGTTTTTTTAATAAATTATAAAATTGCAATCAAAAAATACCTATATTTATACTAAAGTTAGCGCTTACTTTCCAATGGTTGCGGATTCGATACCCATTTTGGTGCAATTAATTATTATCCAAGTTCCGCTACTCATACTAAATGTCTTCTGTAGTACTAACATTATTATGGGATACATTATTATGCAAAATAGAAAATAAGACTATAGGTACTCTCTACAGCTGGGTGTTTGTATAATTGATTAAACATATCTAGGCTAGGGCAATTTATATATATATATATATATATATATATATATATATATATATATATATATATATATATATATATATATATATATATATATATATATATATATATATATGTATATCATGAACTGTAAAATCTAAAATAATATAATATTAAAAATCAAAAGTTACAGAAATTTAACATTCTTATAATTACTATAAAACAAATATTTGGCAATTATGTATTATGAAGTTTTCTCATATATATATATATATATATATATATATATATATATATATATATATATTAGATATATATATATATATATATATATATATATATATATATATATGTATATATATATATATATATATCCTTGCTACGTAAGTTAACCAAAAATCTATATTCAAAAGATAGACATATAGTATTTATAGTAAAACATACGTGTCCAGGAGAAAAAGCAAGCTAGCAAAGCGCTTTAGTAAACACAAATGTGACGGGTCAACGTGCCCGGGGTTATCGCAGCAGGACGGCGCCAAACGGTCGCAGGGACGCGACGTTCCACGACCATGTTACATGGAACTGGCGAAATTTCACGGAAATGCATTCTTTTGCCCCATTTATAATTTGTAATTGAAAATATTGATAACATTTTATCATACGATGTCGCGCTGGTACAACGGTCTCTATCGTAATTTAGTGAACGTTCAAGTTTAAGACGATCTCGTCCACGACCACCTCGTTTATTGATATCATTTCGTTTATATACATATATCAAATATTGCGTACACGCCTTTGTTTTTGTATGAATATTTTTTTTAATCTACACTTACTTGAGCCAAACCTATAGGATTAATAAACTTTTTTAAGTATGTAGATTCTATAATATTCCATTAATATAATAAATTGAAATTCAATCCGAATATGACATAACACACGACAGTATTGTGTATTCTTTTACCAGACTGGTATGAAAAGCTAATTCTGGCAGATGTGCATTTTATAGAATGAGTATACTAAGAATTACGAAAGAATGTTTTAATTAATCATTTCATTACACTGTTACAGTCATATGTACATATATTAACTCGATATATCCACATTCCACATATAGTCACTTACATTATGACCTCTAACTTGACGGCGGGACGCAGTGACTATAATAATGATGCTTCGTAATAGATTTATTTAACTTACTTGTTAGATACAAATTGTATATTGATTTTATAAAATATTACACTCATTTTACAAAATGTACATTTAATTTGAAACATTTTGTGTTGTTATATGAATTATAACAAATACTTAACTTAATCATAAATCCCAGAATCGCTGAAAAGTAGCCAGTGTGGACAGTGAGAACCAAGTACTAAAACACTCTTCTAATCACTGTTGAGCTGCGGAACTCAGGTAAAGTATTCTGACATCATTATGAAAAAAACTGTTGAATGATATACATTGTGAAAGCTTAGATTTTATACACCTAGGATAATTCGAAAAGGAGCTTAGACAGACGAACATGCAGGCAGACAGACAGTATATACAAAATATGGCGCTCTACATATAAAATATTTTCTCTAAAATATATTCCTTTATTAAATTTTCTTTAAAATATATTCCTTTGAACTAATCTCTAAATAGACAATATTTAAAAATGATAATTCCAAAATTGTTATAACTATAGTGAAATTCTTGAAATTCCTCTCTTCTTTATCCATAAACCATTTTGTAATATACAGATAAGTATAACAAATACACTTATATAAATATTACATTCATATTTGTTGCCTTATGAATATACTTCCGCAAATAGTAGAGTTATCAAAAACCACAAAAATTTGGCACTAATTAAAATATTACGGATTAAAACCCGTAGAAGTTATATAGTTAGCGCAATTTTACATTATTTCAAGTTAAATTTAACTTGAGTATCAATGATGATTAATGAATAAAAATGGGTATTCCCACGGAGCTTTATGAAATATAGCTAATTAAATTGCCAACAAATTGATTAACTGAAAAAAACGTTGATAGCTTTTTTTTATAATGTGACTTATTTTTTTTGCAAGGAACTGATAAAGCTGGGTATTTCCGACAGTATTTTCCCCTTCAATTTAAGATAACGTAATCACTATTACTAAACTTTCATTGCCAGAGAGATTCATAATTATATTATTAATTAGTTAAGAAATATTATATATATATATATATATATATATATATATATATATATATATATATATATTATATATATATATATATATATATATATATATATATATATATATATATATATAATAACTTAGCCGGGTCCGTCATGTGTGCTAACAATGCCTTATACCTTGGTCCTTTAATAAAGGGGCCTAGCGAATGGCTGTAACACTTACTGTAATTCCGGTTGCTTGATATGAAGGAGTTCGGGGACCTTTTTTTGGAAGCTACAGGTTTTGTCTTTGCGATTTTTATCGAAATTATAACGACAAGGAATTATCACAGAAATATTATTAAAGATACCACTGTTGACAATTTGTCTTAGTTGGTCCCATCTTTATAATGTATATTTCCATAGACACATTCAATAAGCCTAAATAATACATTAGCAAATTACTCTGCGATATGGCTTTGTGGACTTGGGGGCTTGCTATAGGTACAACGCCGTATCTGTTCATACTTTGAACTCTGCTCTTCTAGGATCGATTTATTGATAGGTATATCAGGTTCACTGTTGCCAATAGAGCCGATATATTAGTAGCAGACCGAGTGGCGCGCCGTACACTGACAACATATTGGTATCTCACATTATGATAATGTTGTGAAAGAAGAAAATAATAGATATCTAAATATTTGGAATGTTAATACGACTGTGTCGATAATGGTTTCAGTTTATGGCTTGAGAGCGAAATGTCAATGTGTGACTAACGTATTACGAGGTTATCGGTAAGCTATTGGATCAAGAACCGGATGCAAAGAAATGGAAGGCTATTGATTGAGACGGTGCGTATTGTGAAAAGATTCCTTACTCTGGAGCCCTAGCCACCGGTGGCCAGGACCCCTGTCCCACCGTCAGAAGAGTATTTTTAATATTTTAAATGTAATTTTTTAATCTTAATTTATATTTGAAAATGTAAAAATATGTTATATAATAAAAGAGAACCCACATAATAAAACTTTATTATATTTCATCATTTTAAATTGTACCAGATAACTAAATAATAAGTATATATTGTTCCGCAAGAAATTCAAACCTGTCACATTTTTGGAGAAGATTTACATTATCCGATTTCATCACTAAGAGCGATTATAGGATAATAGATGCTTCAAATGTTTCATATATTTATATTAAAAAAAATTGAATACTTTATAATGAATAATTATTATTTTGCTTATTACTAATTAATAATTTAAAAACATAAATAAGACATATTATTTGCATGTAGCCTATATAATAGAATGTCTATATAAAACTTCAATATCCGATTCTCACCTATTTTAAGACACTAGTGTAATATTTATTATCTGAATTAATCAATTTATACACTCCCGAAGGAATAAATGCCGACTTTTGCTTCACCACAACAAACAAAAATATATTGTATTAACATTTGTATTAACTTGTTCTGAAAATATTTCAGTGCCTTTGCCTGTTCAAAAGCAATTTTTTTTTAAAAAAAGTACATCAACAGGAAAAATAACATCAAATTTAATCCGCACTGCTTTCATCAGTCAATTGGTACACAATGCATGGGTTCATCGTGAAAGCTTTAAAATAGTATAAGTATGTGTTACAGTAAAAGTATTAAATACGGATATTATGTTTACTAACTAAAGATACGAAATGATTATAGAAAGGCGTACTACTGCCGGTAACAGACTGAACGGTGCTTTAGCTGTATTGTGAAGACGGCGAAACGTCGGTGTAGCTGTACGGTTGGCCGTACAAAATGCTGTTCTGGTGCCGACGCTGTTATATGTCAGTGAAACGTGGGTATTGCAGATGAAAAATTAAAGAAAGATGAATGCTGTGGAGATCATACCTCTTTGGAGGATATGCGGAGTCAGCTTAACTGACTGAATCCGCAACGAAGAGATACACAGAATGGTAGGTATCAGCGAGGATGTCATAGTAAAAATGAAGAAGAAGAAGAAGAAGAATGGTAAAAAAGATATATGAAGGAAAAGTGTGTGGTAAGGCAAGTTAGGGGAGTTACCTTTCATAAACACAATGTCAAAGATACTGGAGGAAGGTCACGTAAAAAGCATGAGGACTCCCCAGAGAGCATGTCTGAAGAGGTAAATGACAGTGGACGAGGCGAAAGAGGATTGAAGGGGCCGCAGCGTTTGGCGCTCCTTTCTCTCCGACTACCCCACTAGGTATAAACCGTGAAATTATGTATGTATGTTTACAAACTAAGCAAAAACATTATTTATTCAGACCCAAAGAAGCTCTACTCTAGATGAAGTTCCTCTACCTAGAGTATTAGAAAATATGTAACTTGGACATTTTTATATAAATTGGGTAGGTATTATAAAGAACATCTGTATTTATTACTTGTGCTATAACATATATATATATATATATATATATATATATATATATATATATATATATATATATATATATATATATATATATATATATATATATATATATATATATATATATATATATATATATATATATATATATATATATATATATATATATATATATATATATATATATATATATATATATATATATATATATATATATATATATATTAAACAAGTAATAAATAGGGGGCACGTGTAAATACTTATCGCTTTAATAACTTGTCTATTTTTAGAGTTGTATCGAAAAATATAGTAATTTTATTGCGTTATTTACGTTGTACTTGAAACAATGTTTATATAATATTATGTATTGTGATAAAATTAACTTATAAATGGCTTTTTACATTTTGTGAATGTCAAAGTCTCATTTAGCGGAATAGAATAAAATACATTACTTCTGTCGCTAAGTGAACATATTTATAATATATAAATATAAATTTAACTTAAATTAGTTACAATTAGTCACTTTTAGTCAATATAAATATGAGTAAACCACATAGAAGCAGTAGGTAAACTAAAAACGGTCCAATTATTGCGTATAATATTGTTACAGAAGTGTTTTTATATTTATTATTTTAACTATTCGCAGCACGGCAGGTAGTCTGACTATAAAATGATTCTACCACTGAAATTAAGATCATGGGTAGACATGTATGTAAGTGTGTTTGTATGTATGTAAATTAATGTAAATATAAACAATTATTTACACAATCTTTTTGGTGGCGGCTAGCTCCATTTGATATCACCACCGGCTACGTTGTATTGTGAATGATTCAAAATCAGTCGAGATTTCTTTATAATAAAATAAATAAAATCTTAAACATTAATCCTATGAGCTCTTATCAGTCCAAAAAAATATTAACTGCTACTAACGTTAAACTACGATGACATAGAAGCCTTAATGGTACACTAATATACACACACACACACACACACCACACACACACACACACACACACACACAATCACACACAATCACAATCACACACACACACATACACACAAATAAACATACTCCTTTTGCCCATTTCTTTCATATTTAAATTAAATTAAGTTAGGTTAGATATAAGATATTTATTGTATAGATATTTATTTCCACAAATGTATGAAGTTTTATGGAAGAGCGGGGCCTCCTGACACAAGTACTAGTACTATACTAGTAACTTACTGGGTTGGTCTCATTACTTCGCATGTTAAAGAAAATGTTGATACTGAAATAAATATTTTTAATTTTTAATTTTTTAATTTTAATGACATGTTAGGGGAGCTCCCGTTGTTAGAACCGCGCCGTACAGGTGTGGAGTACACATATTTAAAACGAGGGAATTATGAACTTTTACAAGTGTTGAATATTTTTATTACTTTTAATTAAATATTATAGTATTCCATTAACTACATTTTTACAGGTATCGCGTGTTAGGTGGTGATGATGTAATGAAAATATTATCAATTCGATGGAAGTGTTAAAGTGCCCGTATTTCACATTTCTATGAAAAATGAACTCCCAATGATAGTCAGACACTTCCTCACTATATTGTAACGATGAAAGTGATCATGAACACATATGTAAAAAAAACCATGATCAAATGACCTCGTGTTATATCCCTTAAAAAGCAAGGAGGAGGGGAGAATCTATCGTTAAAACCTGTATTTCTCCATATTCGTCAAAATTTTTCGGGTCCAATCTTGTTACTAGAGTGGTAAAATGAAAATAATTCATCTCCTTTGAGTAGGAATGGAGGTCACAACCGTCGGCTTAAAGATGGCCTATAAAATTTTTGTTTTTTACATAATTAGTGTCACGTAAAATTAAGCTTTACGTAACATATTAAGCTTTAATTCACTTAAATAATTTAGGATTTAGAACACGATACTTAAGTCCACATCAATTTAAGAGGAGCATAATATGTAAATAACAGAGTAAGTGGAGAAAATTCAGTGTCAAAACTCCGCCAAAATCCGTTCTCTGGTATCTGCCCGAATTCATAATAACGCGGTAACGGTAAGGTACTGGAACTCTAAGCCGCGCTTTTTGTTGCTAAAGAGACACTGTTCTACTACACCACGCTATCTGGATACGATGTTATTATGGTTATGATGATGTATTATATATATATATATATATATATATATATATATATATATATATATATATATATATATATATATATATATATATATATATATATAACACTGACTGACAGGCAAATAGACGAAATTACGCAGCGTAGAAACCTGAAAGTTTGGATCATAATTCAAGATTACTACAAACATAACGAAAATTTGAAAATACAGAATTTTACTTTTTACAGTGCACACAAATGATAACTTATAATCAAACAGCAAAGCAAAAGTGCCTCATACTTTTGCCTGGCATAGCATGGTAGCTATGTACCAAGACATACAATAAAATATATATTTATCAAAAAATTCTTAATGAATAGCAAAAATCTCTTAATTTAAATAAAGAAAGAATTGAGCGGTACAAGTAGTAGCGGTCTGAACGATTCATAATTGTCTCTCTGGCATAGGCCAAAGGGTAATTAAATTACAAAACGAGACCAATTAAACGAACCGCTAGGCTCGGCTTGGACGTGATTGTACCGAGACCTACATATATTGATGTATTAAAGGCAAGGTTGAATGGGAAATCTAACTAACTATATCAGCGAATGCTCAAAAGGGAAAAAAATAGTTTGATGCATTTTGTATGAAAATCGCCGCGATATCAAAATATACAGAATACGAGTACTTCCCGTTGACCTAGAGTTATGAAATTTGATAATAAGTTAGAACTTACGCAAACTTTAGTACAAGCAAAGGAAAATCTTCCTCATAGGAATCTACAATCGTGAAATTGTATTAATAAGAAATAAGAAGATTAAATTCAATTCGTCTGTATTTTGTATGTTTTTATATTGTTGTTTCGTATGAGATGTTTCTATATACGTTTTAGGGCAATAAATTCTGTATTTTAAGAAAAAAATCACAAAATCAAATATATTTGACTTGACTAAATTATCTTTAACATATATTTAACTATTATATTTGTGTATAAGTTAGTTTATTTAGTATATTATACATATTGGCGACTGTGGGAAGGCAGAATGAAAAAGACCGAGCTAGCTTTGAGAAAAGCTGAGTAAGCAATACATGGAACTTCTGGAATATTCTGTTTAATAAAATATTGTATATAAATAGATTTTTAAGTTGGAAATTCAATCATAATATTTATATATTTGTAATATATATTTGACAATAAATTGAGCCTACGTTCAGCAGTGGAGGTGAAGATGATGATAATGTTTATTTTTAAAATTATTTTTCTCACAACAAATATATAATAAAATTAACGAGTACTAAAAAAATTTAAATCGATTTTCAAACTATACAGTTAATTTAGATAATAATTAAAAAGTTGAAAATAATATTTTAATAACTTTAAACGTAAAGGTTAAAGCACAATAAACGAAATTAATGATGATTTTGATTTGTATATCTATTTACTATTACGATGTATAATAGTTATATAAATACCTACACACACACACACTACTATATATATATATATATATATATATATATATATATATATATATATATATATATATATATATATATATATATATATATATATATATATATATATATATATAGATGCAAAGTTTTATAACAAAAGATAAGCTTTTCAAAGTTCAGCTGTGGTTTATATCTATTTAAATAAGTAAGTACTTTAACAGGGGATTGACATGCTACGACGATCTAACGTTGTAGAATGTCAATCCCCAGCTCCCAGCAGCTCAAGCAAGCTGCAAGCAAGCTTTCTAAAGCTTGCAATGCTGAATGAGATTCAGAACAAAGTGCGTGTTTAAGAGCTTATAAGTCTGTGAGAAGCGTAAAATGCAATAATAAATAATAAAAAAAATACTGGTACTTTTTGCGCTTTATTCCTCACTAGGCCCCTTAATAATAAAATATTCATTATTCCGTACATAAAAATTAAATAATCAGCAGCTATATAATATATATATATATATATATATATATATATATATATATATATATATATATATATACATATATATATAATACTTAAAACATTATATCAGCACAAGTAAATAATTTTTTTTAATATGTACAAGACACTACCATAAAGACAAATAAAAAAAAGAAACTAAAATGGTACATAGAAATAATTATATTATGTGAAATGGCTAAATCTTACACTACACACATACATACATATATATATATATATATATATATATATATATAATATATATATATATATATATATATATATATATATATATATATATCTACTATATATACGAATATGTTAACTTATCGGATGTGAGTTCTGTATTAATCAAGAGGTGTTTTGTAGATTTACTCTTGACCCAATTAACTCTTTATCAACTCGACGACAAATATTAATACACTATATGAAGCTCAAATATTATAGCATGTTGTATAAATATTATAAATAAATTTATTAATATTGTAATATATTATCCTTCCAACTAAATCTTCTTTGCTTGTATTCTATAAAGTTTTACTATAATATACAACTAGAAAAAAAAAAAACAATTTATATGTTTAAATGCTAGCTATATGCAAAGTACATTTTGTCACTTCTTTCACAATCTATTTGTGTCAGGGAAAATTACTGGGATACGTACTAATTCGATAAACAGAGTAACGACTATCTTTATAAATATATTTAGTTTAAATCACATTTTATGCTGCAATTGCAAAAAGGTCTTTGTATAATGTCATAAGTAGAGATACTCTATGACATGATGTATATACATAATATTATCTATGCTAATAAATAAAATTGTAGTATCTGTTTGTAATATTAAAATAACCGCTTTTTACTACAACTATTTGAATGGGGAAAGTAACTACGAGTATCATAGGACCGGCTCTTTGATTTGACCACCTAATTAACTAAACCAACTAATTAACCATCTAAAAACTATAGATGGTACAAAAAGTTCAATACGTTGCTAGGCAACAGTCCTGAGCCCGTTGCCTACCCGCCAAACCTCAGCGCGCTGGCGTCACGTGGTAAGTAGTGATATGTGTACCTGTACAAACTGATGAAGAATAGAAAATTTATCTGCGCTTACAGAGACTATGAAGGTTTTTCCTAATTTTGTCCGTCTTTTAATACTTGTTTTCGTTCTGTTGATACGCCTAGTTGCCATCGATGGACCTTAATGGTGGCGCCATTATTGGACCCATCTTGTCAAAGAAGCTTAGCTAATTACTTATTTTTTCTTACACAAATTTTCTAAAGTACGTTTATTTTTTTTTTTTCTTAATAATAAAAAATAAAACATCTTATTGGTCCAAAAAAAACAACTCCTCATTGAAAAATTATTTTAGTATATTTCTAAAGCCTCTCAACTTTCATTGCCAATAATTTATATATCATTAATTTACTTAAAAAGCATCACATTCCAACAATTGGTATAAATTTTTCGGTAATATTTCATGAGATATGATGTCATAAAGTTAAGTAGTCTAATAACAGCAACCTTCCCCAATATATATATATATATATATATATATATATATATATATATATATATATATATATATATATATATATATATATATATATATATATATATATATATATGTATACGGTAGATATATTAAAATTATAATTAATATTTTTTTTTCTATCTGTCTGTTTGTTCCGGCTAATCTCTGAAATAGCTGGACCTATTTTGGCGGGACTTTCACTGACAGTTAGCTGATGCAACAAGAAGTAACTTAGGCTACTTTTATTTTAGAAAAAATATATGTATTTTATTAGAGTGAATACTAATACTCATACTGAGTATGTACAGTGATTTCATATAACGTATCGAAACGAATGCAATTCAGTTTAATTGAGGGACGAAGGCGCGAGCGGTCGCTAGTTAACAATAAAATTTAAATAACAATTTTAATAACTTCCGCCTTCTCGTCATTGATAATGAAAACTCATTCATTTTTCAATGTTTATTATTTTCTTTTGAACACTATTCTTAATTCAAATTATTAAAATTCATTTTTAATTACTTTTTCTTAACTATTATTTTTGTAGATAACGTACGTGTAGACTAGACAGAGGAAATCTATCCATCTGTTTTTTACTTTTAATCCCCTCCATATTACCAGATGCAACATGGCCGACCTACATTATTTAATATACTACGGAGTTGCCATGTAACAAATCAGATATTTTTCTTAATCCGAATTCATAGCCACCGCAATGTACGGTAGTACGGTGGTGGTGGCATGGTGATACCATGAGTTATTGTGTAATAAGCATTTTTATAAAAACTTCTAACGTATTTCTTTTTAAATATGTTTTGAAATACATATTGAAATATGTCTAAAATAAGTTTAAAAAATAAAAATAAAATTTGAAATACAAAGTCATACCCTTGTGTGTCCATAATTAAAAAGCTAATTTGTTCAACACTTCGAATAACGTAATCTATTTTTTTTATATTGTGAAAATAATGAGTAAAGTAGTATGTATATTAGAAAAATGCCACTGCCTTTTAAAATTACACAATAATTACAAAAACTATATTTAATTTGAGCAAAAAGTACAATTTTATTAAATATATATATATATATATATATATATATATATATATATATATATATATATATATATATATATATATATATATATTTCAGCTTTGGTAATGTTTATCTATATTTTGACATTATATTATGTCCTTTTCCTTAAATGTATGTCTATAAAAAAAATCGCCATAACGTAAGAGAGTCAGTCGCCTTTAACATTCATGCACTTCAAAAGTAGCTTAAGTTTAAAAATATATATGTATATATATATATATATATATATATATATATATATATATATATATATATATATATATATATATATATATATATATATATATATATATATATATATATATATATATATATATATGTGTATATATATATATATATATATAGAGAGAGAGAAAATCTTAGAAACGTTAATGTTTAGCAAATTATAAGATGGCCGAGGTTGATAACGTGACCTTTTAACGATAAGATAAATCTATGAATATATATTTTTTAAAATAATATTGTTAAAATTGTATTTTAATTATACAAAAATGTATTAAATTCGAAACTATTAACTTTTCTGTTGTCATGTTTGTGCTTTTTTTTTATTGCTAAATGAAGATACGTAATATGCTTCTATAATATTCGGCTAACTCTTAGAAACCGAAGAAGTTTGTTGTATTTCAAACAAATATGTAAACACTCAAAAATTCAACTCCAATTTATATAGTCTGGTTAAGCACGTATACATTTGATTGCCTTAAAGTATCTGCCCATACTCGTATCTCACATAGTAAAAAGATACGTCCGCTAGAAAAACAACGTGCATCACTTATTATATATTATATATTTATTAATTATTATATTTCTATTATAATAATCGTAATTTTACTTATTTTATTTTAAAATATAGTATATACTCGTAGCAAGACATCAAAACTGCACACAATATTGAAGGATTTGAACTCCCACTTTACGAGCCTCTCTCACTCTGTTTCTACAAGAGAAACAAGAGGGCGATAACGGAGAAAGAAATGATTCAATGCTTGCCCCGTAACAAGCGAGCGAGTGTTACGAGGTGAGAAAAAGCTCACATTTGTGACATACATGTGTATGTATATGGTATGTACATATATAAAAATCAAAATATTCCTTTCTCGAATAGACTGTTACAAGCACTTTCGAATCGTTATTAATTAATATAAGTGTCAGTTTTGTCAGAAGCTACCACCCGCTCGGAGGGCAGTTCAGATAAGAACAGCCGGCGAGAAACTCAATAGTTGCTCTTTTTAATGTAAATTTTCAATATATTTACAACTTTGTGAGTTGAAGTGTATACTATTATATAATATTGTAGGAGCTGTAAGTAATTTAACAGAATGGAATGAGACCTGAAACGAATCTATTTAATAATCCAGTATGTTAGCCTAAATATAACATATAGTATTGAAAAAGCATAATTTAAATATAAAGGAAAACATAGTGTTTTGACTCCATGCTCTCTCCCGACACACTCCATTCTCTCCGCTTATCTTGCTATGAGGGAAAAGGCGTAAGGCAAAAAAAATACATTTCTATACACATACGTATGTGTATATGTAAATTTGAAATCTGCTTACAATCGATAATTTATACGTGTGTTTTTTTTAGATAACCATAGTGAAAGGTACTATTGTGTTTTACAAAAACTAATGGAACTCTTAATTAGAAATGTGTAATAAAAATTTTAGTTTTCACAGCTGTAGAAAAGTCCATTCAAAGTTATAAATCAAATGAGGCAAGCCGCTTATTGGCATGTGGAATTTTTCACAGATTGCTAGTGAAATAATTTAAACTTTAGTGCGCTTACTAACAAAATTCCGATTTATTTCACCAAGGCTTTTAAAAACTGTGACTTTACCAGGACAGTCACACATAAAAAATATAAATATTATATTACGTACGTGTTTATTTTGAAACTATGTTATTAATTCAATGTTATTTATTTACTTGTTTCATATTAAGATAAACAATAGAACACAAACAAAAAAAAACACTACAAACAAAAAAAAAGTCAAATTGTCAAAAGGACTAGTTACGGAGCTAAACATAAACTGGTTCTCATATTATGAAAGTATAATTAAATCAAAATACATTTGCATTTCAAATCGACACAAAACAGCAAGATTAATAACAGAATAACAAAATTAAATTTGAAAGCTTCTTTCTTCTAAAATATATTAATAAATTATTGATAAAATTGTCTAATAATCGAATTGATCTTGATTCTTGTTTTTTCATTGCAAAAAAAGTAAATAAGAATAAAAAGGTTTGTTATATTTGGTTTTATTTCATTTATTTACAGGCTTAATTTATAACGAGCGTAAGGAAATATAAACATATTAATGTTGATGGTCCCATTTTCTTTTGGCGTCGGATTTTATATCGAATGATCACATATATATATATATATATTATATATATATATATATATATATATATATATATATATATATATATATATATATATATATATATATATATATATATATATATATAATTCTGTTCCTAACAAAAACTGACAGACAGCGCGTAGCCGTAGAAATAGCCGGCGTAGTAAGCTTAAATGTGGCACGTAGCTTTCTCGCTCGAATTCACTTGTTTTTACATAAATAATTTTTAGTTACTTACATTTCGTGTCCGCTTTAAAAGTTGATTTTCATTAAAGTAATCACATTATAACAGTGATAAAGTGTTGCTGCACATTATAATCATAGATGATAATAAAACCGTAGTATTAGAGCACAAATCAATGTACGACTTTTGAAATTGTTCGTCTATTTGTGTACGTACATCTTTGGAATTTCTGTACAGATTTGAATGAAACTTTTTTGATTAAGGCTATAATTGATTTCAACACCTATTGTAAGACTATCGTTATCCAGCTAAATTACAGAACAGCTACCTAAAGCATTTATCATTGTAAAATGAAAATTCTGTTCAAAATTCAAATTGAAAGATTAATGAACAGCCTCAGGAAATGTTGTTCAACGTCATAGACTTTTCCTATCTGATGAAGTACCATGGTACCTCGGCTAAATTGTAAAAAATAAGGAAATGCCCTTTTAACAGCAGCAGATTTTGTTAACAAATGTATATGTGGCGTACAGGGACACCGAGTCACTGAGATGATGTGAGTTCGATCTCCACTCAAAAGCATATTTATGTTTACGTTTTTTAATGATACTGGTATTAAATAGCATAGCAAGGGTATATAGGTATAAGGTATACACACTCACAAACACACACACCCACACGACACACGACACACGCACACACGACACACGCTTGTTATTACTACTATTATAAGGGCACACAAACAAAGTTGCAGGCACTAACTAGTTTTAACATAGTGCAATGTAAAGTTCATTACAATGAGTTTTAAAAACAGTATCCGTTATACAAAATTAATTAACAGCGTATCGTATAGCGTGGAAAAGTTTTTAAAACATATAGCCGATACAAAATAACTAAATATAACAACTGTACTATTCATTCAGTAATCCTCTATAGAGGGAACATTCACAATTTTAAGCTGACTACCGAGTTTTAATCTTCTAAGCTGTATTTTAGCTTTGTTCACTCTGCACTTTATTCAGAGAGTTTGACTTTTAGATGGAAGACGGTCAGAGAGTTTGACTTTTAGACGGAAGACGGAAATATGGTGTTGCCCGAACGAATTTTATTTAAATTTATTAATTTCTTAATATGAAGGAGAGGCCAAGTTTATTTATATTAATAATGTACAATTTTGAATTAAAATCTGTATAAAGTTTCAAATATGTGTGCAAAATTACTTAGTTACCTTCTTTCAGTTAATCACTATTCCTTACAAATAATAGAGTAGGCAAAGGGAATATAGTGTTAAAAAATGGGTTGGCGTTAACGCGTTAATCGTTTATTGATGAGACACTGAGTGTTGAGTCGCGAAATGTAACGCCTCTCCTTATATATCCTATCCTATCCTACTTATATATTCGGGTCGGGGTCCATAGCCAATACCCATCCCGTTTACAGTCAGCACTGTCACTAAGCCGTGTTCAAGCTAGCAATAAAAAAGCTCTTAAATTTATAAATGTTTTTAAAATTTTGTCAGGTTGTAGTTGGAGGGTCCATCCAAAACATTTAAGATTATTATATATTTTATTAATAAGAAGTCGAATTGATTACGCAAGCTTTTTTATGATAATAGTGCAAATATTCATATACGAAAATTAGACCAAATTCAAAATCAGTTTATGAGAGTAATAGGTGGTTTTAATAAAATTACGCCTGTTCATGTGATGGAAAGTTCTGGCTTAAAATTAAATCTGCCCAGACCAGTTATGGAGGTTTAAACTTAATTTCCAAGCATTCTATTTTATTTAATTCTTATACATATTGGTATAATAAAAGGATGCCAACATTGGTATTCATTCATAATCGTTTAAAAGACTTAAAAATTAACAACAGTTTTCATTTGAATATGTTTTCTTTAGATACTTGGGTCAGTAACATAGACAACTAATGTTTTTTTAAACATGATGTGAATTTCATGTACAAACCCAAAAAACAATATAATTTCCTGTATTTAAATAATTTGTGGAGTAATTTTATCAACTCTGCATATGGCACATTTAACAAAATATTTACAGATGGTTCTAGAGAGGAAGGGGGATCAGGTGCTTCGTTTTATGATGCAGGACAAAAATATCTTAATGAAAAGTATCTAATTTTGGATTATTGCCAATATATGTGTAATGGAAACTGAACTAATTTCTATCGCAGAAACTCTGTCATATGTAGAATCGACCCATCAGGTGAAAACAGTAATATTAACAGACTCAAAAAGTTCTCTCCAATATTTGGCTCTGTGTACCTCGACGTTTCGAGGAACACCAATAGCCTATACTATCTTGGGTATTATTCTGAGACTTCAATCAATGGGAAAGCACATTATCCTCCAATGGATACCATCTCATATAGGCCTAGTGGGTAATGATTTGATTGCTGATTTGTTAGCCAAAGAGGTAATATCTGATGGCCTTCCTGTCAATATTATCCCTTTTTATTTGAATTACTTGCCTAATTTAAAACAAATCTGCTATGGGTTTTGGAAGGAATATTTTGACAAAACGTCCATAGATAAAGGTATCTGATATAGAACGATCCAACCACACCCCTTGAGGTCACCTTGGATTAATAACCAAGTGTTGAATAGACAAAACACTATTACGGCGCTTAGACTTCGTTCTGGACACATTCCAGGTAATGTTTTTATATTTATTAACTAAAGCCACGTCACCCTGTTGTGACTTTTGTGGACCAGATTCTGTCGATGACGTCTACCATTTATTGATAAAATTTGTCCGTAACTAGAGTTTCAGAAGCAAAATTGATTTTAAACTACAGAAAACAGGCTATTGTAATAGTGTTCTGGTCTTTCTTCTTTCAAAAAAAGCCAGATTACTTTATAAATTAACAATGGTTAGAATCATTTAAATCATATGGCAAAAATTACCAGGGCGACATGATCGCATTAGCGACAACGCCCTTTAAATTAAGATTAAAAAAAAGCTAGCGATATTTTGAAGCACTGCACTAAGTTCTCTAGCTCAATGAATTTTTTTTATGATTATATCGAAATCGTTGGTTCTATAGCTACGAATACTACAAATTTTATAAGATGTTTATCGTAAATAATATTTTAATTAATAAGGTGATTTTAGTTTGGTCCATGACACGTCCATTAGACCCGAGGCCTGCTTAGTGAAAAGTAGCACTCTATACTACAAAATAAAACATGTACAATTAAATTCACATACATTTTTCTAAAAGGACCTAAGGACTCTTTTCCTAGAAGCTACCTTTAAACTGTTTGTTTATGAAATTCTATAGCGTAATACTCGTATACTAATTAACTAGCTACTAATATGTTATAATATAAAAAAAATTAAAAGCTCCATATATAAGTGTCACTTTAATGGAAATTAAACGGTATTCTACGTGAAGTTCGGCTTATATGTATATGGATCTATGAAACTATTTTTTTTAGACCATAAACAAGAATCATCTTTAAAACACTATTATAAGAATGTGCGAATAAGTTTGTAATGCCCAAGTAAGTACTAAGTTATTATTTCACTCCAAACATTTCAGTCAACTAGCTTTCGTGGTGGCGAAATTTCCTGTGAATGCTAGTTACAGTAAGTGGTTATAGAATGAGCTTTGAAGCTTATGAAGAGAATTTATAATTAGCAATGAAATTAGCATGTTCAAATTTGGAACATATTGTAGACTCACTATGTTATAATGAATTAGTAAAAATATTACAATAATAATCTATTGTGAAACGAAAATAGCTTATGAACAATGGGCTTTATAATATGTTAGTTCACCATTAATGGGTAAATATAGTGAATATGACACGGCCAATATGATATCATTCAATTTTACTGCTTTAGAAGCGACCTGCGATAACCCAGCGAACTATCGCACTGCGTCCTAGATGTGATCCCCATACGTAAATGGAATTCAGAAATATATTTTAAAAAAATAAAATGTTCCCGTAATATATAAATTGAATGACGATAATATGAGAAAAAAACATATTATTGTATTATATAGATAAAACATAATATACAATTGTAACTTAATATATATATATATATATATATATATATATATATATATATATATATATATATATATATATATATATATATATATATATATATATATATATATATATATATATATATATATATATATATATATATATATATATATAATATATATATATATATATATATATATATATAACAAATTCAGCAGAAATTAGGCAACGATTGGCATAAAGGTGTTTTTTATACTTTCTGTTCTTAACATGTAACGGCAGATGTGTTACAAGCGTGACTTGAGGATCACAGAACATCAATTGCGGTCAATGAGGGTCGAGGTGAAGGGTCAGAATCGACTTAATTATTTTCTGGAATTCGACAATACCGAAAAGGACTAATCGCTGGTTACTGGGCTTGTCTTTCTTTTTTTTATTATTATCTCTGGAAGACATTTGCCGCCAAATAATTAGACTGATATAATCCTACGACCTCGGAGGCGCGGTCCCCAGACCTCTGCAGGGCGCCGCCCACACTCATGATAACGCACCGATTGCCATCACCATCGTTCTCTTATCACAAACCTGTTGTTGCTCTTCAACTCACGCACTGTTTTGATGTCTCATTATCACGTTTTCATAAGTTTACTCGTTATTTTACACAACAAAGAGCTTACACATTTTCGTTTGTGAAGTAATGTCGGTTCGAGCGACTTGCCTTAAATTGTCGAAATTGAGTTTGAGCCGGGTAATGGAGAGGCCGAGCTCGCGGAAGCTGTGGTCAGCGAAGTCCGGCAGCTGCGAGTAGGAGATATCGAGGCCGATCTTGGTCTCTGGGCTAAACTTGTTGGTGAGAGCGCGCGCGATGTCCTCGTAGGCGCTGATGCGCTGGCAGATGACGAGCACCGCACCCGTGCCCAGGTCCTCACGGCGACACGTGCAGGGCGAGATCTCGCGGCGCATGGCACAGTGCAGGCTGGCACCAGCACCGGGCTGGCCGGCCAGCGCGCTCAGCAGGGCTGCAGCGAGCGCGAGCGTGAACATCGTGCGAGCCGCGCGGTTGACTACCGACTACTGACCGCCCCCTGCGTGCGCGCTGCCCGCTCCCGCCACCACGAGCTACGGCGCGGAGCTACGATGCGCTTTCTTTAAACTTATTTTTAATACAACCGAAAAATATTTTATTGTTATCAGTTTTATACGATTAACAAGCTTGAACAACATTTTTTTGAAATCGTCACTTGAAACGGATGTTTGTGTAGTAATTATATCAATAGTAGATAATACAGCAGCAAATATATAGTAAAAACTCCCGCCCACGTGCTATAGTGATGCGGTTTTAAAGACAAGCTCGCTGCGAACGACAACTACATGTATGCTCTGCAGTAGCGGCAGATAACAAAATTACATCACGGAGAGTACATAACAATTCCAAGAAAATAATCAATAAGTAGTAAATGGCGATAAAAACATTTCGCCCAACGTGTGCAATGTAAGCATATTTGTTTATACTATGATAATACTACATTCACCCACAAAGCTCTTAGGTTATTTATATTATTAGATCTATATTTTTAGTTTTACTTTTAAATTTTGATCTCAGAAATATACAGTATAAAAATAAATTAAATTAAATTTAAAATACTAAATGTTGTTCTTCTAAAATATTGAATCCCTATTATTTATTTCTTATAAGCTTTAATCTATATTGTAATAAAACAAAAAATAGTAGGGCCATAGATTAAATATGTTTACGTCAAAATAATAACTTCAGAAAAAACAAAGAGGTTCTTCCTTATTTTTTTTATTTTTTGGCTGTTCAGTTTGTTTTGTCTAATTTGGCTGCTTCTTAGTACATTGTACACGCACAGGCACACGTCTTTGAATCTAGTGGACGTAATTTGAATAAAATTTGGTTTGGCGTAAATCTTTAAGATCTGAGTAGTACATAGGACCTATAATTGATTTGGAAACTAGCACGCTACAATAAGATACTACTAGTAGTAGTAGTACACATAATAGACATCTTAGGTATGACTATGAAATTGTTAATACAATATACTTTTTTGGTCAAAAATTTTTTAGGTTGCACAACTAAATTGCTGGAAGGGGAATTCCCAGAAAACACTGAAACACTTAATGTGAAATTTAATTTAATATCGATCGCAATAAGTACACCATGTCGCAAGAGCATCAAGAAACTGCGCATGAACAACGATCCACGATCACTTGATATAAAATCAATAATGTAGATCAATGAAATAAAAAATAAATTATAACCATTTATAATTAAGTATAATTACGAATATACCAACAAAGATTAAATAGGTAGTGTATAATTAATAAAAGAATACGTAATAAGAAATGCATACATAAACGAACAAACGGTTTAGAAATCTCTATACATAAAAGAAATATGTCACCTTGTCTGGTAGGAACATTTTAGATATGGATTGGAGGTTTAAAAATAATAAGTAAGCTCTCATAGCCTATGATAATTGTTTTGTAGTAAAACAATATAAAAATTTTTCGAAAACTTGTTTTATCAAGTTCTTTATATTTGACTATACAATTCAAATTCAAGATATTCTTTATTCAAAAGATTTTTACAAGAGCTTTTAAATCGTCGAATGATCATGTCACTAACACCGGTTCGGAAGGCAGTTCTGCTGAGAAGAGATGGCAAGAAGCTCAACAGTTGCTCTTTTTAATATCAGTATTACAATTTTATTAAATATAATGGTAGTACTATCCCGTATAAAATTCAAATGACATCAATTCCACACATTTTTATCGTTCAAATATTCCTGAACAGTGTAATAAATAGGCTTTACTTACTCACGAACACTGTTTTAACATTTTTTGCAAAAGATTGCAAAATAGATTGCAAAATTGTACTGTCGTCACGTCTACTCAGACTTATAAATGATTTACTAACTTTTTGGAGGGGATAACTATGCGTTAATAACATATCTTTATTTCTTGTTCTTATCGTGGATGTGGATCACTGGATGTTGTCTGGTGTCAAACAAAATATTATAATATTCAAAATGCAAAGCAACTGTCAGAATACCTGTTTTTTGAAAAATATCTTGCAGATCTCTTATCTCAGAATCTCATCTCTTTAAATTAATAATCGATTTTACGGCTCTTCTTTGGTGCATAAATATGAAATTTATTTCTGCTGCATCGCCCAATTAATATTGGGCGGCAAATAATTTGGCCCAATTAATATTAGCATTCTATAAGACATAATGCTATGAAAATAGTAAAAGTAAACGAGTCGAGCAGTATCAACATCTGTCATTTGACTAACTTTTGTAATCGCGAACATGGCAGAGCTGAATTGAACTGCAAGGTGGGCATTCCACTGCAGCTTAGAATCTATAGTTATACCTAAGAATACTGTTGATTCCGTTACGCAAGGGTTAAGTAATTAAGTGTTTTACTTTTAAGGGAGAGATAAAATTTTGTTTTTTGATATTAGGTAGCACAAATTCTATATATTTATATTTTTAACATTTAATATTAGATTATTTGCGTTGAACCATAGAAAAATACGCGATAATGTCATTTTTATTTATTATTATTTTTTTATTTTATTTTATTTTTAAGGGAAACATACAGTACAGTAAAATATTTTCAATATAAAACATAAAAAAAACAAAGACCAATTAAGTTTCCACGTTTCTGTAAACCTTAAAAATTAGAGAAATATCATCAGCGAACTACTGTTCGTAGTAGTATTGTACTCAATATCATATAAACTCTTTACTTCAAAAGAAAGATCATTAATATAAAGTACAAATAAAGTAAGTTAAGAAAAACAAGTTAGGGAAAGGGACCAAGTCAAAGTCCAGTCGATTTTATATTACTTATATTAACCTTCTGGACTCTCTAGAGTCAGATATGAGACAATAAGATCTGTATACCACAATGATGTAACTTTAACACAAGAGTTTAATGGTATACACAGTCAAAAGCTTTGGATAAATCGCATAACAGTCCAACAGCATTCTGCGACTTTTCTCATGCGTTGCGTGCCATGCTTCCTAAGTGCATTTACCATGTACCTAAGAAGCGTAGCACCCGCATTTACATTTGAATTGCCTTTGGTTAAACCATATTGGTCGCTGTGGAAGGAACTCTTATTATTTAGGAAAGCTGATTGAAAATTATACTTATATATTATAAAATATAGTAGAATAGTTCCGCTTTAAAAAAGTGGAGATAGACTTCACCCTGGAAACTGCAGACCAATTTCTGTGCTACCATCTTTAAGTAATATTTGTTTAAAAATCTTTGAAATTTATAACAGGAACGCTGGGCCGATTCCACTCCCTCATATTATATACACATATTTATTTCGAGTATATATATTAAAATGTATCAAACTCGTTTAAGATTAAGTTTAAATCTGTATTTTATGACTGGTTTGGATTTAGTCCGAGTATTATAAAATTTGAGATTTTCTCTGTTACTTTACAGTTAAAATGATTAATTGTATTAACTGTTATTGGTCTTATTGATATTACATCACGTTCTTTAAAGATTTACCGATTAAAAAAATATTGGACCACAGTGATACGAACTCACTCACAATATGTTTCTCTTTAACTAGTATGTGCCTATTCTAGATTATCGTATCTATAACTCGAATCGAGTCAAAAATTCTTGTGTCTATATATAATATTTATATATCATTTTCAAAGGGTCCAAGGATCCTTTGTATGTCAAAACTAAAAATAAAATAAAAGACATTTGTGTGTTAAAGATTATTATTGTGTTTTCAAAACCATTAATATAGTTAAATCTGAAAAATTGGTCTCATCGGTGATACAAATAGAAATTAAGATTTGAAGATTCATAGTTCCACTGTCCACTTTTCGCAAAAATAAAGCTTGTTGCATGCTACTTTGTGGAGCTTAATTTTGCACTTAATTGTCCAGAAATTTAAAAACATCTAGATATAGTTATATACATTGGGACGCGAGCCTAAGACTATGTAGAGCTAGCTAGTTGTTATGATATGATGCATGCCAGCCCTTGCTACGTCACAATTGCTAATCTAATATAATCTATAAATAAACAAAACATTCCTTTCGTAATTGCTAGTGCCTATACTGGACAAGTGCAAGTCGACCTTGCGCTACAAGCGTTTCGCATTTCCATACCACACTGAGGATAGTTCAGACGTCATAATTATTATATAGAATTAATTTATTATTATTATTATTATTTTATTATTGTTTTAGTAAAAGTATTCGAATGGTGGAGAAGTAACTATTATCCCATAGATATATTCGTTAAAATTGTTTTATTTAATTTTGTTATGAATTGTCAACAATTTTATCAGGAATGTTGTTATTTTTATATATATATATATATATATATATATATATATATATATATATATATATAATATATATATATATATATATATATAATATATATATGTATATATATATATATATATATATATATATATATATATATATATATATATATATATATATATATATATATATATATATATATATATATTTAATTAAGTAGTGAAAAAAACAATTATTAATTGAATAATATACCGATAAGATGTGCTAAAAAAACCCGAATTTCGGTCTGTCTATTGTGCAATACAGTACCGATACTTTGATTACTGAAAGTAATGGAAGAAGTCACATGTGTGCAATGTGGTTTCCGTTGAAAAAATAAAAACTGATACATTCAATTCACGTAGATTACTTCTAAGTGAATCTAAATAATATAATTTTAACAAAAGTAATAGATTTAGTCGGAAAAATATTTATATTTTCTGATAAATTTACGATTAAATTTAGAAGAAAAATGTCCAAATAATTATTGCAATATACTATGAGTTATTTATTACATTACATTACTATATAAGTTATTACACTAAAATGTAAAACATTGGCTTCGTTGAAATATAAGAAAGTAGACATTATTATATTATATAGATGATAGTAATTCGGAGAACATCTCATTAATTAGAAAGCAGTGAGAAGCCGGCGAAAGCAGTGAGAAGATCACTAGTGTTATATTATACACAGATATTGATACAGATATGAATCCCTGTCTGGGGAGGTTGTCACCAAAACAAAGTTCCTAGAACTCTAGAGGATTCAAATATCATTACTAATAGACGTGATTAAGTCATTTAGATTTCCAACTACTGAACTTCAAGCTTATTGTGGGTTTCGTCATGTCAGACAACTGTATATACTGTGTTAAGTACTGAGAATACACCAATCCCTAAAATATGATGCTAGCAAACTACCTAAGAGGCGCGAACACACTGTCTTTGCAGTTGAAACGTTTAGTACAGCATTTACAAGTAGACACTTCCGGTGTCAATCTTCTAAATTTTACAATATAAATAACATGCTTAATATATATGCTAAGTCTGAATGTGAATCAAAACATGGAGCAATACTAAAACTGAGACTATCTGCAGCTGACTTAACAAATACAGTACATCTAAAAATGCTCGCTCATCTGGATAAGAATCCACACTCACACACACACAAACACACCAAAACCTTACGGTGCTCCGTCAGACCCGGGAGACCAGAATCTCCGTGAGTCACAGCGGCGGAAGCACGGTGGAGTCAGGAGTAGTAGATCACATGTTCCGAGTAGCGCTCGGGAGCATCCTACACGCGTCTACTCGGGCCAGATATGCGGCCAGCTTTCCCAAGCCGATTAGGGCCAAAGGAGGTAGTCTGGTGCCGCCATCCGACTACCTGGTCTCTTTCGGCGGATGGCGAGATTGTCGGTTGCCCCTCGCCCATTCCGCCACCACCTTCTCGAACTCCACTGCCAGGCAGAAGGCAGAGAATAGCCCTCGCACTCTGTTCTTATTCGTTGACAATACCTATCTTATCGATTAATCTGCAAATTGTTACAGCTGTCTTATGGGAAGACAGCTTGACCACAAGGAATGGTCCTTGTGGTCAAAGCTATCTAAGTTAGCTGACCTCCTCCTACGTAACAAGCCTCTACTATATTTACTTAAGAGATTTTGTGAATTGCCTCCCTTTACCTCAACCTCTGTCCGGTTATGCGACTAACCCACTATAACGTACCTCGTATAAAGCTCTTGTACATCATCCCTCTGTCATAACAAATGTTAGTTGAACCAAAGGAGCTGCTGACACCAACAAAAAATCAAAATCTAGCTCATAAATATTTTAAGCCTTCAAAAGAAAGTTGCGTTGGTGCAGCATGCTGGGTCTCAAAATTTGAAAATGCCCTCCCGAATCGTAGGTGTTTACAGGTGAGGCTGTTGCTTTGTTAGAAATAATCCTGTTCACACTCTCCCACGACTTCAAACATACTGTTATTTGTACTGACTCTCTAAGCCGCCTTTTGGCTGTAAAGGGAAATCCATTTCATAGTAAATTAAAGTCTTCCATTGTTCTAAGGATTTATGAAGAATTATAAACATGTCATCTAAAGGACTTGTACGTTACTTTGGCATGGATTCCAGGTGAGACTCCTGCGTAAAATTAGAACATGAGGCCCTGGATCTGTTGTCTCTTGCATGTACTCTTTTGGATAAATCCTGAAATAAATTCTGGGACTTGTCAAAGCTTCAGATATGTATGTGCGTCTATTCGAACTCATATCCCAAGGCGACCTTGATTTTGCTCTCAAAAATAATTGAACAGAAGGTTAACACAGCAATTTCTCGTTTTCGCCTCGTACATGCATGTACGCCTGTGCATCTGGCCAATCCTTTTCGCTTTTCTTTAGTTAACCCACCATTTATATGATGTCTTCATAAAGTCCCCTGTCCCCTTAATGTTAAATGTTGGATATTGTTTGCTTGTAGTCCATTAGTCTAAGTTTTATGTAAATATATTAAATATAATAACATTAACTTTATTTAATTAAGTAGCATTTTAGTAAAATATGAAATACTTCCACTTACCTAAACCATATTGTGAATATACTGTAAATATTAATTATTTTTTTATGGCTGTATTTTAACTGGATCTCTTTTAAACATGCATTCTATCTTTTTTTACCATAAACCTCCTTCGTGTGTTCTCCATACAACGTAACATTGACGAAGTGAATAGTGCTCAATTGGCATGATTGCAAAAGCCATGATCAAAAAAAAATTATATACTTTAATAATTGGATGGTTATATAGTGAGCGACGTTTGATTTCACATTTTAAGAAATTGTTTTATTTTAAACATCAGCATTCCATATACGATTGCAAATAAATTTTATTATACAAGTCGTCACTTACTCTTTAATAGTACCTATTACTTTTTAGAGAATAATTTAACATTTAATATTGGTACAATTTTTATATAATGATCATTTTAAGATTAAAAACACACTATCGAATGTATGTACGTAATATATAGTTTTAACACTTTTAAGCCATCTCAGAATTGAAGCTATAATCTCATCGAAATATAATATTTATTAAGGCGTAAACGAATATTGGCCCTTATTATGATTTTCTACTCAATAATCTTATCTCACAGATTTATATTTAAATGGCTTGAATTTGGAATTTTCTAGCGTCATTCTCTAACAGTACTCAAACGTTTACTTACAAATAAACAGGAAATAAATTCTGATACACTATTAACGAACTTATCTAAGCAAATTGAATAAATATTGCAAAATATTTTGAAATCAAAACAAACTTTGTAGGTTTTCCTTTTTATAATTGTTGTCTCAACACGCGACGACGTCTTCAGACAAAAAGTATAAAACGTGTCTTGACACTTAACACTCTGCCTACTTAGTTTCACGCGGAAAACAGCGTGAAATAAATAAATGAAATATAATATATAATAATATAATAGATAATAAATATAATAAAATATATAATAAATATATAGAATATATAATAAATATAATAAAATTCCATAGAATAGAATATATAATAAATATAATAAAATTCCATAACGCTTGCGAGAGAAATGCAATCGCATTTTACGCCATCGTGTGGAAATATTTTCATTTTATCATAGGGCATTTTATAATTGACATATAAATAATCACATAATTCAGAAACTATGAGTATATTTCAATATAAAATATTCTATTTCAATTTTTATATGTTCCTGTATTCCCAAACAATTTTTGTAATATGTAGAGTAATTATAAAATAACATATTAATTATTCTATCGGCGTTGAGTTTCGCCATTTAATATGCAGTCTCATGTCCAATTAGAGCCTAACGCGGAGAACGGAGAAAATTGACTTTAGATAGGTTCTGCTTGGGAATGCTAGAATATATACATGTGAGAATTTCTAAATTGATCACAATGGAAATAATGAACAAGTGCGACATGTAATTAATATATAAAACATAACATATAATATATATTGAGTATTGAAGAAAACTACGCATGAATAGTAATAGAATTTAAAATTAACGTGCAAATACCGATATTTACCAATTGCGTCAGAATTGCACTATTAAAGCTGTTAGGTAGTTATAAAAGCTTACGATATAGCGAAGGTCAACTAACTGTATCTGAATATCAATAACGATGAATGAAAACCTAAAATTTTATCAGAGAAATTGTCCACTGAATATTTGCATCTTGTCTTGAAATAACAAACGAACCGAAGGTACTTTGTATGTCGTCAATAAATTATTATATATGCAATAAAATATGCCTGTCGGAATATTATTGCAGTATCTCTAAACGTCGATTTATTGCTATTTGATTAGTTATCAAATAAAGCTTCTGAGTAATATTAATTTTACTTGCATTTTAATTTTTTTTATGTGTTTTAATATTTTAACGCTTATATATTGACAGCAGGTAGGAATAATTTTGTTATATTCCTTTGTATTCTAGTTTTTGCTTAATATGCTTTCGTAAGCTGTTTATAGACTAACAACTACTAATATAATTTTAGTTTACACTTTTTATGTCAATAAATAGTAAATATATTGATTTTTTTAATAACTACATATAACATTAGTAAATCTGATCAATCCATTTTACGTGAGACTATAAGAAGCTTCAGTCTTACCTAGTTTTCAGTAGTTGCAAATATGTACATGAGCATTCTTTAAAGTCTCTTTTAGTTAATCTTTATTAGTTACATAGGTAATGTATATAAATGTCACTCAAAAGCTCTCTATGTGAAATATCGTAAAAGAGGAGAATAAATCTTAATTCACGTAGCTTTTAGCTACACAACTTCAACTATACGTACACAAAGTGTTCCGTCGCGTCGGTCTTTGTTGTATATTAAGCTTCGACAGGCTGTCTGTTCGGGTACCTGTCTATTAAAAAGTTATGAGTTGCAAGTCTCTAACAAGATTAAATTTTTTTTTTTTTGTAAAAGTTTGTATGACGTATAATATCTATTTAAGTGTCATAAAACTAATTTAACATTGATCATTCTTATATAAGTAAGTAAGTAAGTAAGATATATATCTTGCAAATTTTGCGACTTAATGGAGAGATGTCATTGTAAAATATCACTCCGTATTTCATTGCTGGAGAAGGTTTTCCACAATTAACAGTTCTCTCCCACCAAACTGGATTGGACTGTTTGTCCACTTGATCCATCCAACTGATCACTTCAGATGAGCTCCCCAAAAAGGTGGCGGCGGTCCACCAATCTGCTCAATGTGCGTCGTTAAGTTTGTAGTCGTTATTTTTCTACCCTTTTGGCAATATTAATTGTAAAGTCAAGAAAAAGAAATAGATTCAAACTGCGGCCTTTAGTTTCGCAACCTATAGTCTAATATGACAATTTTAAACCTATATGAGTGACAAGTCAAGGAATAATAAACGGAATATGGGAGCTCTACTATTATAAAAACAATCAAAAAACACAAAAAGAAGTTTCTATTAAGCTTAAGCTTTTATCTTTAAAATGTACATTCAGCTGTTCATCTGACACGTATATAGTCACGTTATTAATATGTTTATTTCTAAAAAAAATACATTAGAAGCTATGATTAAAACCTTTGGAAGTATAGAGATCGTATACTGTCGCTGTATGACGTATACTTTTCCTTTTTCTTTAAATCTCTTTGGGCTGGTAAAGAAAATGCGACATAGAGTTCAGCCACACATTACACCATGTCCTTCAATTCAAAGAAATTAGTAGTAACTGAAGGACGCAAGACTTAGCACTAGGCTTTCTTTGCCTACCTTGCTTTTACTACATCACCTTACATAGGAATTGTGGTATTCGCATTTTACATGGTGGGAGTGGGTAAATACCATCACAAATAAATAATATAGCAATCTAAAAACAGACACACCAGTTCACATATTTGCCATCAACAACAGCAATATACGACATACAATTTGTATTCATATAAAATAAACAACTCGTCCGCATATCCCTTTGTAACGTTAACTATGCATTAAATTTCGCTAAATGCATTTAATATTTGGAATATGCACGAGTCAGATACGACAAATGTAAATAAATATACAATATGCAGGTATGCCATTCGCACTGACGTGTGCACCAATATTATTAAATAACTCAAAGAGATGAAAGCTCTCGTAATGAAATACAGTGGCATGTTTCGAGTGCAGTGCAAAATGAAATTTCACTCGCCGGTACTCACTTGGTTTTGATGTACGACAGACGGCAAAGCTTATTAAGTGAAACATTACATTGATTAATATTAAATCCCAATGAAATGTACTGAGGGTGATTTGTATATTTTTGGCGGTATAGTGAATAGTTAATTAGAGAGCTTTATGAAATGTTAGATCTACAATATTGAATACAAGCCCCTTTCCTCTACCCCGCCTCATTTTGACGTGGTATTTCAATTTAAGTAAATTTTATAGACAAAAAAAATATAACGGTCTCTCTCTACTGGTATCATACTTTGATGGGCACTTAGCTTCACTGTAACTGAAGTGCCGAAACTTCAACCTCATTTCAATAAATTTAGTTAAATATTTTGTCATAGATAAATAGTATAGATTCACATTATTTCCCGCATATAGCTGGGAACAGTTTGAACCTAATGTTAAGACACTCCGTTCTCCACTTTCCGCCCAATTCTGAACATTGCATGTCGCTACCAGGGCGAGGAAATGAAATAAATAATTGCTCCCAAGTGAGATTCGATCCCACGACCGTCGTGTTTACAATCGGACGCTGCGTCGCTGCACCACATCCTTGCTCATTTGCTTTTATATATTAGAAAAATCAATATATACAAAACTACGTACACTAAGTATAAAATTATTAGATATTGTAATTTATTACATGTTGATGAACTTAAGTAAATTAAGTATTAAAAAAGTACACATATGACACATGACAGATGATCAGATGACTTTAATGAGGGATTAATATATAATAAAATAAATTTATTTTGAACTAAAATTATATTAAAGTTCACGTACTTATTATATACTATATGAAATCGTCAATTATTAAGATATGAATACGACATACCTATACAAAGACAAATTTGTCTTTGCCGAAGCTTATGATCGTCGTTTATTTTATTTTATACAAAATTTGATAGAACAATATAGAATTAAAACATATTATATTTCATCAAATCAATATATGCCAAAATTACATTTTGAAATTTCAATGAAATCTAGCGTTATATTATTTAATTTTGTTTTTAACCATAAATCCAATCATTGTATAAGCCAATCAATGTATTACGGTCAAACGTCAGACAAGTTATAATGTAATAACATTAAATATCGAGAACAAATTATTTAAAATGAAAAAAAAATAACACTATATAGATAATCTTAATCGTAATGTCATATGTTGTTTATTAATTTCAAATGTTGACCTTGAGCCTTTCCCTTCGCGACTGTCGGCTCAGTACATCTGTGGACTGTGACGCGACAGCGCGTAATGAGAGATATGGACTCCCCTCGCCGATACTATTTATTTACACATGCTTATTCATATATGGCTCGTCTAGTCCATACTATAGGGTCCTGGGTATGTTTTTGCCCACCCCTTACAGCTCACACCTGTTTAGCCCTGTAACCCTTCCGGCGTCCAAATCAATAGCTAAAATATTAATTAATAACAAGTAGTTATAACCGATTAACAATAACATAATATATTTGATTTCATTAAAATTAAAAACATAAAACATTCTCTCATAATATTTTATGTTTTCTAAGGTAATATTCATGAGAACCTGTTACTAATTTTATTCTATTTATACAGCAACAGGATATAGAATTAACTTACACATCTATAGGCTAGATAGTTATTAATGTTTGTAAATATATTTAAGCCAGTGGAATTGGACGTCTGTGGGACTTGATTAAGAAATATATATATGAAAAAATTAAAAATATACATTAAATATTGTATGTAATTTATAAATTTGGATTTCATTTTTCTACTATACTGCTAATTTATCTAAAACAATTTTATATTTCATCATGGGAATACGGGCTAACTAACGTTTCCCGGTTTCCAACGGAATTCAAGAAATTGCTTGTCAACTGGCGGAAATAAACGCCGCGCTTAGACGGCTGCCATAGTGGGGAAATAGGAAATCCTTCTTTCAATCCCTTTAATTATCGAAACCAAATAAATGGCATTTATAGTATGCCAGACTGTATTTTTACAAGCAAAAGTACATTTCCATTTCCGCCTATGTCGAAACAATTCATACTAGAAAAGCAAACATATTTTATAAACAAAAAATTCCTTAGCAATATTTGAAGCCGCATTCAATTTCAACTATATTACATGTACAGAGCTATGTTTACATTCCTTTATACGATATGAGTTTTAATTTCCTTTTGAGAGATTTCCATACATTCATTTTGGTGGAGGGTTTTACTCGTTTCTGTATACGAATATTACTGCTTATTTAGCCAATGGTACGTTATTTTCAATTAAACTTTGAATTTTGATTTACGTATGAATCGTTTCTAATTTGCATGTGAGTGTGCATGTACATGACATGCATGAATGTGAATGTGAATGTGTGAATATTAAAAAAATCTTATAAATTTCATATTAAATTAACTTGTGCGTAACGTCAGTGGACCGAAAGGGGGTAACCTTTCACCCACGTTATTGGTATTCCGACGGTAATTACCGGCATTGGATGCACTTAACAAGCTATACAACGGCTTATTTTACGAGTAAAGTGTTGTGAAGGTCCATTATGGAGACCACAATAGGTATTACATGAAAATAACCAATGACATCTACTATATATCTACTTTAGTTGCTGGCAAAGAGACTCTAGCCTTAGAACAATCCGTCCCGTTTTCTGCCGCAGCACTTTGTCTTTCTGCCATTGACTAGAGTAAAGCAATAAGAATAATTCATTTCCCCCAGTGGGAACCGAAACCAAAACCGTTACATGTACAGTCAGATTACTACAGTCAGACAATTAACCAATAATTTCAATTGTACACGTGTAGAGATTTATTTCTTTTATAGATCTACTTTAGTTTACAAGTTTGTTTAATGAATGATTTATTCTTTTATATGGAAAGCAAGTAAATTGTTAAAGTATATAATTTGTTATAAAAGAGCCTCCCACAGAAATTGGCCTTAGACCTAACTCTGAAAGCTATTTTTTTAGATTGTTAACTAAAAAACTCATTTTTTTAATTTTTGCTCTTTTATCAAAATATATGTTAATAATAAAAATAAAAATATATCTTCTTATTTAGTATCTAAATAAATCAACTTAAGACACTGACCAATTTGAATAAGATAGTTCGTATACAACGGAATATTCAAAACGCGTCAATGTGATGTCACTATTATTTAACATTTCAAGAACACCATTTGTATTTGCTACTGTATTTACTTTATTAATTAAACTCTTTATTCTTTTAATTAACGTCAACATGTTTCTGTCATTTGAACACGATTTATAAATTACATTGTCAAAATTTGTAATACTTACTGTTGTTTAATATGTTTGTTAAAAGATAACAAAATATCTAGACAAATTAAGTGACCGAATCAATAATAATTGCTAATATATAATAATTTTGGCATTATAATATTATCTTAAAATTTAAATAAACCTTAAAAACTAGATACATATATTTGCTTACAGAGACTGATTGCTTGTATTTTTGGCGTACACGACAGTCTAATTTGAAAACAATATTATTAAGAGAATAACAAAGGCAGTGGTAAACAGCGACACAATGTCTGACTGTTAACGCGACAGTTGTGGGTTCATTTCCCACTCGGAAAGAATAAATTATTTTCATTTTAATTTAATTAATTAAAAAATGAAAGCGGGGAACGGAGTGTCATAACACTAAGTTCAGAGGGAACCTAATCCACAACAACATAGCAATGTAGGCAGAGGCCTACATTGCTCCAAAAGCCTACAGAAGTTAAAAAAATAATAAGAATTAAAAAAAAAAAAAAAATATATATATATATATATATATATATATATATATATATATATATATATATATATATATATATATATATATATATTACAAATTCTGAAAAACAGCCGACAAACTCAGTTTTTATTATATATTAATACTAATTGATTTCTTATTATTATGAAGACGCTAGAACCGGTCTACATTTTCGACTGATTACTGATTACGCCCATTTCGTTTATAAGCTTATTATACATATTCAAAATAGAGGATGACCGGCAGGTAAAATACGCTCGTAAATTGGAAATACCTTACCTATTGCTATGCTAATATACGCGTGTTACTATCGCGCATTGTATATCGAGGTAGAGAATATATTATAACTTAAATTATTTTTTTTTTATTTCCGTATGTCTGTCTACGTTAAGATTGGAACAAATAACCTTTTTGGAGCTTTGAGAAATTGCCTAATATCGAAACTTAACGCCGCAGCTTATTTACTGTATATTATTTGTACCAAAAATATAAGATTTAAAGTATAATTTATAAATTTAATACGTAAAATGTTGTACTTCACCTTTTTCTACTTCTCCAATTTTCATTGAAGCAGTTAGGTTTGTTATGAGATTAATGTTTTAAATTTATTCTCAATAGGCGGATCTTAGACGTTTTACAGACTTCTATCTGACTTTCAACATGTTCCCACTGGTACTACCCAAAAATTTATGATTCGACCAGATACGTTAAAGCAGGTTTCTGAACATCTCAAGGCCTTTTATTATTATTTTATATACCCAAAGCGGATGCACATCCATATCAAACTTAAATAAGTGCGAGTAGTACTCGCGCGCCGAGGGTTCCGTACCTTTTTCATGGCTGTAGGTATTACGTTGACGAAATATTTTAATTTCTTTTATTTTTAGTATTTGATGTTTAAGCGGCAACAGAAATATAATAAATATAATTTGTGAAAATTTCATCTTTCCGGCTATCGCGATTTATGAGATACAGACTGGTGACAGACAGACAAAGGAAGCTTAGTAATAGGCTCCCGTTTGTATCTTGTAGGTACGGAACCCTAACAACGTAGCGTGGCTTGACCCCAAGATGTCACTATTAGAATAGCAGCTAAGGTAAATATATATCATATAATAAATTTTTGTAATTTATTTTATTCAAATTGATTATACTATATTTATATTAAACATAATTAAAAATGTGTTAGAAAAATAAAACGATCGTTCTGTTATCATTTCATATCTTAATTATTATTTTTTATGAAATTTTACGATTTTTGAACTAATGTGATCATATTATATTAGTCATAACTTTATTACGATCACGTCATATGTTACTTTATACCTAGAATATACATAGCGTTTATTTAAGCTACGGCTGTATTCAGTCATTAGTTCGTAATCATTTTAACTACACATGGACTTATTTTACAATAGAAGACATTTTTATCATTTTTAAAGTATTATTTACACACAGAGATGCTGTCAACCAAAATAAAATGTACTCGTAGTACACAAGAATTTCGACGTAATTTTATTAGAAGAGCTAATCTATGAATCCCAATAGGCGTGATCGAGTTGCTTTGCCATTTATCGTATACAATTTGAATAATTTGTGATTAATGTTTTATTTTACTTAAAGTTATGCATAAACGGAATATTATATAAAATAATAATTTTAATTTTCACTCTTATCGATGTTCTATTTTTAATATTTTGCTAAGCTTAGTACTATTGTGAGCTTTATCTTTATTAGTAAAGAACATTCTGTATATAGTAAATGAGTAGTTATTTAAAAAAAAAAAAGATTTTAATGTTAAATGATATCATTTGGTTTTATGAACTTTTGATATAATAAAAAAATACATTTAATTACCAAAAATATATATTTTTTTTAGATTTTAGGACGGAAATTAGTTTATTTTAAATTTCAGGTTTCTCAGCTGCGGAATTTTAGTTGTCGGAAACGGAAGTCAATAACGGAAGATATATTATATAGCTTACAAATGTCGGTTTAATGTACTCAAGAAGTTAACATAATATAAAATAAGACAGCAATGCTGACTTATACGAATCAACATAAATTCTTAATAGACAAATAGAATATATAGTAGTGTCAAGGTCTATATGTTAATATAATATATTATTTGAATAACCTGAGGACGTCGTGGCGCAGCGGCACAGCGTCTGAATGGAAACGCGATTGTTCTTAGTTCGATTCCCACTGGTCTGGTCTGGTAACATGGAAAAGAGAAAAAGCTCTTAGCTGTGTTTTATGTATTTATCATATAAATTCTCATACAAAATCACGTCTATATTTGAATTTCAATTCATTTCTCATTTTATTAATAAAATGATAATTAAAATGAAAATATTAGTTCTTGAAATTCAATTTTATCTTAAGTTCTATCACGATAACAAATAAATTGAATAACATAAAGTGACTCATGCATGTTTCTCTTTGTATATAACAACGCCTTCGTACAAAGTGCCTGTGTAGTCGATTTTTAACTTTCATACGTTATTATCCTACGAAATTAGATAGACAGCGTCGGGCTTTGTTACAATATTGAATAATATAGTGTACGTTGCTTGACGCTTTCAAGCGCTTTCATGTCAAGTGATGTTGCAATTTACGTTAAGATATTGGTGTTTTAAATTTTCTGCATCCATTTTATAGAAATTTTAACGTGTTCACAATATATTATATATATATATATATATATATATATATATATATATATATATATATATATATATATATATATATATATATATATATATATATATATATATATATATATATATATATATATATATATATATATATGTGTGTGCTTGTAATCTTTTCACCCGAAAACTACTGGACTGATTTTCTATCACCATGATAAACTCTTTCACCATTAGAAAGCTGCATCTTCACTGAGTGATCTGATATAGGCTAAAATACATTTTCAAAAATATAGGGATTCCTAGTTAGAATACAATACAACAATATAACCAGAGGTGTTTATTTTTCATTATTCAAAACTGTTAAGAACTGTTTGAACAAAAAATTTTCTACGTAATAACACATTCTGCTCGTATCTACAAAAAAGTCCGCGATATCATTTGTCATAACTTTCATGCATGAAATAACATATTGAAACGAACACAAATCAGGTTACTTAAGCGACGCCGACAGCGGGACACTAGTTGAGAATTAAAAAAAAATATATAAGGTCCCCGCCAACGGCGATCCTTAATTATTTAAACATGTAATAATAAGTTAAAAATTTAGCTTCGTGCACCTTTTCCTACTCTATTGGGGAAAACCTAACCATACTTGTGCGAAACGTCACCTGTTGTGATTATTGTCAGTGGTGGGATCCAAAGCAGCAATTTTTTACAGAATATATAAAAGCCTCTAAATATTTTTTTTTTTTTTTTTTTGTAGAAACCTATCACTTAAATTAGTCTCGTCTAATTCTACGTGAGAACAATTTTTTAAGCGTTACACTTTATTCCGTATGTAATATTGAGGAGATCTTATTAAATGAACTTAAAATTTTATTGCATTTTTATACATTGGTTCATTTAACAGGTTTTTCGAGAAAACTTCGTTATTTCTGTATCTATGTTGACTTTTTTAAACATTTATTTAATCAAATTTGAAAAATAATTATATATTAATTATAAAACTTTTGAAAAATCTCTATAATCTTTAAAAAAAAATAAACACTAATTTTTTAGTGTACAAGTGTCACAACGAAAAACCTCAATGGCATAAAGCATAACAAAAAATAGCTCCTTAGTTTTATCAATTGAAAATTGTATTTTCCATAATATAATGCTATCGACGCTTTTAAATTTTGTATAAATTTTAAAACAATAGATCTCCATGGAGATGTGAATGGATTTTTTTATCAGACGTATAAAATTGTTATTGTTAAATTAATTAATTAAATTGTTAACGGTTATTGTTTATTAGCATGTATACGCTTAACTTACTTTATGACAAATAGACACCATCATTGCCGATATGGGATCGTTATGGGTATGATATCCATAGATCTGGATCTGGATCTGGATTTGATTGGAAAAACTGCGATATTGAATTCTCCTACTCGTCCGTCCTCAAAGAGACTGACGAGTAGTATTCTATGCAGTAGATCATAAAAACTAAAGGAAAATTTAATTAGGGAAATTACTTCTTGATCTTTCTTCTTCTTGATCTCTTCTTCTTGATCTTTAAAACCGATTTAATATATTAATTGCATCATATTTAAAGTCAGATTACATTTTTGAAAAGATATGCGTAACGACAACATACAAGGCACTTGAATAGAGTTCCTTGACATTTCCTTTCAAAGGAAAAATTTTCAGGAATATTTTGATACATTATATTTGCATGTAGCTTTCTTGTAGAATATAACTCGGAGTGAAACATGAAAGAACGGATGTGCATCGCCTCCCACCACCTTCCACTGCCCCCCACCGCCTCCCACCGCTAGGGCTTGACTACAGAGGTAAAGGAAATTGAAGATTAAGTTTGACATTTACAAAACTCAAACGAAATCTTATCTACTAAGAATTTAGAATATTTTAAAAATGCTTTGATAGTGTATAAATTTGTAACAAATGAAAAATATAAAAATAATTTATCGAATAAAACGATACAAATAAAAATTATAAAATTATGTTTCATATTTTGTATAAATAAATAAGTCACGTTGTTTGCCAAATTTGGCAAATTTGGCAAATTTTAGTGGTAATATACCTACTTTACAATTTCTATTACTATATTTTTACCATAAGGAAGCAATACAGCACATTTTTAGGGCGAATACTCCTCGATATAAATTCTAACCATAGCTATCATAATTAAATAACAAGTTTAAAACATAAAGTGTAAACTACAAAATTAACAAACCATCCTTCCTTATTTGAGCTAAAAATATTTTATGTTGAAAAAGCTTATACTTTAATTTTTATGTGATATGTTAAAGCCATCTTCATATTAATATCATTTTTTTATATAAACCGTGCATTAATGTCAAAATAAAAATAGCGCGGAAATTTTTTAAGAAGTCGCATTAAAAACTGACTACAACATAACTCTATTCGGCCAGTTTAAGTAATATACACAAAAAAATATATTTAAAAATTTAATATTTAGAATTTCAAATCAACATAAAAATGTTTTAATAGATAATTTATACAAATGATAAAATTTGTTACTCAAATACATATACTCGTATTTACAAAGCAAGTCTACAGGAACTTTTTAGTGAGCCAGTTATGTAGATTATTTCAATAATAATTAATTATTATATATCAATATTTAACGTAGGTTTAGTTATTAGGTAGGTACTTCTTAAAATAATGATTATATTTTAAGCATAAGAGAAAAAGTGTTAGTAAATAAATCAAATGTATAAAATCTTATATTTGATTTCGAGCGTCTGACTGAAAACGTGAGGGCTACAGGTTCGATTCCCATTGGGGCGAATGAAATAATGGGAGTAGAATGGAGCGTATTAATAATAGGTGTCATCTGCCTACCCTGCAATATTTATGATAAAGCTTGAAGCTGCTAATAAGATTTTAATTGTCAATATGTGACCTAAGCCAATAGATCTAACATATTAGAGATTAATGTAAATTGGTACATCTGTCATACGCTATCGTGAATTGATTTCGATGAAAATATTGACCTTCATTATGGTATGTTAACATAATGTAAGGATAAATGTAGAGCCACTCTTTTATTGCTTTTAAGGTGTACTTTATTTTCCATCGAATTTCATGGTTAACCGGTGTAGACGAAAACTTTTAGCATCGAGTGTACAGACACCTTTACCCTCAAGGCGGGTAACGTATTTAAATTTATTTGTCTATTGAGTGATGGAACTCAACGTCGGTATGTGAAAATAATTTTTATATAATCTTTCTCTCTTTCTCTCTCTTTTTCTTTCTCTTTCTTTCATAATGATTTTATTTGACAACGGAAACAAAATCGAAAAGAAAAATAGAGTAGATACCTTTTATTATTGCCTATTGACAACTTTAACAAATCCTTTTTTTGATTATTAATTATGAAGAACTTCAATTTTAAGTCAATAGACAATGTTTATCACATTGAACTATTTTTGCTATGGCAGCATTCATTATGTATTCTAGTTTAGCCGTATTACTGCATGTTAACATATTTATACCACATATTATTAACTTATATAAGTTTATTTAATAATTTTTCTATTAACAAAAAAACACCATGTAGCAAGTTGAAGCTTTATTGTATAAAAAACGTTTATTAAGATTGTCTATTTTAGCAATATTAGTAAAATCGATATTTCTCCAAGCAGAAACAAAACTGATTTCGACAACTGGCGCTTTTTGTACAACTCTATTTAACCCTACAAGCTAACATGTCAGCTTTGTACTTGACGCACAAGCACATTTAAACTCAAATTCCATCATGTATCTCGTGCAATCGAGGTGCAATTTCTACTAGACAAACAATTTTCGCCATGCCATATTCGCCCGTACTGTACTCGTATGACATCGTTTTCATCTCGATTTTGGCGATCATTATCAACTGCACAGCTCTAGCTTTGCTTTTAGTACTACATTGTTCTATCTAATCAATAGCGGTACTCGATACTTGAATATTTTTCTCCTTAAAGATGTTATTGACAGAAGGTCTTTTGTTTGTTGAAAAATTTTAGGTTTCCATGGACTGGAAGAGTCCGTTTGGGTCACGTTTGGTGTGGTCGCATTCTGTGACTGTTAGCCCCTAGAGTTAGAAGGAAGACTGTGGGGTTGCTCCCCATATTATATTTAAAAAATAGAAAGGAATGGAAAATTATATTTTAAAACTGGTTTCTTTTAAAAATCGTTTCTGACTCGACAAAATTAAAATCTAAAACAAAGTTACAAACATGACATCAGACTAATATAAAGAAATATAATATTAAAATAACATTTTTTGAAGACACTCATATTATGGGCCTTATATTAAAACTCATTATGAATCAATTTGAATACAAAGTTAGAACCAGTTATATATTTCTATGTAACTTGACTACTAATGTTATTAAATTTAGTTTAATTATTCGATAAAATTTATAAGGATGTAATCGTGTCACCGTGTTTCTAGATTGTTATTTTTTTTATCTCACTCTTCTATCTGACAGAAAATACAAAATACAAACATTCCATAAAATAAAATTAGGAATCGAAGTTTAAATTAAGCACTACTCAACGTCTTTTCTGCACACGACGGTTTCGAAAAGCTTTTAATTTTGTAAAGAAATGCGGCAAGGCAGCTGGAGTGGGAGCAAATGGAGTTACCACGCACATCTTAAACTTGTTCGGGTTAACCTTACACCGGCAACTTATGCTGGAAAATCTGTCCACATACCTACTAAAAATTGTGCTTCTTCCCGATCGTCTTCGGCCGTGAGACACTTCCGAGATTGGCAGAAGCATCCCTCGCCCGTTTCGCCGCCTCCTTCTTGAGCACCACTGCCACGCACAGGTCCGCGTCCTACGACATCTCGCAATAGGGACATGGTATTAATCACGGCCGAAACGCACACGAGTTAAGAGTCGAAGATCAAGGCTCGCTGCCCTATCAAGAACTATTCCTCCCCTTGTGTCATATCTGTAATTTTGCCACGCCAGAGCATTTCAACCAAAGGGCGGGGTAAACCTCTGTGAATGCAAGTGACCAGACTGTCCAGGTACTCTTCATAATCTTCTCAAAGATATAATTTATTATGGGAGATAATATTAGGGCAGATATAACAGCTAACATACTTCCCTGTATAGTTACATATACTCGACCCTTTTCAAGAAGGGAGCAGTGAAACACGTTCTACACCTGCCCAAAATATACAATGTTTGATGTCCATTGTATGGTCTATCCATGGACCATCCTCCGAGATCCAAACAAGTAAGATATTTGGGCAATTTAGCAGAGCAGGCTCTGGTGTAACAACGGTCACTTCTATCCACACGACTAGAACACATTCGTCCAACATGCCCTTTTACAAAACACCGAAAATACTGCAGAGGTTCCAGGTGCACAGGTCTCGCGGAAAACCAGCCCACTCACAACCGAACTAATTATGTCAATGTTCAAACAGCGGTTAACGGGCATCGTATTCAAGCAGTCTCTAGTGAAATGACGTTGACTGACCTGAGTTTCACCGACCTTTATATGTTCTACTGAACAACCTCCCCATTTAGCGATCGCTATTGCAACTCCCTGTGAAATGACAGCGTCGTTTAAATCCATGATTCGCAGTTTACCCCTTTTATTTGGACGAGTGATCTTCAAATTTAGATTTGCAAGCTCCTTGCACATCCTAGTCGCCAGCAAGCCGGCCTAAATTTCGTTATCTACATCGTCTATTTTTTGTACTAGACTACCAGTCAATGCTCTTTTCGTCTTGATAGTTTCGATGCCAAGATCACTGAAGTGAATCTTCTTTCCTTGTCTTCGGTCACCGGTTTGGTCTGCTACTTTAGTTTTATATTCTGTCTTAAATGTGAATTCGTGCTAGCCACTGTCACCCAAATATGCGTGGTAGCCTTAGAAGTCAAGCTCTGTGTTTCTTAAGAAACAATTTTCGGTGGTCAATTTTCTACGACTGGACCCTTCTTGATCCAAGCTTTACCATTTTTTTGGAGCTAGTTTGTGTGTGTGCATTCCCCACAATATTCGTGCTCTAGTTTGTGTGGTAAGAATGGATTGCCTTAAAGGAGTTCTAATAGCTCTATCAGGAAAAGAAAAATCTCAGCTTTAAACGGTGCTAGCCTTTGCTCCATCAATATCTGCTTACGAGCAATATATGGAGTGACATTTGATGATTGGGGTGCGCGCTAGTAATCTCCTCGTGGTGCACCCTGGGCATAACCTGCAACAGCTTTTCTTCTTATATTGGGGATGGTACTGTGAGGGCAGCTGAAAATATCTGCTGGAAAAGAAGAGCAAACTACCTCTTCCTCCTGTTAAAAAATCACACTGAATCTTAAGGTCTCGCGTGCCGAGGAGGTGCAGAGGGTAAACGGGAACTTAACCATCTATTACCTTTAAAAGGCAATGAAATGGCAAAAGACAAAAATATCGTGGCATCGGTTTAAAGTTGAATTACGTCAAGTACCGAAGAGGTAAGCGAAGTGCCTTGTGATATTTGAAAGCGATGAAGAAAGGAATGCACGATCAGTGGGAAAGATATAAGAACAAGTGAATGAAGTGGTATGCTAGGATTTAGGAAGTATGTAAAGTCGAGACAACAGAGACAAAATAGATGTGGAAAGGCGTATTTTTGCCGTTAGCATTAACGGTGCTCTGATTTTTTTTGCATTGATGAGACGGTGAAACATCAGCATAGCCGCACGTTTGGTCTTCCACAGTGTATAGCTGGTACTGACGCTGTTATACGCTAGCGAAACAAGAGTATTACAGAAGAAGAATGAAAGAAAGATGATTGCTGTACAGATGCAATCTCTTCGTAGGATATGTGGAGCCAGTTTACCTGACCGCACCCGCAACGAAGAGATACACAGAATGGTAGGCAATAACCTAACTTAGCCTAGTCTAATACTAGAGGGTGTCACAGTTAGTATAAACAAGAAAGAACTTAAGTAGCTTAGGCACGTCGAAATAATACATGATAAAAGAATATTAAAAAATATATATGGTACAAGAGTCAATAGCAAGAGATCTAGGGGAGACCAGAGCATCTATGGTTCAGTATTAAGGTCACGTAAAAACCCGCCTATGGATATGTATGTTTATACCGTAGTAGTCGTCGCACATGTAATATTTTTAACAATGAAAAATATAAATAATTACTTATTTATCTATTAATAGCTAAACTTTAGTTTAATTTCAATTCGTATAGTATCATAGCCATGGATCCGATATTTCAATAGCATTTTATTATTTTGCGATGAGCAGCAACGTCACCGTACATATAAAATTTAGCTGTAGACAAATTTATTTCGATCCACACTAGGAAATTAATTCATTTCAATTCCCGTCTTTGTCAAGACTAGGTTTCAAGGGTTCAGGGTAAGGGTTCAGCTCCCACACTCAACCTGTAATATCTTGAATTACGTCGGCAGCGGAATATGGAATAGGTTCTTATTGCCTTGTAGCTAAAAAAACAAAAATCAGATTAGAGAGAGAAAGATGTATGTGAAATTTGTATAGAAGCTAATGTACATTTATCAAATCCTACACGGATACATACACACACTTAAGCCGTATGCTTAATTGTATAAATAATATAGTAAGCTTCACTTAAATATATTATTTTATTTTAATCGGTTCATACATAAATAAGGTATATAATATGTATAGTATAGCATATACTGTACATTTGATAAATGAACATTCTATACAAATTATATTAGACTAAATACTAGAACATCGATCAAGCAGGGGAATCCTGCAAGCGGGGGTATCCTGCAAGCGGTGGAAACCTGCAACGGTTGAATACTGCAAAGGGTTGGCGTGGTTCATTCGGAAGAATTAATCATTTTGGTTTCCCTGCGAAATTCTGATGAAAAGTGAGAAGAACTGTCTTTGCTGTACCCTACATCAGAGATGCTCTGATAAATGAAGGCAATATATATATATATATATATATATATATATATATATATATATATATATATATATATATATATATTATATATATATATATATATATATATACGTGATCTATCCCCATATTCATGTTTAAATTGTGTCTGCTTTAAATGCTACATTATATTTATACACAACTATATACAAAAAGATACGTATAATTATATAAAATTATCAATTAAAACAAAAAGCTTATGCTAGATTAACTAGACTCAACTAATAATAACTTATTACTAGAAACGATGACAGCTGAAGCTTTTATTTTCATAGAGCTTTCGTATTCCGGTTTTCGTCAATGGCCTTGTACTTGGTCGCATCGGTCATTAAGTTCCATCGGTATATAAGTGAGATTTGGTCGGTAATGTCACATTCTGAGGTCTAGTGTTAAACGGGGACCGGTGTGACCATGTATACAATTTGGGTGCGTAGATTTTTTTTATTTTATTTTAGCTAAAAAGGATTTAATAGAATATTTTTAATGTAACTTTGATAAGAAGATTTAATTAGGACTTATTTTTATTAAGTTGAAGAGTCATATAAATTAGATTATTTTTTATAATATTGATTGCTTGGCGATATTTTTTTTTACTTTAAGTTTTTATATAGTATTCTTTGTATGTCTATATTGTATTTATATTTTATTGATACATGTAAAATATATTTTTATTTATTTATATATATTTAATTTATAATTTTTAACAATTTCTAAGAAATTTCAAATTATGTCATATTTTACCATAAAAATATTATAAAATTAAGTTACGTTACTAATAATAAAGAAATATATATAATAATAATTATTATTATTTTTATATAATATATAGGATTTGTGTCATAAAAAAAATTGTACAAATTTGCTGAATATATAACTTGATTATTATTTTTATGCTAAGAAAAATATATATATAAATAATTAATTATGAGCTTATATTATTTACCATACAACAATATTTGCAATCCACTTTAATTTTTTTAGTATAATTTTTAATATTTTTGATAGATTACTGGCACAGAAAAGGTGTTTAATATATTTATGTGATTCCGTTATAAGCTTTAGTACAATCTTAAAAAGGTTTTTAAGGTAAAAATTCATTAAAAACTGAATTTCCCTTGCTTCTCTAATAAGCGACTTATTAACATATGAATAATAGTAGAATACAATATATACGAGTTACTTTATAAAATAAAACCTGACAAGCTTGTGGTGTGTCTGATAATAGATTACAGTACATTATCGTGTTGTACTAAAGTTTTACTAAAATCTGTAACTAAAATCTGTTCAGGCAAACATTACACAATACACATATCTTTCTGAGTATTCTTATTTTTTTTTTGTTTATTACGCGCTCTTTTACTTATATACATACCTACTGCTTATATATTAAATAATATTTTTTTATATATTTTCTATAAAACTCCTATAAAAATGTCTATTTTTTTTAGTATTTGCTAGTTTCTTATAATCGTAAGAATTCGTATCGATATTATTATTTTCACGTGTATATCGTTTTTAATCCTAACGTCACTTTTTCTTTTCACAAATAGTTATCTGAAATCTATATATAATAAGTCCCGCAACATTAAAATCGAATCCACGACCGTTTTGTAGACAAAATTCAAAGTTTGATAATAAAAATATATCAAGTTCAACCCGGATTCGCTTACAATATAAAATAAACATAACACACTTGCGGTCAAAATACCGCTCAAGGTTGACGGCCATAAAACTTAAACCATAATTTAAGAAAACAGAATTTTTAATGATCATTATAGAAGACCTTCACTTTTGCCATATTGGATTATTAATATCCGCAGGCGACCTACCATCGCCTATAGTTACTGTATGGAGATCCAACCGCAGTAGGTGTTCCAGACATAACTTAACTTGTAATAAATTGTCGAATAAATTTTCTATTATTAATCTAGAAATAAGAATTAGTTAAAGAAAAAGAAATATGCTATTAATTTACATTTCGTGGTTTTAAAATATACACAATACAATTTATTTAATATAGTTACGTAAAAACAATTAAGAAAAAGGTTCTAAAGTTACTTAAAATACTGTAAATACCATGATTGAAGTATTAATTTCCACTCGGTGAAGTACTTGTATTTTCTATATTAAAAATGTTCAAAGAAAATATTAATATAACTAAGTCAATTAGAAAATTTCAAGCTTATATCATAAAAAGCATTTCGCACAGTCATAAACTGTGCATCGACTGCGTCGTTGTTATATATCTATCATAAAAGGACAGAAAGCCTTGTTCTTTTGCTTACGTTTATCAATAAACGCTTTTTGTCGCAGTCTCTGCCTGCATTTTTTTAAAAAAACTTTGAAAGCAACATATTTAATATTGATTTAAAAATATTAGATTTACTTATTTGCTTATTAGTTTACAATATAGTTTTATTACAATATTTTTAGTAATTTTAACATTTCATGGATAATATCGTGTCCGTGTTTAAATTGACTATGAAAATAATGAAACAAAAAAAGTTAAAAAAAAAATTAATTTGAGATTCGAAACGAAATCTTCTTCTTTTGTTGCATATTATAGTATAAAGTTGTTATAGATCAAATATTTAATATTCACTAAAAAAATTGTATGAATCTTGACATTTACCGCGTATCCGCGTCTAGAGTGCATTCGTTACCGCAACCGCGATAATCTAAGACAATTAATCATGAATATATCTTCGGTGCGACCAATAAAAATAAATAAAAATGATACAAGTACCTTTAAGCAAGATGGAGATTTAAATTTATATGTTTTGTTCCTTGGAAAACGTGAGTAATTAAGAAAATTTAGTTTGCGATTAATATATATTTACATATCTACCGTTTGAGATGAAGTTGGCAAAAGCAAAAAATAAATTTATGGTAACTAAAATATCAAGCCAGTTACTTGTTCACTCGTATTCGTATACTCAGTTGTGAATTTTAATTTCGTATAATATAATTATTTTTATACATAAAAGTACAAACAATTTACGTATTTGGTTTCTATCGTAGGTAGGTATAGCAATGACCGTTGTGGATTAATAAACAATACAATACAAACAATAATTTTATAATAATGTTGAAAAAAGAAAATTATTAAGGGTATTTAAAAATTATATTGTAAATTGTTGCCTTTATCAAAAAATAAATTCTGTTTGTTTATACAAAATCGTCAAATACTATCAACATAATCAGATGTCAAATTATTTTCTTTAAAACGTTAGGATTTGTGGCGGACAGATGATATAAAACGAAAGATAGCTCTAATATGAAAGCAGATTTAATTAAAAAGGTTATAGACTGGCTGGCAAAAATATAGAACATTCCGTTTTTCGCTAGAAAATGGATTTATGCGTCCATAATAATACATAAGTAATTTATCTGAGTACAGCTGATTTTGAGTACAAATTATCGATCAAGTGCGAGTAGTACTCGTGCACCGATGGTTCCGTACCGCTGAGGAAAATAAAATTACGTATTCACTAATTTTGGAATGATCTAGAAAGTCAATTAAGTTCAACTACTACAAGTCAATAAACGTAAATGTGCGGTCGTACGCAATCATTTTGTATGAAATGAACTACAGTATACTGAAAATTAGTCTTTAAAGGTTCCATTTTTACTTTTGAGGTACGGAACACTAAAAATCATTTAAATATTTCCTAATATTATATAAATATTCATATGTATATAACGTTATAAATTAATAACCTCATATAAATGTTATTACCGAAATGACAATTAGAATAGAATAAAATTCATACTTGACGTTGTTTTTTGTTGCTTCTTTATATAATTCTCTATATATTTTGTACCAAAGCTGGAATTTGCATTAAATTATCAATGTGTAAAAATTTTCACAATGTCTTGATTAAATTTAGTATATTCTATTTAAAATGTGATCAAGATTTTGAAATTTGTTATTAAATTATAATTTAAAAAGAGTTAATTAAAATTTGCTCGTTTTAACATAAATTAATTTATTATTGACTGTCTAGTACTAGGTCCATCTTACATTTTCTCACCCTACGAAATGTTATTTAAAAACAACATAAATTATAGTTCATTAATTTATAAGAATATTACACTCACTCACACACACACAGAGACACACACAATTTATATACATACATGTATTCCCTATTCTTCCCTATGTTTTATCTGGTCACAGTTTTAATTTAATAACTTCTACAGTAGATTCGAATCGCATTTAGTAAAACATTTATTTAATTCCTATAAGTATCTTTTTGCTTTGATCACAAAAAATACGGCATTGTATGTACGTATATTATATATAGGGCACACATTTTTATAACGAAATTAAGTGTTCTGGACCAAGCTCAGACCAAGAGTATCATATGTCATTTAAGTATATAGTATTCGTATTGTTTATCAAAAGCTCTCGCAACATTAAAACCTTCAAGATTAACAACATATTACGAAAATGTCAAGTTTAATTTATGAATTAACACAACAATGCTACCATCCTTGCTTTGGGCGAACATAAACACAACCACGGCCATCTTTAATAACAAATTTGTACGATAGATTATTATATAAATATTAAAAATTTTTAATTAGTAAATTTCATATAAATTTTATATAGCATACATATATTGTGTGTGAAGTGCTCTAGAATTATAGAATTGTATCAAATTATCGATTTTCGGTGTATTTTAAACACTCTGTATGTGAATTGAAGGTCTTCGTTAAATATTATTTAAACGTATGTGTTTATTAATGTTAATATTTGAGTTTATTTGAGTCACAAAATTTATAAGCCAGAGACGCCATTTTTATTATACATCTAATTAAATTCGTTATTAGTAGAATTGGCTAAATGTCTATGCGTTTAGGAATAAATTTTTAAAATATGATGTTATTTTTCCATTGATATTCATTCGGAGATTACGTTTTGAAATTTTTAATGACATTAAGATATATTGTACCAAATGTATTTTGATATTTAATATGACTTAACATAAGTGTGGGCAAGCTTTAGACTGGCTTGGCATCATATACTACCTTTCCTTCACATTCTGCCACAATACACGTTGTCTTTAAATCGGGGGGAAGCTAAAATTCTAGGTTCTTTCTGTCTACATCTCGTCTGTGGGAACAATTCAAGGTAGCCTCTGTATCACTATTCGTAGTATATTCTTTACTTTTACGTTTTATTGGAACTAAATGTTCAATTTAGAGCCACCACCCCAAGTTACCCAATTCATTCTGTCAAGATAATATAGTATAGTAACAAAATATATATATATATATATATATATATATATATATGTATATATATATATATATATATATATATATATATATAGATATATATATATATATATATATATATATATATATATATATATATATATATATATATAATCAAGGCAAAAATATGACCTAAGATATTATAATATACTCACAATATAGTATCACAAAATGTTCTGTCTCCATCTTGCTCTGCTCAAGTCAGTTCCACGCATCATGAAAATGTGGTCCATTACATGGTGGCTCGTACGTCTGTACAAATGAATGTTAATATATATATTAATACAATATTAATATGCGTGTCATATAATGACTAATATTCGATTGAAGTATATCTAAAATAATTATATGTTGCGATCTCTTAAGACCAGTATACTTTCTTGGCGGTAAGCAAGGATACTTGTTAGATCCCGTGATGTTTGGTAGCGATTATACCAAGTCTCTTTCGTTACGTGACATTACAGATATATGAATTAAACTGACGATTACGTATATATTTACAAATTTTTAAATCACAAGATACGAGTGTAATTTATAAGACGGATTGACAGTATTCAAAGATGGACTAAATTCCATTTGAAGAAGAAGACAAAAAATATGTGATTCTTGAAATTCATAACAAATAAAAACCGAACTACCCATTTATTATGGTACATATTGACGTTTTATATATAGAAAATCTAGCTTAAGCAAACAGCTAAAGCTGTTAATGCTTCTTACATTCGAAAATGTTCAATGAGGTCATGTTGCGTTACGATTGACATATTAAATATATATGTAAATTAACAACTTGGACGATTACGTATCGATTCTTATAATAAAATTTTTATAAGATACCAAGATACCAGAGTGTGACTGTTATAAGACGGGATCTGAAGTATTCCATAAGATATAGAATTAATACTATTGAAAGGAAGAAGACAAAAACATACTGTGATTACTTGTGAAATACTCATAACAAAAAATAAAAAACCAAGAAAACACCCATGTTAATTATATTTTTACATTATTTTTGACGTTTTTCTTTTATATATCAGCAAATCTAAGCTTTAAGCAAAAACAGCTAAAAAGCTGTAAATGCTTCTTACGATTCGAAAATTTTTCAATGAAAGGTCAATGTTCTTTGCGTGAAAGTGATAGTACTTAGTTATGCCATTACATCATAATAATAACCTGAATTTTACTAACTAACAAACAAGATTCTTTATTATATATATATATATATATATATATATATATATATATATATATATATATATATATATATATATATATATATATATATATATAAAATAAAAAATATTGCGCCTATATCGAAATATTTCAAAATAATATAATTTCAATTGCATATATTATACTATCATTACTATGTTGTATTGATATTAATATAATTAATTAATTACAAAATTTATAAGTGAGCATATATATATATATATATATATATATATATATATATATATATATATATATTATATATATATATATATATATATATATATATATATATATATATATATATATATATATATATATATATATATATATATATATATATATATATATATATATATATATATATATATATATATATATATATATATATATATATATATATATATATATATATATATATATATATATATATATATATATATATATATATTAAATTAAGTAGTATTAAAAAATATTAACATATTTTTTTGAATTTCAGGTAACGGCGCTCGCCTTGGGCGTAGCGGCAGCTGACGTTGGTCTAGGATACCAATACAATAAACCAATTTCTTCATTTGGTGTGCCATCGTACCAAATCAGCAATAGCAACAGTGGAAACAACTTCAACTCAGCTATCTCTGCTGCCTCTTCCGGCGCCGGCTTAGGCTATGGGCAAGAATCCCTTGCATCAAGTTTCAGCTACGACGGTGCAGGTGCTGGCAGTTCTAAATATAACTCTGCAGGGCTTGGATCATCTAAATACAATGTATTAGGTTCAAACTCTGGATCAAGTTTTAGTAACTTCGGAGCATTAAATGCTGGTTTAAACTCAAAATACAATGTAGGGTCTCCTAATGTCGCATCTGGTTCTGAATACAATTACGGCTCAGCCGGCCTAGGCTCTGGGTCTCAGGCTAGTGGACAGGGTTCCTCGAATGCCGGATCAGGCTACAATGTTTTTGGCAGCGGCAGTGGCTCTAACTCGAAGTATAACATAGGAGGTCCATTGCAGGGGTCATACCAGGCGTCTGGCTTTAACCAAAACTCTGGTTACCAATCTTCTTACCAAACTGGTGTTGACACGAGTAAATTGGACACCATTGGCTCCTACTACCAAGCCGCTAGTGCAGCTAATCAATTTATATCCTCAAATCAATACCAGAATGCTGCACAACACAACTACCAAGACTACTACAATCAAATACACAGACAACCAGCTCAAATTTTTAAGCATTTCTATGTGCACGCTGCTCCCGAAGAACCTGAACCAGTCAAGGCCCTTCCATCTTTAGTTCTCCCGCCACCACAGAAACATTACAAAATTATCTTTATTAAGGCTCCAGCTCAACAACCCCAAGCACCTCAATTCATTCCAGTACCACAACAGAATGAAGAGAAGACTATTGTCTATGTTCTTGTTAAGAAACCAGAAGATGCTAAGAATATTGTTTTACCTAAATTTGAACAGAAGCCGCAATCTAAACCTGATGTTTTCTTTATCAAATACAATGACAAACAAGATTCTCAATCTTTAATCGACAATATTGTACATGATTACAACAAGGGTGGAATATCCGCTAGCTTCTCAGGTGTTGGCATTCCTAATTCTGGATACAAATCTGGTTCTGATTCTTCCTTGAGTTTTTCTGGAGAAGGTTCTGACAAGGCTTCTGCAACATTAGGAGCAGCTTATGTATTACCAAGTGGAGCGGAAGTTTCAGGCTCCGCTTTTGAATCAAGTAGCCCAAAACCCAGTTCAAATTTTGAAGTTATCTCTAGTGGGCAAATTGGTTCTTCCAACTCCGGAAGTATATTCAATCCCAATTTAGAATCAAGCTCCAGTTCCTTAAACGTAGATTCTAGTAGTTTGTTAAAAAACCCCGGTAGTGGTTTAAGTGCAAGTTCTTTATCTATTGGTTCAGCTGGCAGTCTTCCTAGCGACAGCCCTTCCTCAGGTTCTTCAGATTCTAGTAAGCTGGGATCAAGCTCTGTTGGTTTGGATTCTAGTGATAGTAAATATAGCTCAGAAGGCAGCTCAGACTCCTTAGTAGACCGTAATAGTGGTAGCATCAGTTCTGGTTCTAATAGTTTTGGTAGCGATAAATACAGTATTGGTTTGGGTAGCAACTCTGGATCCTCTGGAAGTACCAGTTTTACTTCAAGCAGTTTGGGTAGCAACAAATACAGCTTTGGCTTAGGATCCTCGGGAAGTGGCAGTTCCAGTTCCAGTTCTGGTAATTTAGGTAGCAATAAATACAGCTTTGGTTTAGGATCCCCTGGAAGTATCAGTTCTACTTCAAGCAGTTTAGGTAGCAACAAATATACCTTTGGTTTAGGATCCTCCGGAAGTGGCGTTTCTGGTAACTTAGCTAGTAATAAATACAGTTTTGGTTCTGGCAGCAACTCTGGCAATTTGGGTTCTAGTTTTGGTAATTTAGGAAGTAACAAATATTATTATGGCTCAAGTAACAATTATGGCTCAGGTAGCAATTATGGCTTAGGTAACAATTATGGTTCAGCATCTAGTGGTTTTGGTCCTGGTGCCAGCAAATTCAAAAGCAGTTATGGTTTTGGAAGTGGTTTTGGTAGTAGTGTCAATAAATATCATTATGGTTCTGATTACAATGGGGGTTCAGGCATTAAAGGACTTGGACTAAATTCAGATAATCTTGGGGGAAGCAGTAGTACTGGTAAAGTTGGTTTTAACTTAGGCTCTTTGGGTTCAAATAGTAACGTTGCTTCTGGTAGTGCAGGAAGCTTGAGCTCTTCTGGTTTGGTCTCCAAATTCAATGCTGGATCTGGTGGCCTTGCCGTTGGCACTTCGGGACCTTCACCGGTATCTTACTTCGAATCATCTTCTAGCCAGCTTGATGCTGGAAACATTGGAATCAACTCAAACTTTGGATCTGATAAGTACGTAACTGCTTCAGGAAGTTCTGATTCTAGCTCAAGCACTGTTTCCCCTAATAGTGCTTCTGACAGCTCTATATTTGGACTCGGATCTGGTATATCAAGCACCGTCAACCCATCTCAATCAGATGTACTTTCATCCGCCAACAATTTTGCATCAAAATCTGGTACCATTGGTTCAGAAGCCAACGGTTATGACTCAGTTTCTAGTGGCTATGGGCCATCATCTGGTATCCTAGTTTCTAATGGTAACTCAGATAATTTTAGCTCGAGTTCAGAAAGTTCAATCTCAAATTATGAATCAAGCCTTATTCCATCTAGTCAAGGCGTTCCTCATGAAACTTATGGACCACCTATGTTCAAAGCATTGTAGAATAATATTATAATAAATAATCATTTTTCAATGACTTTATATTTTTATATGAAATACAAATAAAGTGCATAGAAATATATATTTTTTTATTCCACAAACATAAAATTTGTCGTAACCTCCATATTGAAAAATTCAATTATATAATACTAAAAAGTGTGATATGACTGGCCTTCTCTCTCTCTCTCTCTCTAATAGAAAATGTAGTAAATACTTTTAGTATTGTGTATTTTAGCAGAGAGAATAATTTTAGATACTATGTAGAAGTGTGAACAATTCATTATGTATTGAAATATAAAATTACTTTAAAAAATTAAGTTAAAATAATGCGAATTAAAATATATCTTTCAAATCGTGTTCAGAACATATTTAATATCAAAAAATTACCTAAACTTTAATGATTTGTACCTAATATTTTCTTTTTTGTGAAATGAAACAGTTAAAATATAATCCTTTACTCCAGTGCCCAATCGAACCCATAACCACGAGGGCTTTAGCAATTCATAGCGATCATTATTACAAGTGTGCTAAAAATAAGCCCATTATACAGAACAGAAGGGAAATTATCCAAGATTTTCATTAAATATAAAATCAGCCGATGACGCCTACACACCAACTACGTCAGTTGCTTATTATATAGTTTAGGAACTAGTTGATTGCAATTGAAATTGGCACATAACTGGTATTTAAATGGGCCGCCCATCCGCATTGCTGGTCGACGTTATCTTGATTTATCGAGATCGCTTCCACGGCGGTCATGACGATCATGAGCCAGAACATCGAATTCCGAGTGTTTAATATAACGGTAATGCGTTAAAGCTGATAATGTAGCCGGATACGTATTGTTTATGAATGGTATAGCTCTATTTCGAGGCGATGGCGCGTAATATCTTAATAGGATGTTCACGGATGCACTTTCCTCAGGATCGCGCGGAATGCGCGGGCAGCGCCGGCGCCATCGGTTAAATGATCATTTACACTCGATCACAACACACGTATACGACTATACATAGCTGTAAACATACTGAAGCCCCAATTGATTGTACAGACACTAATTTGATCGAACAAAGGCACTGTCACAGAGCTTTGGAAATCCGATAGGATTGTTCGACGGTCGTATATATATGTATGCATGTATATATGTATGTACATCCAATTTAATTATGCAGCTTTAGTCTTTAACCCTTTGTGCATGATAATTCGTCGAAGTTCAGAGCTTGTATTACAATAGATAATACATACGTGCACTCTGCACGTGACATGTTATTGAATAAGCCATCGCGATCTAAGCTGCGAAGGGGTTGATAATGACTGTTGGGGACATGAGGGGGACTCAATATTGCAAGTCTTGTCACCCTCTTTGTATACAAATTAATTGCTAAATATATTATACTCTGAATACTTGTCTAACATGTATAATTATACGTATGTTGTTATAATTATACGAGTGGTTTGTAACTTCTCTTAATCGTAAACTTTGCGTCTCAATTTGAGTGGCGTAATTCAACGCTGTTTTTTTTATGTTCTTCCAAAGCAGTTAAATCAAAATAGATGAAACATAAATATTTCTCCCTATGGAATGATCACACCTACATAATTAAAGTCTATACTTATATATAAATAACTATGATCCACTTAATATTTTATTCGAGAGACTACACAGACTTACAAATCAATTACCTTTATATTAATACATGCAAAAACTTACGAACTTTTTACGGAAACTGCGAGGACAGAGGAGTATTAAATTTGGCATTTAATTTTAACAATAATAATAATTTCAATTTTTGTATAGGAGAAGTGCAGATCGCTAATATTTTTCAACGATAATGTTTATAATGTACATAAAATCAGTTTAACGTTACACTCAGTACCATATGTTTAACATTATAAACAATTGTGTAAAGTGACATACACGTTGCTATGGCAACGCGTATGTCACGCATAAACAGGTCCTCTAGATTTTTATAAATTTACTTTGCGTTGCAAGATTTGAACCTTATTTGATCACTTAACTCTTCAGGTCAAAACGTTTTTATTATTAATTAACAATATTGTTTTTATTTATTATTATTCATTTAGCTTCACGCTATATATATGTAAGCCTAGTGTTAAGACACTTTGTTTCTCACTTTCCACCATTCAACGCATTGCGTGTTGAGTGGCGGAACTTAACGCCGCGCTTGACCTTGTTGCCATAGCGAAGTAAATGAAAATAATTCTTTCTCCCCGAATAGGCATCGAACCCACAAACCGTCTCGTTTACAGGCACGCTGTGCCTCTGCGCCACGACGATCGTAAATAATATTCTTACAACAGGAGAATGTGTACGCGGTTGTTCAATAACTATGTAACCGTGATGTGAACGTGTTTTAATTGATAAGAGCTATTCAAAATATTTGTAAAAAAACGATAATCTTAAACATATTTCAATGTTTTTAATTCAGCATTTTTACAAGACGTTACATAATAACATACTCAGTTTACATAATAAAAAAGATTTACACACATTTTTAATAACAGCAAATAATAGACACAAATATTTAAAATTGGAAATGCTTTACCATTTCCATTTAGTGAACTGAAATGTTGCTGCAATAGGAAATAGACTCGCTCGCTATTTCAAAGGATTTTGTAACCAATTTACTAGTAATTTCGAAAATTCATGCTGCGCTATTGGAATATATTAGTAAACGGTTACATCGGAAATTATTTGCTTAGATTTTCCTTTGAACGAATGTTTTGTATACATATTGAAAAAGTTTTAAATTAAATTTCTTTATTGTATTGGATAAAAAAACATATAAGGGCATTTATTACACGCTACAAAACTCGGCTTTTCGCCCGAAGGCGAGTCAGTGTGAGTTAAGCGGCGGAACTCTTTTTTTTTGTGAGTTTAATGCTGTTAGCCCTATTGGCCTTGACAGCGACACCGGTTGGAGAGAGAAGAGGACACTCTGTCCCTGAGAAGTAGCAAGCACAATCGTGTCTGCTTGGGAGGAAACGTCGGCGGCGGAACTCAACGCCGCACATTTTCTACCAGAGATAATGGAAATGTAATTAATTCCTCGCAATGAAACTGCAGCGTCACGACGGCTTCAAAAATTCCATAAAATATATTTTATACCTACTTATTCTTTGGCTAGATTATATAAATTTTAGAATTTATGTTTATAATCTGATTATAATATGATATTGCCTTTGTTTTAGTTGCTTAACAAAATTATGCGAGCGTGTGTTCCATGACCGAACTACACCATGCTGAAGTTATACTTATTGAAAAATTTCTTTATTAAGTTTATTTTACATACTAAACCTACATCGTTCTAAGTGTGTATGTCAAAATGAAATTGTCCTAAATCGAAAAAAAGTATTATTTTTTCTTAGTTTGTTATTATACATATATAAGACTATAGCATAAATTATAACCTATATCCAAATTTATATAAAAATAAAAAAGCTATAAAAGCTTTCAGTGTTAACACTAGTAAAGCGTGCTTTATTTAATAGTTTAATATTAATTTAAATAGTTATATTATATAATAAACACTAAAGTACCGCAATAACAGAGTCCCAAACGTGATTAACTAATGAGACGAAGAGATGAGGTTAAATCTTGTACCACGCAATATTTTGTCTAACACATACATACAGACTAAATATTATAATTTATTCATTTATTAATATAAATAAAGTAGTTATTTATAGTAAATATAAATAAAACTTAAATACAGTAATGTTGCAATTTGTCGTTCTTACGTAATGCGTATGCGTACTGATAGCACTTCAATTACACCGGGAATTCCTGGCATATGCTCTTTCAAGTTTCAATCGAAGGTCCTTGACACAAATAGCAAATAAACAATTCTATTAATGCGCAATCGGCGTGGGCGTAACTAGAGTTCTTTTCTAGGGGGAGCCTGGCCCCCTGTGATTTAGATGACAAAAAAGGAAAATGTTGCTAAACTGATTTTTTTTAATAATTATTATTAATTAAAAAATATCATATTTATTTATTTATTTTCACTCTATATCCCGCACAGGCAGAAGGAACTTAGTGTTAAAACACTCCGCTTTTTTTTGTTATTGTTTTTATAAAATTTATCAGAATCATACATTCGAACGGCGACACTTTTTAATTAGCTGCACTGTCCCATTAGTTGATGCCCTAATATTTAACTATAAATAAAAAAAAATACTACAGTAACAAAAATTGCAGGCTAAATATTTTTAAAACACCACTATAAAATAAATACATTAAAAAACATAAAATCAATAAATTTTAATAATAAATAAAAGAAGTTTTTACACTGTTGTATATTGAATCTTATAAAATAGAAAATACTGTCAGTCAATCATATATTTTTTTATTATTATGATTCACTAACAGTAATAAGACCTAAAAAAGTAGAACAGACATGTACTAGTCCTCACGCCACTGTCCCTACCTATCTGGAACATTCATTTGCTTGGATAATCATGGGGTGCGCCGAATTTCTATTTTCTACATTCAACGGCTTATGTTTTACACGCGTCGCCCCACGACATTTTGAAACATATCGCTGCATCCGATTGAATAATTATATAAAAAATGTAGTTAATAATTATGTACTCCATAATTTTTTGGTATCCTTATGTAAAACGCCTGTGGGCGTTCCTAATGAAAAAGTTTAAAAAGTCTATAAGAAGTGATTGCGACAGAAAAATTGTTATAAGACTTCATTTCTTGCAAAAAACATTACAACATAAAAAAAATTACACATACTTAAATTTAGAAGCGTAGTTCATGTTTTACGTAGGTACTAGTAACACTTATACAATTTCATTTCCAATAAGAATAAAAAAGTAATAAAACACGGAGGCCTTAGTGGCGCGTAGAGGTGTTCATAACGGCATAATTTCGACAACGTTATAAAGCAGTATGCTGTGTATAAAACGCATGCTTCTTTTTAAGCTATATGATATATTATATATTACTTTCATACAAAGACTTCAATATTAAAAAAAAAGACGCTAACAAAATGCAACAAATTTTCACTAAACATTATTTTAATACGTCATTCAATGGAGTTAAAGCATAATTTTGAATCTCACAAATAAAGCTATTTCGCAACGTGGACAATAGATGTACCCAATATATGAATATATTTTATTATAATTTTCAAAAAAAAAATATTCACAAAATGATGAAAAGTTGATTTCAGTACTCGTAACTAACTAATACACTTCTTATTCTATTAAGTTAGAGCATAATTTGGAATGTCAAAAATAAAGCTATTTCACAACGTGAACACTAGATGTCGATGTATCCAAAACATTAATTAATATTACAATTTACGTTGTACGTTACGTTGAGTTTCCAACACCCATTTTCTAGAATTTAGGTGGACAGTAGAAAACAGGACACCCTAACATTTGTATATAACATACACTGCTATAAGCGGAATAAAGCAAATACGCAGAGAGTGAAAATGTCACACGCTTAAATATATAGTAATAAATAAATAGTACATGAAACCAAAAATAACTTCAAGTAAAATGAAATACAAGAGCGTCATATTAAATTTTATGACATTCTGAAAGAAATTACGGGCAGCCATTTTGCAAGATGCAAATAAAAATCATGACGTTTCTCATCACCTACAATATTATATTATCTTATTTTTGCTGTGCTCAAAATGTATACTTGAATAGAATAGTGAATCTCGTCTGTGAAGGTTGTATACCAAATAAAAATCAATGTTGTGTTGGCACTGCAATAACTTCTAGATATATTCTTACAACAAATTATTGTGCTAAAATGTGTAAATCTGTGGAAGTCGATAAAAAGGCAATATCGATCATCGAATCGTATGAATATCCAAATCCGAAAACTTTTGTCTTCACTTACAATTTCGCAGGACCCGATACTGTTGCCATTGTGGTATTAAAATACTATACATCTAGTATAGATAGCATACGTTACAGTATATCAGATATCGATACGACTACTTTATACGGTTTGTATGCTTCATTTCCGGTGCCTAAAAACGAAGTCATCTTAAAATCCACTGTAATAAGACAATGTGATAAACATTTGAATCTGTCAAATATTTATTACATCTGCACGTTCGATGAAAGTTACGAAGACTTTGAAATTCCACAAGGGACACCGTTGTTCACGGGATTACAATTTGTTGGTATAAAAGGAACTAACTCTCGAAACGGCTTGAGCTCTGGCACAGTATTTCTTTCGCTGACTCCTCTTGCATACTGGATATTGTATAATACGCGTGACACCTTACAAATTATTAGACGTTCAAATTCTGTGGCAATGCCGACAACGAGGACAGTTGCTAAAGATACTCTTCATAATAAAACAAATCAATATAATAACAACACTTGTAACACAAATAAAATAATACAAGACTATATTAATAAAATGAAAAAACAAAGTAAATTAATTAAAACAAAGAAAATGAAGAGTAGTAGCAAAACAACACGTAAGCATATCTATTCTAGAAAAAAAATTACAAAAAAAATCAAAATTACAAAACTGAAAACTTACAAAGTTACCAAGAAAATTTCATTTCGAAAAGATTGCTCAAGACCTGAGGAATTAAGTTCTACAACAACAATTGTTAAGTCAACAAAAGCCCTGAAATTGACAGGTAATTCTACAAGAACTCCATTGAAAAATGCAAAAAGAATGAGAAAAGTATATACACAACGAAAAATTACTACTTCACCTCATAGGAAACCTAAAATTATAATTATAAGTAAAAATAAAAAAACGAAAAATAAAAAAGTAACTAGTGCTTTAGAATGGTTTAATAAAATTAAAGGCAAGAGGCAAACAAATTGTACGCCTATTCTTATTTTGACTACAATAACAAAAAAAATGTCATACTTTGTGGATCTTACATAGATACATTGATAAATAAAACTACATATCAACACCTCTAAAGCAAAAGGCGTAAGGGACAAAATAAGGAGAAGCATAAACCACTTTCTCTAAATTTCATTTGACTGTAGTTTTTTAGTTGCTTGACCTATTCAAATGATTCTTAAGAAGAATACTCTTAGAATTTATTGAATTTTCAAGTAAAATATGACAATCTCGATTAAAACCTATATTTACTCATTTATATGTTCTTTACACCCACAAAATTATAACAAAATGACCTTTACACCCCTATAATGTTCAACTTATATTGGTTACTTATGGTGTACGTCTAATTACTGCTCAAGAAATAGACAATGACTGACCTCATGTTTCATTCATGTTTTTGGTCGTATAGAATCACCAATACATAGTATAATACAAAGATTAATTAATAATAATAACTATTTTCATGAGGTATATAAAGAATTATTTCAAATTTCTAAGCCAAGTTATATTCAAATTGGTTTCTAAGTTTTTAAGTTGGATAGTATAATTATATCATAGTAGATAGTAAAATTAAAATAAGCAATAACAAATGAAAAAGTAAATGCTTTATATTTAAAACCTACAAAGTTAACAAGTAGTACACAATACATTATTAAGTGTTTAAAGCGTTGCTTATCTTTTTCTTCTATATATTAGGTCCTTACATATGAAATTGGTGTTTCCCACACCGAGCAACCCGTATATATAAACATTAAGCACCTTACAGGTATTTCATGAACGATATATCAAAACGAAATTATATTCCACAGAAAATTAATTTGTCAATTGTCTCTGAACACTTATGAATTTTTTAATTAACCATTAAATTTTAATAGATATTAGATTATTAGTTCTGTTAGTACCTATTTAAAGGTGTATGGGACAATTATTTAATACTTTCGATGTACTTTTCTTTGAAATAGGATAGTTTGCGATAAAATAAAGTAGAGATCAATTTTTTTATTTTCATGGTATTGTAACGGCGTATAGGTCAATTCTAATAAAATACGACCTTTATAACCGACTTCTTTCTGTAGTGAGTATAAAAACGTAAGGTAATATTGTAATAGACAATTACTAATTATTGCACATTTAACCTACAGAAAACACAATTCACTGTACTTTACTACCATAATAACTAAACTAAAAAAATAAATTGATATATACGAGTACATCCCAAGTTTCTTATTCATTCGTTTGATTAGTGCATCAAATTTTTAATGGCACTTTTTTCAGGAATTTACTACGATAGCGCTTGAAATTTTAAATAAAACACTGTATATAACTCATTTTCGCCTAAATGTCCTTTACGCCCTACATATCCATACCCTTGGGGGTATGGATATGTATTACAAGTGTCTCTCTCTCTCTCTCTATATATATATATATATATATATATATATATATATATATATATATATATATATATATATATATATATATATATATATATATATATATATATATATATATATATATATATATTATATATATATATATATATATATATATATATATATATATATATATATATAATATTTACTACACTAGTGCTAATTCAGTGAATCTTTCAACAATAATTTGCTGTTTCACAATATAATTTAGGTATTCAATTTTGTTAATTCGAGAAGAACAGTACAGTCTTACTTTATAATATTTAATGGAAAAAACTAAGCAAAGAGATAATAAGTATCTTAGTAAGTATATATATATATATATATATATATATATATATATATATATATATATATATATATATATATATATATATATATATATATATATATATATATATATATATATATATATATATATATATATATATCTGATATCTAAACAAACAGTAATGTAACAAAGCAGAATTGATTTTTTCCTTATTTTATTTAGTACTGTTTTATAATTGTACCACACTTGCTGCTGTGGCGCCACCTTAATTTTCTCTCTTTAAGGTCAGTAATTTAACTTGAACTTCTTGTTATCTTTATATATATATATATATCATCTGTTGAAAAATTGTCTATTACTTGTGACATTTCCTTTTAAATAGGAATGTGCGAATAGAAATATTAATTGATGTATATATATTGTATCGATTTCGTTAGCAACATCGGTTTGTGCAGATTAAATGTTTTGACTTCTTCCCTTCGATATTTTAAAATACTTTAACTGTTATCATGAAAAAAATTATCAGACGGCGTTCAAAAGGCCCATGTACAAGTCTTGGCATTTCAAGTTGTTTATACGTTTCTGATTTTAAACATGTATTTAAAATTTAAATTATTAAACATTATTATTATAATTATTTATTTGTACAATTGAATTAAAATTATTTTTACAATTGCATTAAAATTATTCATTGAATCAAAAATTTTAACTAATTTCTCTCATAAAAGTACTTATCACATATAATTTTTTTTTTCGAATTTATTTGGTACGTTCAAATATTGAATGTCAAAATTTTGACTAAAGATTTACGATAATTAGGATATTTTTTGAACGTAATCGATATTTCGATATATCGATATATTTTCGCTTCCCTAATGTCGTTTCAGTTTTTGTATTAGACGTTTTTAGGTGTGAGACGAGACGTTCAATAATATCAATTAATAATAATAATAACAATATTTTGGTTTCGAAGAATAGAAAACGCTCGTGGAATTTAATTTATAATTTGCTTTTTATATAGATACAACGAATAATAATTTGCGGGATTGCGTGATAAAATTACAGTTAAGAGTCCAATCTATATCCAATTACTAGAGTTCTAGAGTTTTTTCTTACCATAAAAATGAGTTCGGCAGCTGGACCAAGTGGAACACGAAATTTTAAAGTGGTTTTGTTGGGGGAGGGCTGTGTTGGCAAAACATCCCTTTTACTTCGATACATCGAAGACAAATTCAACGATAAACACTTGACTACTTTGCAGGTGAAAATATTTCTTAGTCTTCAGCAATGTATTACAATATATTACAATAATTACAATTCCTATAAAAACAATAATAGTACTTGTATTGATTGGCATTGGCTTGAAACGTAATTCGCTCAAGTAATATAAGTATAAAAAATCATTTTTCTAATAATCAAATTAGTAAGGAATACTACAGTCATGTGATATTAAAATTCCCATATGTTCTAAAATAGAAGAAATTCATCTGAAATGGTTGTATTTAGAATTTAATGTGATTATTTGATATATTCTAGAATTGATATTAATATTTAAATAACTAAAAAATCTTTTTAATCAATTCAAATTTCATCATAAAATGCAATTATGTGCTACTTACATTAAAAACACTATTATACACAGGCTACATTCCTCAATAAGAAACTAAACATCAATGGCAAACGCATCAATCTCTCCATATGGGATACTGCTGGCCAGGAAAGGTTCCATGCTTTGGGACCTATCTACTATCGGAACTCCAATGGGGCTATTTTAGTTTATGATATAACTGATGATGAATCCTTTGGAAAGGTAAGTTATATCACATATTAAAATAAATTAGTACAGAATAAAATTAAAATGATTATTTTTAAATGATATCATTTCAGAATCAAATGAGTTATTATTAAATTATTAAGACTGACCGTTAACATATTGACATTATTTTGTGTGATCTGAAATTTAAATAAATAGTGTAAAGTTAGAGTGAAAATTAGGAGAAAATCTCCATCATCCTAATTAGTTTATCAGTGCTATAGGCAAAACGATTTCACATCAGCAGTGAAGATAGTAATTATATACTGTTTACTACTATCTACAAATTAATATTTTTATATATTTATTGCGTTTTGTATTCACATTTTCGTGAACCAGTATTGCCAGCGCAAAATATGATTTTATTCTCAGTGTCATGTACCAGAATGATGGAGAAGTTTGAAATATTTTATTTT
>JAXRJS010000004.1:9715000-9835000 GCA_037127375.1 Dione juno | reverse complement strand
AGTTTTAATGTTGCTACGACGGAAATATAAAAAAAAAACAAAATAAAAAACGATTCAATAGCTTTTCTATTATAAGCTCTAACATTTAACAAAACCTGCTATATTGTGTTAAGTAGTAAAAAATATGATATATGTACGTGGTACTTAAAAACATACCAGTACCTTAAGTGGCTCATCGAAATGCACCTTTATTTATTTATGCTTTTTCCATTCATTCTTTTATTTAAGTATTGCTAATTGAAACAAAAGTAGATTAATAAATACATGAGAGCTTAATATCTTTAACTAGGTATATATATATATATATATATATATATATATATATATATATATATATATATATATATATATATATATATATATGTATATACATACCAATGTTATTGACAAAGGGAAATAAATAAAAACAACAATTAATCTAATCTATTATTACCACTACATAAAAGTTACATACAATGCTGCAATGACACCAAAAACAAACTTACTTCTATACCAACACAATGAGACTTAATTTTTATTATTAAAAAATAATGTTTATAATACAACAATATAATCTTCTAATAATGTAACAAAAAAGGAAAAAAAACACATCTTGGCTTTGGCAGTATTAATGAAATATTGAAAAAATAATATTTCTCTTCATATATAAGTTTCGTATAAACTTAAAGCTAAGAAAAGCCATAAAATAAAATTGGTGTACCAAAGTTATAAATTTGTGAAATTTGTGTAATAATTACATATTAAGTAGGAACAAATTAGGATAATATACTGGGCATTACATATATATATATATATATATATATATATATATATATATATATATATATATATATATATATATATATATATATATATATATATATATATATATATATATATATATATATATATATATATATATATATATATATATATATATATATATATATTGGCTTAAATTTCATACCACAGTCTCTCATATAGTAGGCCTATTTATTATAATATTGGTGTAATAAGTGACATCCATGGCGAAAATACAACATAATATATACACAACTGGCATTTTAAATTGTAACTGTTCAATGTTCACTTCAAATCTTTAATAATAAATCAATTTCAATTTACAATTTATTACAGAGCGAGCATTCTCTAGAATTTTGTCTTTAGTTGAGATGGGAAAAAAGTCCCTCGATGCCTCGAGAGCTTGGAAAATTTATAATTAATATTGATAAAAAAAAACAAGATAATATAGACTCTAAAATGGGCATTAAAGCTCAAAATTCTTTTCTCTATCTAACCAAAATCATACTCAAAGTATGTACTAGAAATGAATTGACTTCAACAGACATAACCAAGTCACATATAAAAAATATAATAATTAAGATTTTCAATTTACATAATGTATTTTTATGACAATGAAAAATTTATCCTTTAAATTTGACTAATCTCGCTCATCACTATAGCTGTTAGTTAATCTCATCGATCAAAAATTTGAAAATAATAATACTCGTGAAACTCGAGACATCCAGGGTCGGGAATTCTCGTGCTGTGAGAATTAAAAAAATGTCGAGAAAACAGAAACACTTGTTCCAATACAATGTATATATATTTTTTATATTTGGTCTATTTAAAATTTTTTATTCTAGTTAGAGCTTTATTAATATAAATTTATTTATTTATACTTTATTATTTATATGCAATACTTATGTAACATAAGATGTTAAGTATTGCTAATAAATAATAAAGCTAATATAAAGCTCTAACTTGAATAATATAAACATGTTAGCTAAGAGTTAGCTGCCATTATAAAAAAATATATATATTAAACAGATAAAAACATATAAGTACAATAAAAAGTATACAGTATATACTTTTTATTCATGTTAAAGAAAGAACCCAATTTGTAGCCAAATTCATTGTGTTCAAAAAGCCATTGTGCCATAGAACTACACAAGCCATTCACAGATACATCATTCAGTAATGTATTTATTTCCTACACATAGACTACATTAAATATATCCTTATATATATATATATATATATAATATATATATATATATATATATATAATATATATATATATATATATATATATATATTATAATATATATATATATATTATATATATATATTAACTTTATTTATATTTGTGCATAATCATAATTAATTGCATTAACATAAAGAAACTTGTGACTCAATATGTATATACGCTCTTTAAATGCTATTGATATCAATTAAAACATGATCATATTATATTATATAATAATTATATTGTTACACATTTGTGAATTTAATTAAGCATTTTCACTTTCATTTATTATTATACTAAGAATGCTGTCTGCATAGTTCAAGCTCTTCAATGGTATGTACATATCAAAATTATTAACATGCAATTATTTATAATAAATTTAGACAGTTTTGTTTTTAAGCATTTACTTATTTTATTATTATACTTATGTAATGTGTTGCAAGTAAATCTTAGAAGTATTAGATTACACTTATATAGTACAAAAGTATATAGAAGCAATTTGAAATATAATTTTAGATCATTACTTACATTATATATATGTTTTATTATTTTTATAATGATGAATTTATCCACAGAACATTTATTTAAATTAACTTACTATATCTAACTACTACGAATCTAGTATTTAAACTATACAAGGAGCAAACGCAATTAGCTAACCACACAAAACATTTATACTCATAATTACATGTAATTACATATAATATATGGAATAGTATATATTTTTTAATAATATGACATTTTAATAACCCACAGAACATTTATTTTATAAATGATAATCCATTATTCATTATATCTTACTACTTATCGATATTCCTATAATTTTTAAACCTATACCAAGGAGCAGAACTCAATAGCCTAACCACACAAGAGAAACATGTATACTATAAAAATTAATGGTATATATATATATATATATATATATATATATATATATATATATATATATATATATATATATATATATATATATATATATATATATATATATATATATATATATATATATATATATATATATATATATATATATATATAATATTATAATTAATAGTTAATTAGTTAGTAATAATTAGGTTTACGCTTTATTTCACAAATAGAAATAGTACACAGAACCTAGTATCAAGATACTCTTTTGTTAGCATCCCACCTATATATGAGTCGATGAGTGTTTAGAGGCAGAGCTCTATTACACTTCATCTTCATTTTACAAAATCAAGTTTAATTTGAATATAGAGAATATAGATGTACATTTACAATGCAGTTAAAACCAATGCATGTTTGACATTTTAATTTTTAGCTTAATTAGGTTAAAGTTACTTTAAATTTAACATGGAGGTTTAAGGCCTCGGTTAATCAATGTAGCAAATTGATTTTAAATCACTTTGCTCAAATATTACTTATTAAATTTCTTTTTCATTTGCAACGCCAAGGTACGTAATTTCTTCATAACATTATCAGACAGATATATATGCGTATTCCATTTTGTATCACTGAAGTCAAAGATGTACCGTTTTTTATCACATTTCTTTCCTACTTTACTGCTGTGTCACTTGTCTGAATCGATATCTTTAGATGTTTTCTTTGGTGATTTTACTTTTTGCTCCTTAACTTGTTGGATTTCTATAATTTTTGCCTTTCCAGAGTTGTCTATTGGCGCGTCCAGAGGCGGAAGGTTTATTAAGTATGGCATCATGCTTCTAGATTTTTCTTCAGCTGAGAGCCATTCCATCTGTAAAATCAATGTATTTAATATTTAAAAAATAAGTCTATGTCATTGACACAAAAAACCAAAAAAACATCTGTATACCACTTATATAAACAGAACATATATATATATAAAAAACACCACAAACCTTCTGCCTATGATCCATGACAGCATCATCACATATCTCGATACACATCTTCTCAGTTAGCGTTCCATTATCAGATGCATACGCAGCCGCCTGCCACGCCACCCCCAACTTGGATAAGGCACGACCCGACATGCCCGACGTGCGCTCCGCTAGCAGCGTGCAGAGAGCACCGTAGTCGAATTGGTCGACATTAAGACGCCTGGATGGAAATAAAATCATAAGTTACACCTAAATTGTCCGTAAAAATATTCTATACTTTTAAAGTTATGTTATAGGAAGACTACAATTTGTAGCATATTTTAAATATTTCAAAAAAAGCCAAATATTTTTATTGTCATGAGTGAGCGTGTTTTTATTACTGTGGAGGAACTTGGTGATTTAGACAACCAGTTTTGATGAGGCATGGCTCTTCATGTATATATCACAATTAACAAATCTCCATACAGAGATGCTATCAACAATAGCTATCCATCGGATGCTATTGTATAACTTACTTTAGAATAAATGGATGGATTCCAAAAGGAGCTATTTCCTGTTCTGCTACATTAATATATTTAAACATGAAGCTCACCGTTTCCCTTCCGAAGCCGGCTGTAGCACGAACTTGTCGAAATACAATCTTATCAGCCGTTCCCTTTCTTCGAACCCTGGCAAGCCGAACTCAATCATCTTGTCGAGCCGGTCGTTTATGGCTGAATCGAACTGTTGCGGCGTGTTTGAAGCCAGGACCAACATAATCCGGCTGCTTTGATCCGAAGTGCGGTAAAGGAAAGCGTTGAGGGCAGCTCGGAGGTCCTCACTTAGCTGTGTTGAGGAACGCTTGTGGAGGAATGCGTCGGCCTCGTCGATGAACAGCAGGACACCTGTAGAAAATATATTATATTACACTAGCTTACGCCTGCCGATTCGCTCGCGTCGCCAACTGGGAATTACTTAGAATTACTTGTGTATGACACATGACACATTTTGAGTGCCAGACTAAGGAATTAACATAATATAGCTTTAGTTGTTCTACAGGAAATTGAACACAAATATATTTTTAGGATTCCGTATCTCAAAAGGAAAAAACGGAACCCTTATAGGATCACTTTGTTGTCTATTTGACTGTCTGTCTGTCTGTCTGTCTGTCAAGACCATTTTCTCAAATTCACGAGAAGGCATCATGTTGAAATGAATAGCAAACATCCAAGTTAATCGAGTCCTTGAAGTACAGAAAAAAACCAAATGCTTAATTTTTTTGCATTTTGTATGAAAATCATCACTAAACCGTGTTAACCAGTTTGTTCTATACACAAGTTTATCGCACACACCTTTCCTGCTAGTATTGGCCCAGTCAAACATCTTGTGTATGGCCGCTACCGCGTGCTTGCCCATCGGCGCCACATCACCACCTGTCATTATGGCGTAGTCCATGCCCGAGTGCTTCGCCAGTTTCTAAAATAAAAATATATTTTTTACCCTCATGCTGTATCCTATAGGATGGGCAGAAGAAATCTAGTGTCCTCCATTTGTCGCCCAAATTTAGAGACATCGCGTGGTGAACACCGAGCTTTGTACTCTATGACAATGTCTCATAACCCTGAGAAGGGAATCGAATCCACAATCGTCGTGATTAATAGTCAGACGCTCTGACCTCTTAATTATTAGTATGCTGACTTATTGTAGTAATAAGGAGGTATGTTGTATACAGGATTTTATTCGAGAATTTTAAAATGTTTTATGGATATAAATGTATGAAATTAACATTATTTTAATTTTATGTAAGTTTTTCCCTATTTTTTAATAAAATTTTAACATAATTTACTTAAAAATATAAAAAAATATACAAATATCCAAACGTACCTTAGAGAACAATGTTTTGCCGGTTCCAGGCGGGCCGTACATAAGTAAATTTCTATAGAAGCCCTTATTCATTTTAGTATTTTTGGTGGCAATTGCGATGTCTCTGAGACGATTCTCCAAATTAGGTGATAAAACAACACCAGCTAAAGCGTCCGAAGGTTTCTTCAAACTCGCCACTGCTCTTTGAACTGTTAGTATTGGATGTTTAACAGCTTCTAGGAGAGAAAATCTTGATGTTTCGTTGACAAGCGTCGGTTTACCTATAATTACGAGAATAAGTATTAAAATTGTTCATTTAAAAGAATACATACACTTAGTTTGTAAAATCATATGAAATAACCATTATTTAATAACTTGATTAAACAGAATCTCGCAAAAGAAGGAAAAATTCTATTCATGATACACACCGATTCTAGCTTCAATGAATCGGGCAGCGACAGACGTGCCACCCCTAGCGGTGTACACGCCGAGCGCCAAGAGGGACAGCCCACCGGCAGCCGCTAGGGTTTTATCCCAGTCGGTAACCAAGGCGTTTAGACCCGTCCCTATTACGCTGCCTGCTGTCCTATTTGGAGGAAACGGGATAGGTTTAATTTAAGAACTATCAAATACTAAATAGTATATCAAATAAATTGATCAAGAGATAAAAATAAGATTTTTCTATTTAATTCTTATAATTAGCAATTTTTTATATAAAGCATCTAATATTCGAAGTTTTAAAAAAATAATAATAATGGCAAAATAAGTTCGGAAATTACAAGCATCCTATTAATAATATTAATTTGTCCCTGGAATCAGGGATCAAGGACATCAGAATATTATAAAAATATAACATTGTCATTGGATACAAATTACAATACAAAATTACAAAATACAATACAATGGTAATATTCCCAGTAAATCCAATAGAAAGAATAGATCAAAATAAAAATTGTATTATATTGATTCATGTATGGATAGATGCAGACAAGGAATAAAAATTTGTTCCCGTGCTAATAATATAAGAGAATCACATTGTCATTCACAAAACTATCACTTCTACAATATAAATTTGCAAAAATGTATATTATTATATAAAAATTAAATTATCAAGAAAATCTAGAGATATTTAGATTTCAATTGAAGAAAATTATTGTATTTTAATTACTTTCTATTCCCCACTTGAGTGAATTAAATCACATTGGATTCACAAATAAGAATAGGTGGTATCAAATTTAAGATAGAATACCAAATACTATTGACAAATATATAAAAAAAAACACTCACTGTATACTTTCCAAGATAGTGGTCCTATTCTCCGCCGCCTTCAATCGAATCTGTTCCAGTGTTATATCTCTGTTCTCTCTATCAGCTTTAGCCCGAGCCCTGGCTTCAGCCTCGATTGCTTTCAATTTGTTCTTTTCACGCAGATCCATTTCATGTTCAATGGTCGCACGGCGCATTGCCTCTTGTTTCGCTACGCTTTCTTCTTGCCTGTGGATAATAATATAATAAAGATAGAAATTCATATTTGAAATATGGACAGTTTCCATGAGGCGCGGGTTAACAAAATCAAAATATTCTTCATTCGAATTGGCTATTGCAAGCACTTTCGAATCGTCAATTAACATAAGTGTCAGTTCTGTCAGTCCCACTAGAAGCTACCACCAGCTCGGAGGGCAGTTCTGCTGAGAAGAGCTGGCGAGAAACTCAACAGTGGCTGTTTTTAATGTATATTTACAATATATTTACAATTGTGGCTACCCTCCCGAATAACATTTTTATGTTTTCTTTAAGTATTATTAATATTATTTTGGATATTCTATAGTTTATATATATATATATATATATATATATATATATATATATATATATATATATATATATATATATATATATATATATATATATATATATATATATATATATATATATATATATATATATATATGCATGTATGTATAGCTGACTGTAAGCGCGATGGTTACAGGTCAACGAGATCCCGTTGAGCCACTCAACAGACAATGTCTCGAATTCAGACGAAAAGTTGTTTTACACTATCTTTTACATCTTCAAGTTTACTTTTTAATACCGAAAACTAATAAGTTACTTATTTATATTAATAATAATAATTAATATATTTTGATTGTCATTGAAAAAACTACCAATTTGTAAATCACTGAAACTCACTTTCTTAACACCTCATCCTGGTTCCTTTGGTGTTGTAGCAACTGTTCTTCATAGCGCGTCTTTGCCAATTGATCTTGGTACTGCGCACGTAATTGATGTTGCTTGGTTTCCTCCTTTATTGATATAGATAATTCAAAATATTATTATCTTTAAAAAAGGTTCCAAAGACACTAGTATTTATGACATCCAGCGTAATGGTGGTCAGAGAGGTACAATGAGCTCTGTGTTAGTTATTTTTCATCTCTATATCAAATTATTTAGTTCATTGTTTGATTGTTGGTACCTATATTGTTTTTATTATAGATGAAGCTATAAATGGAGGAAACAGTGTAAAGTTATTAATTTATGTGATTAAATTTTTTTAAAGCACTTTCTTTGTAAGTAGAGATGGAAGATATGAATTAGATGTGGGAAGGCGTATTGCTGCCGGAAATGGTGCCTTAGCTGTATTGTTAAGACGGTGGTGTTATATGGCAGCGAAACGTGAGACGATCTCTCCGGAGAATCTGCGGAGTCAGTTTATCCGACGGAATCACCAACGAAGAGTTGGCAGGTAGGTACCAGCGAGGATATCACAGTGATAACACAGACGAACGTGCTCAGGTGGTTTGGGCTCGTCGAGAGAATAAAAAAAAGAAAGAATCATAGAAAAGCAAAAGTGCGTGGTAAGAGAGGTAAGGGGTTCACCCCTTCGGTTGACCTACGAAATCACAATGTCGAAGATACTGAAGTGGAGGAAGTTCACGTAAAAGGCACGAAGACGAGATATAGGTAGACAAAGGCCGTAGCGTTTAGTACTCTGTTTTCTCTGGCTACCTCACTAGGGAAAAAGCGTTAAGCTAAGATAAAGAAAAAACATCCCAAATTGAGATGAATATACTATGATACATTAACATTGCATCACCTGTAAAGTTTTACGTCTCTCTTCAAAATCAACGCGCTTCTGATCAACCTTGGCCTGTTCGATGGCAGCCTCATACTCCTTGATTTTTGCCATCTGCTCTTGTTGGCGAGTGCCTTCTTGCAACTTGCTGAGTTCCAGAGCATCTTTTGCATGTTCTAGTTAGAAAATATCAGTAATAAAATATAGTAAAGAAATAATGTAAATTTACAGACCAAATAAACAAATAACATATAGCCTTATATAATATAACTATAAAATTAAATAAATCATCATTTTGATTGTGATTGTATACTTTAAGTTCAGCATACATATTAGTATATTGTAATTGGTAAAATATTAATCAATTATTATGCATAGATAATTATCAAATTATACAACAATTAAAGATACTCTAACTGAAAAAAACTAAAAATACATAACTATGTAAGAAATATTTCAAAATTTTGTTGCAGTACCTTTGTTACCCAGATGTTAAATAACATCATAACAACTTTTAAAAAAAAAGTATTTATTCATATGTTTATGTGTTTAGACACAGATAACTAAGAAATAATAATAATAGCTTCACACTGTATCCCGCACATGGCAAGATAGGCAGAGGGATCCATAGGAACACTTGCCACTCTTCTCTGTCCTTGGCTATGCCACCTGCTCAGCGTTTGTAGGGCCTGCCTACTCTTCTTTTGCCAGCTGGACCTGTCCAGGTGGTAGTTTGGATAGTCCATCTTTTGTCAGGGAGACAAGCTACATGTCCAGCCCACTTCCGCTTAATTTTAAGGACATGTGTTATACTGTTGGTGTTTTTGGTCTTTTCTTTGATCTTGGTATCTTATTTTGTCAGTTTTCTTAATTTTAGTTACACTTCTATCCATTGCTTGTTAAGTTGTTCTAATTTTGTCTTTAACAATCTTTGTATATGTCCAGGTCGTCAGCAAATCTTAGATGGTGTAATATGTGGCCGTAAATTCTTATTCCTTTTTGACTCTAGTTCACTTTTTGGAATGTTTTCCAGCACTGCTATGAAAATGTATGGTGATAACAGATCCTTATCTGACTCCTCTCTCGATTTGAATGTCTGTGCTGTTTCAATATATATTTTTGAGTATTCTCATATATTTAATATCTAGTTAGGTAGCTTCTAGAACTTTTCAGATTGAATTGGGGCTAATTGTATCGATAGCTTTACTGTAATCTATAAACACGAGATACTTCTGTCTGGTCTGGTCTGTAGTGTCAAAAACTAAGCAGAAACCTGCTTGTTCTGTTGTTTGTTATGCTAATATATTATGTACTTATAATTTTAATATCATAATAAGCATGCAAACTATTTTTGATCACAAAAAAAGTTTTCTCAATAATACATAATAGAAAATTGAGTAACATCACAAATGAGAGCCAGATGTCTACGGGCTAAAGGCTAGTCTACAGGCAAGTCTTTTTTACTATTTATATATGTATAAATTACTAGTAGTACTTTTTTACTATGTATAAATTATTATTATTTTTTTTAAAATCCTTTTTGTATCCTGCGATCTGCCCTTTTTGGGCATTTAGCTGGTGTTTATGGGTGTTTTATGTCATGCATGCCATAGTGGCATATCCATATAATGTGGAGGAATCTCTCGAAAGATATTATTTTATGATCATAGGAGGTCCTGGGGTGCTCTTTTCTTTAGTCGTTTGAAATACCATGTTGGCTTCATTAACTCGCAAGCAAGCTCATTTGGGTGCCTTTTCAGGCAACAGGAATACACTTGTATTTTGGCAGATATTTCCTCTCTCACTGTAGGCATCATGACGTCTCAGTGCAGCTGGGAGTTTGTGCCAAAGAGCATTTGTTATTGTGCGAAGCATTGTATGATAACCAGATTAGAGTTTGCTGCAGTTCCCCAAAGTTCCAAGTCATAAGACCAGATTGGTTTTAAAATTGATTGGTATAATAGAAGTTTATTATGCAGCGAGAGAGATAAATTAAATAATCATTAATTTATAAAACATTTAGTAAACTAAGTCAATACTATATACCAGGTACCTATACAAAAGGCTTATGTGAATCAAATGTCAATGAAGTACAAAAAGATATTACAGACATTTGCATCATCCAATATTATATAACACTGTGACCATACTTTAAATGAAAAAATTTTAACCTGTAATCATGAGTAGATATAATATAACCATGACTACGTTCTACTGTGAAGTGTTTGAAATGTTTCCAAAAATAATGTCAATATATGCAATAGATCCATCGGTTCAAATTGTTTCATTTTAAATGTTTAAAAATTGTGAAAATTAATGATCTTAATATTGTGACCATGTTTTTTATACTAATATTATAATGTTCACATTTATTGTCCGTTGTGTAGTCTATACTACAGAGACTTTTGCTTGATACCTTAATAATTCATGCCATTCAGCTCTCTAACCTTCCATTTGTTTTAGGTATTTAAACCTATATTTACAAATGGCCCACCAATTTTCTACATTCCTTTGAAAGTCAATATCTCTATTTCATTGAAGATGACATTGAATATAAAGATAAAATTAGCCTTAGCATCCACAACAAAAATAAATTCCACTTAAAAAGTGAAATAGGGTATGAATTTATTTCTGCAATGTTGAATTTTCCATACAATTTTAGGTCACATTCACAATGTGAATCTCTGAGATTCATATTATAAAACCTTTAAGTCCCACTACATAATATGCCATGTAATAGCATTTAATAAAATACTATTGTAAAACGAGTAAAAATAAATTATATATAGTAATTTTATATACTTTTTAGTACATTTTAAATATATTATGAATTTATGATACAATAGGATTTTAGGTTAGGTTCAACCACATTATGCAATACCCTAAAATGTGACTAATAAGGTTAAATACATACTCGATCTTTCCAGTTCACGGGCGGCTTGAGCAGCTCTTTCTAGAGCACTAGAATCAAATCTATAAGCTTCCATTGCTTTTTTCTCTGCTTTAGTTAACGCAACAGGAGGAGTAGCGGATTCACCGCCGTTTGCCGGGGGCTCATCTGGAGGCGGCTGTTGAGGCCTACTGTATCCGAATACCCAAGACATATTTTAGAAATGTATATCTTAATTCATTAAATAAGAGCTACTCCAAAAAAATCACAATATTTCGTATTTGATTAAACACCGCACGGAGAGAAAACTTCTATCGATCGTCAAAAGCACAAAACACAGACTATACAGAAAATTACTGAAATTAAATTTAAGGAAGTCCACAGAATATAAAAAACATATAAAAACCTATGAAAATAATTTTATGTTTATAATTTTCACTATTCTCATTTCCTATGCTTTTTTTTAAGTTGTTGTGAAAAAATCTAAAACAAATATGATTTATTTGTATCACGCGTATAATATTTAAAAAATTATAATCTTTTTTGATATTAAAATCATAGGCATAAAACTTACTAATAGATTTCTTTTTATGTAAAAATCTAATAATAAAAAAATCTAATAATAAAAAAAGCTGAAGAATTTGTTCCATTGTTTGGTTGAACGGATTATTCTCAAGAATTCGAATTATTTTTGTTAGATAATTTACTTTAATCGTTTCGATACATATTATATCAATGACATACCATTCACACAACTTTTAGCTATACAAAGGGGCGAAGCCTTAAAAGTTAAAGTTAGTAGAATATAAAATATAAGCAATAAGTATATGTTATTTATACGCAGTTTAATTTTTATCATAAATTTTTTGAAGTACATGAGTTTAGATATGTTCTATATATTCTTCTAGAATTTATATTTAACTTTTATTGTGATATAGTTGCAATATGTGCTTCATGTTCACCATAGCTACATAGTCAGAAAGAACTTTTAGAACTTTACTTTGGTTTTCTGTGTTGCGAGGTGGAACTCAATACCTCGGTTTGTCTTATCAGAGCAGGAAAATGAAGATTATTTATTCTCCAGAGTGGTCTCGAAACCACAACTATCGCTTGTACACAATATTTTACTGCATAACAATTTTTTCATTTAAAATAATATAAGATTCTCAATAGCAAAATATAATGGATTTCAAGGGTAACATACAGAAATGAAACATATTAATACACTTTAATTGAATATATTTTAGAATTTTATTAGAAACAAAAAAAAATACAATACTTCAAAAAAAAATGTAATATATTTTTTATTTATCCAAAAATGATCAGTTTTCTTCATATTTTTTTTATTATATTATGGTATAATTATAACAATTAATAACTTAGTCAAATTAAATAAATATAATGAAAGCTGTATATCAGGTTTAAATATTAAAAATAGGTCATCTCATAAAAATATATGTATAAAATTAATTTTAACTTAATACTAAAGCTTGTTAAGAAAATTCTGATTCTTATTAATAATAATAATAACAAATTAAATAGACAACCTAGAGAGAGATTAAATTTGTAAACTGGACAGAGAACATTCATAAAAATATTCAAATGCAGACATGTTAGTAATATTAATGCTTAATCCTATAAAAGATTCATAAAAGACACCAAATATTGATATTAGAAAAGTTATTTCTTAATAATAAACATTAAAAGTATAACTTGGAACCACATATAATTTTCACAATAAAACAATTTCTTTTAATGTTTACTATGAAGATCTACGATTATTATCTACAAGACATACATTTATTGAATAATATAAATTGATGAATTGATATTTCTCTAAATGTGATGAATGAAGGAAGATCACTGGTACATTCAGTCTAAGATACAATATGGCATGGCGTAGAATGCAAGGTGCATGTAATTAGATACATTCAATATCATAATAGTGTTGTAGAACATTTAGAACAGCAATTATTTTTAAATACATCAAACTTATTTTCAGTTGTATTACTTATTATTTTATGTTGAACAATCGAAACAGTAAAGTATTATTTTTCATATAACAAGTGACTTTGTTCTACCACATAGTATGACTCTACATATATAGTGTGATCAGTTATTTCTCTTACATTGCAAGATTAATAGTATATTTCGAGACTTGCTTGAGATTCATATAATCTAATCATTGAAATTATCAGTTAACAACTCCTATACAGATAACAGATTCATTAAGTGATCTGCGATTGTGTAACGTCTTATCGCCGATAACGACCGAGATATGCACCGCAGTTGGGGCATTTGTGATGGACGTCCATACAGCTATCTATGCAGCATGGGATTAAGCAGCAACCAAGGAAACCTCTGTAACAATATATATTTGATTAAAATATAAAGTAATGGAGCAAAATATCTTACTTATTTTTAAATCTTTCTAATCAATTATATGAGGGGTATAAAATCAAAGTCACAAAATACCTAGAAAGAGTAAACTGCAAATTTCTAGTGTTTCTACCATACTGTTATTTCTACCAGAATCAAATGCTGGCCCTTTCATTCTAAATTTGTTTTTAAATGACAGACATCAAAATTAATACAATTAACATCAATTATATATAATATGGTAGGTTCAGTTTAAAAAAGCCTTCAAATAAATCAACTAAAAACTGAAACTCAAAATGTATGACAACTTGAACAACCTCATCATAGACAAAACACAAAAAATTTGGTAATATTGTAGTGTTACACGAAATAAATGCATGGAGCTTAATTGAAATCATCATAAGTATTCACAATGCACAATTTACATTGAAAGATTAAAATCAAATGTCACCTTGTCATAATTTTAATCTACAGGAATTTCCATAACTGTGTATTTATTTTGTACTATTCTCAGAATTGTAGTGAACAAAAGAGATAAGACGGGTTATAAAACATTTGTTTTAAAAAAAATGGACATGACCCCAAACAGTAGGAACGGAAATAAACTTATTTATTCTTAGAAGTATAAACATTTTCCTTGTTTCACTTAGATAGTCAAAATATCCTTTCTATTTGGCAACTACTGAGTAATTGTGCCCCAATAATTATAGGCATAACTCTCATTTGTAAACTTGTATATTTATTTTAAGAATAATAACATTAATATTCAGAACTTTTGATGAATACTATAGAACAATAGAATGTGGTATTAAAAATGAGATAATCAATAATATTTACAGGTAATAACTTTTATTATTTTGTTTTCACTTTTATTTATATACAGAAAATAATATTGATAAATACACATTGTAACTTATTGGAGAAACAAATGAATTCAAATGAAAAATTTGCACTAGAAAACCGTTTGATTAGTAACACATAATCAATACGCCAAATACATTTACTTGTATGTAGTCATAGTTGTTAAAAGGATGATGCAAGATTGCATAGTTAAATAATCAGAACACTAAAGTTGTATTGTTATCTAAATAAAAAGTAAGAGAAAGAGGAAGGCATTGATATAATAAAAGGTCACTTCAATCTTCATTTTCCCATATCACAATGTAGACTTGCATAAGAAATTGACTTAATCCTACAAATGTGGAGTGTACGTATTCCTTAATTTTGTTATAATGTTTTTATATTAAATAGATGTAAGATTTTAATACAAAAGCATTGTACAATTACAGCACAAGTGTTAAAAGTGATAATAATTCGAATAGTCTCACTAAATATTCATTGATGGCAAGATACAGTTAAAGCTAACAATAGGCATACTAAAAACTAACTTACCCTAACATACAAATGATGGTGCCAGAAACATAAGCAATAAGTCCTGGCTTAGTTTGTGTATAGGAATCCATTTCTGCTTGGCAACTGGGGCATATCATGTGAGTTGGATGGGGCCCGACTGGCACCACTGTGGTTACTATAGCTGGGCCTGCTGCTGTACAAATAATAATGATTTAATAAAACAAATTGTAGCAAACTAATAATTTTTCTAGTCTCTCTTGGAATTTTGGTAAATCCTTGTTTAATGTTTTCTTAAAAGAGCATCAGGTGAAGAGGTGATAACAATCAAAATCCTTAAAGGTAAATTGGAAGTATCAAAAGATCACTTCATCAAGCTGTTCAATGCTATTTTAAACACATAAGAAATTCGAGAACAGTGGGGTAAAAGCATAATAAGACTAATCCATAAAAAGAGTGACACAAATCAAATCAATATAAAGGTCATAAGCATAATACTAAAACATTATAAAATCTTTTTAAAAATAATTCTTGCATGCATGACCACAATATTAGATGAAAACCAGCCAATAGTTCACCACTGGCAGCCTGAAGGCTGGGGACACGATTTTTCCTAATAGACCACATTTATGTATTAAGATATGTCATTGTTAATTTAAACGAATTTGGCTATAAGCACTATATAGCATTTGTAGACTACCATAAAATATTTGATTTGTTAAAAGACATAAAAATATGAGGAGGGCCGGAAATACAGGGAATAGATAGGAAATACATCCACATGGTCAGAGATATAAAACTAACTACTATAATATCAAGGGTATAACTACACCATCTCATATTTGAAGACGACTTGGTTCTAATAAGGCCAACACCCACTGAATAACAAATAATGTTACAAAGCTTATTATTACAAGAATAGAAGACTTTTAATGAAATAAAAACTAAAATCATGACAAATGGACAGAAAGTGAATATTAACTTAAACAACAACACCATGAAATTTGTATGCTGGACCATATCACTGGTCAAAGAAAAAGAAATAGAAAAAATGAATAGCTAGCTTATGGACAGTTCTAGTCCTTAAAAGAGATAGTGACGAATAAGGATATTACATAAATAGCAAAGACTAAAGTTTTTAATTCTTTTATACTGCCATGCCCTATGGCTGCTAAACATGGGCACTAACAAGAAACAATCTCAACAAACTACAAAACCGCCAGAATAATAGAAACTAAAAAGTTAAAATGAGACTAACAAGCATAAAGAAAAAAACTAAAGTAACTAAGGAATCACAAAAACCATTTGGAAATTGAATTGAGAATGGACAGGATATATGTTTAGAGAATGTAAGGATAAATAAACAGAGAGAATAATAGTATGGTACACAAAAGAAAGAAAAAGAAAGAGAGGAAGACAAACTAGGAGATGGAAAGAAGAAAAGAACAGAAACAGCAGGAAAGTTGTGGACAAGAGAAGCAAAGGATAGGATAGATGAAGATATAAACTCTTGGAAGAGGCTTTTGTGACAGACGATCTAGGAAGGAAATATAGCAATTAATTAAAAATTGATATATTTATTGTAAACCTAACCTAGAAAAAAAGCTATAATAAATAAATAAATACTGTATACCTCAGGTTATTAACCTATATACCTAATCTATATAAAAATTTAAAGGCTTTTGTATTCAGTATACAGTGGTTGGCACTATATTACACCGCCCCCCCCCCCCCACTTGCTCCACAGAGATTATACTCTGTGGAAATACCTTCAAGGAACGACTGGCTAAACGGTTGAATGAAGTGGAAAAATGGAGGCTTGAGGGGGTACACTGATGGCTCCAAATCTGGCTTTGAGGTAGGATGTGGAATTTATGGAGAGTCACCAAAAAAGACAATAATAATAATATGGGAAAGTATTCATCGATATTCCAGGCAGAGGTATACACCATTGTAGAATGTGCAACAGCCAATCTCCAAAACAACTACCTTAATCATACTATTTATAAAAATTCAAATAGTCAAGCTGCACTCTTGGCCCTAGCATCAGATTTGACTCAATCTAAGATGGTCGAGAACTGCAAGCAGACCTTGAACGCTCTGGGGAACAACAACAGAGTAGTTCTAAGATGGGTTCCAGGGCACGCTGGCATTAAGGGAAATGAACAGGCAGATATACTGGTAAGAATGAAAGCCAAAAGCACCCAATTTGGACCAGAACCATTCTGTGGCATCCCTCGTAGCTTAACATAGCTTACCCTGAAGACATATTGCCTCTATGAGACCATTCAACTATGGAGGAAATCTCCTGGTTTATACCAAGCTAAGAAACGCATCAAGGCCTTCAACAAGAAGGCTGCCACTGAGGCCTTATCTCTCAGCAAGAACTGTCTCCGTGCATTGGTGAGGGTGCTGACTGGTCAGCACAGACACATGCAGAATTTGAGGTCTGAACAGACACATGCAGAATTTAGTCATCAGCAGCACAAGGATGTGTAGAATATGCAATGAGACTGAAGAAACACCTCTCCATATTCCCACTGAATGTCCACCAGTTATGCAACGGTGTTATACCATCCTGGGGAAACATCAAATGTACCCTTAACCCAGGTGAAGACCCTCACAGCAAAAGACAATACTGCAATTTTTTGCAGAAATCAATCTTGACTGTGAACTGTAATGTGTGGAGATCACAATAGATCAGCAACGGTGGCAGTGATACTGGGCTGAATAGCCCTGCAAAGCTGCGACTAGGAAGAATAGAAGAATTCAGTGGTTTGAATTGTGCATTGTCAGTCATTCACTATGTCAGTAAATACAGATATACTATAATAAAGATTGAATATTTTATCATTTAAACCTGGTTATAAATAAAACAATAACAGCATGCAATTATGAGTAATCAAGTAATATAAAAAAAATATACATTGATTTGCAAAGTATTTCTGTTGAAAATCAATCTTTAAGCTTTTAATAAACCGTGGCTCATCTTACTTAAGAAAGTAAGCATATATTATTTGCATTACTTTAAAAAAAAATGTTTTGGTCTGCACAAATTATGCAATAAATATTTTACAGGATACAACAATATTGAAAATGATAATGGCTAAATTTTATTTTCTGATACCAATATTTTTTCCAATTTTAATGCTTTTTTATATTTAATTATGTTTAATACATTAGTAAATTTGTAAAGTTCTTTGCTCTATTTGTAAATGTCACACATAAAGAACATGTTTCAGTAAAATACTTTATTAGTATTATAATGACTCATTTGTTTTGTTTATTTACCTTACAAGTAATCAATAATAAGTTAATGTATTTTTTATTTGTATAACTCCATTTAGAGTAGGATCAGCATATTAAAACTGACAATAATATAACATTTAAAAATGCTCCAAAATGCCTTAGGTCTCAAATGAAGATCAGTTGGTCATATACAGAGATAGGAGGTGGGTCTTAGAGGCGACAAAATGGCTAGGACTCATAGGCAAATGAAGAAGTGGCAGACCACATAAACAGTGGCCTGATGGCTTAGTTTAAAGTGTAGGAACCAGCTGGATGAAGGTGGACCAAAATAGGAAGTTATGGCACTAATTGGAAGAGGTTTTTACCCACAAGGGGTCTATACTTAAAAACTAAACAAATTAAAGCATTGTTAAATAAAAATAAATTTAGCATGGAAATAAATAACCTTTATTACTTAAATCCATTTTGGGTATTCCTTTACTGGAAAATGGGAAACTGTATAATAGGATTTTATTGTGTAATTGACTACATTTTTTGATTGAACTTGATTTTAAATATCTTATTAGAAACAATTAACTTATAATAGTCTATTTTGAATAAAATTAGTCTATTTTGATATTTTTATTCTTTATATCAGTTTGATAGTTACACTAAAAATTACTTGTGTGTTTCAACATCAAAAAAACAAGTATTTGCCAATTTTGTATTCATGAAAAGTATTTTTTTATGGCACTGGCAAGTATTTTATTTAAATTAAACTAACAAACAATTATAAGTAAAACATACAATAAATTAGCAATCTCATATTTTTTCATTCCATAAAACAAGTGCTCAAATATAAACATGGCCTTGTTTGCAAATTTTAAGTAAAGAAATTCTATTTATTGTATATTTCTATTTACATGTTTCATCTTAAATATCATCAGGATATTTCATTTACCTTCACTTCTGTCCTAAAATTGTTAACTGTTACAAGGACACATTATTCACGTCTCCAAATAAATTTTAAGGTCATTTATTAAAATATTTAATAACTATAGAATATGAAAATTTTAAGCTTACTTGGTGGATATTGTGGTGTATAAGGACTAGAAGGCCCAACTCCTCCAACAGCTTGCGAATAGCTGGGTGGAGCAGCCGGGGGAGGCTGCATCGTATGTCCGTTACCCCAGCCATATGGAGGAGGATTACCACTTTTTTCCATTTTTAGAAAAATAAATAAATAATCACCACTCAACGTTAACGTTACTTAGCGCGCGCACTCCACAAAGAATACCTTCGCGTGATGCAATACAATATCGCTTCTATTTTTAGGTATGATTCCACCAACCAATAAAACACAAATGCTCATTCGTGGCCTAAAAGGCTTATGGGCAAGTGAATAATGCTGTTTGACAACTTAAATAACAACAAATCCTGATGCGCAGTAATTGCAGGTTTTTTAGTTCGGATATTAAAAGAAATGCATTGTTTTAAGAAATAGACGCGTTTTCACAACGATTTTTGTCCTGTTAACTATGAATTGAAAATAATAGACATAAGACACAGTCGGCAGACCATAGACTAAAATTATTGTTAAAAAAAATCAACCATAAAATTGGCTTATTAATAATGGTAATCAAACATGAAATAATATTTAAAATAATCAAATAACATCATTAAATCATAATCACTTTTGACAGAGAGGCAGTGATGCGTGATTGATAGAACGATGCATTTAAGTCAGATGCTCTTGTGATGCACCTTTAGGTGTTGTGGTCTAAGCGTTTCGGATGTTTTGGACTATGAAATATTTTACTTCTATTGTTTAGTACAATAGACATGAGGTCAACAGCATAACCTGTAAGGATCTTTGCAGCCTCCTTGGGCGGGGTTGGCCACCTTGTACACCTTTGCACCTTGTTGGAGATTTACGTTCATTTAGGAGAATGTGTCGACGATAACCTTCATTTTAATTTCCTACAAGATTGAGATATTGGTCCAAAACGCTGTCCAAGAGCTACACAATAGTTGCTTGCACTCTATAATATATATTAGGAGTGAGAAACAAAATAAATATCACAAAAAATGTACCAGCCCTCAGCAAACGTATCTTTGCACCAGGGCATTTATAATACAAATTTAGTTTTTTTTAATGCTATGAACAATGAATATGTCCACAATTTTATTTGCGTGGACAATTATTATTCCTTTCCTTAGTACCCTCCTAAATTTCCCTTTAATATACCATTATAATAAGAAGATTTTTAAATAAACAAAAATTATAAACACGATGCCAACATGATGTATATAAGGAGAAACCGGGAGTCCCAATATATCTGAACTGCATATTCGTTATCATAAAAATTAAAAGATATAATGGTGTAATGTGCATATTATGAATAGGCTTAGTACTATAATATGTATTCAATCGTCGTAAAACTCATAGGATTACTTTCCAAACCGCTAAAGTGATTATAAATAATAAATTAGCCCATAATTCATTGAACGAGAAGAAATCGCACTGCAGTAGTGCCTGGGGTTTGCTACTTAAGTATAGGTTTAGGCGGCCTTTAAATAGTTAGACAAACTGAGATATTTTAGCAGGCTATAAAAAGAATTCGCTGTAAAATTTTCTTGAATTAAATTATTTCTATACCTATTCCTTGTCAGTTCGTTTGTAAGATCAAAATATTTGGTTAATTTAAGTCCTACTAAAATTATACGCTGGAGTTTGAATAATAAAATACAAATTATAGTAAAAACTGGTAGATTTTCCTTTAAATCCCTTATTTTTCACCTGGAAACACCAAAGCAATACATAATAGGTGGGATAGAGTTGATACAGTTCATCAATTTGGGCGTCAAGCATATGCGCAGGACGAATCATAAACTTATTGATTTTGAGTCTAGGGCTTAAGCGCAGTTGGTGTAGCTGTGTCTTTCTACTTTGCCACATTATTTATATAATTATCTTCAAAATGCTCCACTCCGTGTATTCAGCTCTTGATGTGTTCTGACAAAGGATATAAGGTAAGTTATTAGTTATAACTTTACAAATTATAATTTACATGAACAAAGACATTTGAAAATCGATAGTGTGCAAGGTATGGTGAGGTGGGGTGCGGAGGGGCGGCAACTGCATCGAACGGCAGCTAATTTCCTGCGATTTTTTTTATTATACATTAATAGCTTAATCATTTACTTGTTTTGTATTAAAATTATATGCAACTGCGATTTAATTGCGATTTATTATTAATTTTAATGTATTTATGTCCAGGATCTAGATATTTAAGGTATAATGCTCTTACTATAAAATATTAATTTCTATATAGGTACTTGTAGTATTTCTAAATATAAAAAAAAATAGTTTCACGTTTTTTATCCCACATATAGCAAGGTTGGCAGAGGAAACCTAGTATTAAGATACTCGGTTTCCAATTTTCGAGATATTGCGTGTTAAATAGTGAAACTTAACACCGCGCTTTATTTTGTTACCAGAGCGAGGAAATGAAAATAACTAATTTACCCGAGTGGCAATTGAACTCACAATCGTCGCGGTTGGCCACTGCGCCACAATGGTCCTTTAGTATATGTGAAAAGATATTTATGCTTTTAAAGCTTTTGGTTTGTTAATTTGGTTCATATATTCAGGTAAATCTCGTAGTTACAATTTACCTCAGGAAAAAGTAAATTAACTACATAATAATTTGTTATTAAAAATAATTAAGCATAATTTCGATATATTATAGTAAATATTGTTTTCTCTTTATATACCTACAATAAATTATATAGGCAGGTACTTGTTTTTGTGTTTATAATCGGTAGATACCGTTTTATTGTTATAGATGTTCCTGCAGAAGATTCATCAGTCTGCAAATCTTCTCTAGTGTAGGAAGTTAAGGTTTTGTTCGAGAAATAAATTGACAATCTGTGAACTGTGACAATAATTATTTTGGACCAACTACAAGTCATGCCGAAAAATCAATATGACATATGTCGTTTAAGTGCTTCGCTTGAGCCAAATATCGTGCTTGTTGTTGTTTTAGTTATAAACGATATGCGCCAAACAGAAGTACAGAATTTGTTGAAATTTAACCTAAATATTGATGCGACTTGAATTGTAGTGCATATTAAAATCTTTTGTAGCGTTCTTGTAACGTTTACTTTTTTGGACGACGTTTATAAATTTGCAAAAATGGATGACGAGGTGTGTAAAGGTTTGAAAGATGCTTCTTATGATATTGACGAGGAATATTATTTTCGAAACATCGACGATATGCCTCTGACAGAATTAGAACTCAAAATCGATATGCTTCCGATCGAACCAGAACCTGGTACTTCAGCTGAACCACCAAAAACCAAAGAGGAAGAGAAAACAAAACAAAAAAAGAAAAGAAACAGAAAAACTTCTAAACAATTGGAGCCTACAGCTACATTACCAGAAGTAAATTTAACGTGGGAAAATTATAACTGGCAATGTCAATATTGCGAATTAAATTTTCGCACTGTTGCCGATCTTAAAATACATGGAATTACGAGTCATGAGTGCTGTAATCCCTATAAATGTACAGATTGTAAAATCCGTAAGGCAAAACTTGATTGCTTTGTCACTCATGTCACAACACATAAAAAATATTTGAAACTCTCATGCCATATGTGTTTTGAAAAGTTTTCCGAAATAAGTCAAGCTAAGCTTCATTATAAAACTCATATTAAAACTAAAAATGCTTGTTCCGGATGCAATGAGTCATTTGAAACTCCTGATGAACTTAATCAGCACAATTTGGCTTATAAGAGAGATACCCAAATAAAACGGTCTCGGGCTAACCTCAATGAAAATCTCTGTTGCCATGTATGTAAGAAGACGTTTAAAAACAAACGCACATTAGCAAGTCATATTTTGAAACATTCAAATAAAAAGCCGGAACACAAATGTGAGAAGTGTGGAAAAATATACGTTACTAAACAAGGCCTGAATGGTCATCTGATGGCACACGATAATATACGGCCGCACGAATGTGTAATTTGCAAGCTAAAATTTCGAACCATGGGACAGTTAAGAATGCACGTCGGGGTTCACAATAAAATCAAACCATTTCAGTGTGAAATGTGCGACAAGAGATTTCGATTATCACATCAACTAGTAAGTCACCAGATTATACACACAGACAAATATCCATATAGTTGTGCATTTTGCAGTAAGAAATTTCGATTTAAAAATTTTATAAGTGAACATATGCGTCAGCACACTGGCGTAAAGCCATATTGCTGTAGAGTTTGTGATAAGAAATTTGCAAACTGGGCAAACTATAACAAGCATATGCTACAGCATCACAATATTAACATCGCTAAGAGAAAGCGGACATCCAGAGGTATTTGTCCTATTGATCCGGCAACTGGAGAAGTGATCAAATGGGAGGAAACCAAAGAAACAAGTAATTGGAAACAAGTGATATTAGATGGTGGACGAAAAAAGCCTGGCAGACCTAAAACTAAACAGTAAATTGAAAATTTACTACATCATATACGTAAAAATATTAATATAAATCACTATTTAATATTTGATGGCGATGTTTTGGGTACGTTTAATTTATAGGTAATAATGAAATGAAAATGAAGCTCAATCCTGAATAAGTAAAACAAATGTGAATCAGACGAGGCTTTGACTGATTATCAATACATTTCACTAAAAAATACACTATATGATAATATTGTACTAAAATCGTTACAATTTTTGAAATACACCTAAATATTTCTTAACTTTCATGAAGAGGTTAAATTATGCTTACTCACTACTGTTTTCTACAGTACATACATAAACATATTTATAGCCTAAGTTTTCAATTTACATATATACATTCTTAAAATATAACAACTTTTAACATTATAAATTGAAATACATATTGTGTAATGATATTGTGTATTTGCTGATTTATCAAGTCATTGGAAAATTAATGAAATGTAGGTATACTTATTCTCATAGCATTCAGTGTTAATTAAGTACTTGGTGTTATAGTAGGTAGTACTTACTGGTAGTATTTAAATGTAGACGAAATGCGCCTGTATTGATTCAATCACATTTACAATTTAGAAAATAATTTCAATATAACACATGTTCGTTGAATAATGCATGTATTCATCTTAATTATATAACTTTAGATTTAGCTAGTAAGATCTATAAAACTACAATGTCGATGTTTATTGTCATTATAATGTCAGCAGTCTTAGAGGATTTTAAAAGTTAAGCACAATATAACTACTATGTTTAATAATAATATATCTGTATTTTTATGACGATTGACTATCGGATCCCGATCGACGTAGCTGGAGTTACTAATATACTATGTAAAAGTAGTCCTTAAAAGTATATATACCTTCTTACTATAATTCATAGATATATAAACGCAATTTGCAAGTCCACAAAGGCATCGTATTAGACAGCATAGATTGTAGCCTTCTTGTAGCCTTAGCATAGTGCTAGCACCACATTATTTTGCAATTTTGAACTGTCTTTTTTTATCAAATATAGTGTGAAAGTAGAGATAAATAATAATTAGTTATAAGATAATATGTTGTGTGCTTGTTAAAATAAAATATCGGTCATGCGCGAGTAGTACTCGCGCAGCGAGGGTTCCGTTTCTATTTTATGATTATAGGTATTCCGCTAAGGTAAATACTATCTATAAATATTGACCGCTTTTCCTTTTGAGGTACGGAGCCCTAATTAAACGTAGAACTTTGCATAACACTTTTTAATGTATACTATTAAAACATTTGATGTACTGAGATATAATTAATAATTATGATAGTTATGAAACTTACATATTTAATCACAAGTTTGAGGATCTTAAATTTGAAGACTACTACCTACATGTTACAGCTTAATATTGCCTCTGTGAAAAATAATTATAAATAAAATTCAATTCATAGAAATTAAAATATATAAATTATTCTTCTTCGTATTGATATTCCTTAATGTGTAATCTAAAAGATTGTGTACTCTATTCAAAGAAAAAAAAAAAGAACTTAAGTGTATGTTGATATTTTGATTCCGTCTATGGATGCATAATATGTATGTGTTTACAGGGATATGTTAATGATGTAAGAAATGAAAAGACTTTTGTAAACTAGGTATACTATATACCAATTTACAATTTTGAACCCGACTTATATATAGATCTTCAAGCTGGATAAAATATGACTAATGCTTATTCCTTACATAAAATAAGTGTATTTAGGAAAAGAAACATAAATGTAAGTTACTTGTAACTTACGTATAATACGTGAATTTTTAACTTTTGAAAATTTTACTTAATACTTAATCGAATATAATCAACTAAATTACACTTGTACAAAAACGGTTACGTTTAAATAATACTCCAGACGATATATAATTAAAGACAGTGGCATTCATCACCAAAAACCACTATAATTTGTTGAAATGTCGGGTTCAAAAGTGTAAGTACTTATTTTTTAAGCATGTTTTCCTCTCTATATGATAATTATTTTAAATAATTAGCATTGACGATTTGACAGGTCTTAAATTTGAGTCCCCTTTTATATTTGTATATTTTGCATTAACAATAATTTATTCTATGGTTATTGATGTGATTATTTATTATATTGTGGTGGGAAGTAAAGTAGTCTATTACTACCATCATTTGGCTGGGCAGAACTGATCGTTCATTAAATATGTACACGCATATTGAAGCATTCTAAGCTATTTAACACAATTTCAATTTTATCTGTGTAGCATTTTATCGGTGTAACATTTTATCTGTATAACATTTTTCAGTGTAACATTTTATCGGTGTATCTTTACATGTACTAATAAAAAGTGAGAAATATAAATATTGTTTTATTTAATTTATATTAGCGGAAGGATTTATATGACTATAGTAAATTATTCAATCCAAGAATATTAATACGGATCCGACTAGTAGTGTGTCACGACTACGACTACTACTATGAATATTAGTGTGTGATTTAAGTACTGTTGATGCTCATTCAGGAGGCTAACCACAGTTGTAAATATATTGTAAAATTACATTAAAAAAGAGCGACTGTTGAGTTTCTCGCCAGCTGTTCTCATCTGAACTGTCTTACTAGCTGGTAGTAGCTTCCAGTAGGACTGACATTACTGACACTTATGTGACTTTTTTTTTATTTTAATAATTACTGCATTTTTTTTAATATGTGATTTTTATATATGTCCTAAGAAAATGTACTTAATATGAATACAATTATTTTAAAGAACATATAAGATTTTAATTTTTTTACAGTACTTACATACGGTCTTGTAAATGATCAATAAAGTGTGTTTTTTTAACTTTTGTTAACTTGACCAACTCACGTGACAAGTCACAGCCGACCATGATACAGAGTATGACGTCAAAATAAATATTTGGGCACAACTTAAAAATGTACGTAAAATTGAAATGATTTCTTAAACTAGCTATTAGTGGAAATAAAAAATAATAATCAATCTTAGCAATTGAAACACATTTCAACCATAGCTATACAAACGAGGTACGTTTGGAAAATTATATTATATTATGTTGTTGTAGAATTACGATTTAGTATTTATATATTTATTTATAAATATTTTAATTTTACTAAACTAGTCTAATATCTTATTATAATTTACATATCAATTACTTACAGATTAAAATTTTTACACTATATGTGAATATTGCTGCCTTAAAAGTTATTTCTTGCCTTATAAGTATTTACAGTTATGATTAAATTAAGTTTATACATTTTTGTCTTAATATATATATATATATATATATATATATATATATATATATATTATATATATTATATATATATTATATATATATATAGATATATAAACGTTGCTATATTTTATTTCCTTGGACCTTGTAAAACAAACAAATAATATCAGCTTTGGGAAAATACTTTTAGTCTGTGATATGGTTCCATAGATAATATAGAACAATGTACGTAATACGTCAAGTCAATTGTCCGCTAAACAAAAATAGCCATTCATGAAAGGTACTTTGTCTATTATCGTATGGTGCTGAATTATCTAAATAATATAAATACACACATGCCTTTTAGTGTTAGGACTTAGCAGAACATACTCAAGGTAAATAGAAAACGCAACAATACCATTAATGTCTTTTAATCAATTGTTAATTACCTAAAATAACGGAGTGTAAAATAGCTTATGTATGTTAACGATGATTCATGTAACTTATTTTCCTTACTAGAAGCAAAAATGTCTTCACCACGCCCAAAATCACCTCGTACTCCCGTTTTACCTAAGAAAGAAGATAAAGAAGAATCATTTTGGGATAAAATTGGAACGATTGGACGCAAGAAGCGTATAAAGGAAGGTGAGAATTAATGACTCGTTTCTTAATCATATGCTGTGTGTAGGTTGTGAGTTTTATAGTTCCCATTGATATTGACTTGTAGATTAGCAGCTGTTTAATGTTTGACCTAAATAACCGTTGGATGTTTTATTTCAGTGCAGGAAGTACAAGCAGAAGGAAAATACGCTATCGACTCGCCTGGCAGCCCAACTGCTCCCGAAATTCCACCAGAGGAATATAGCTTGCGTAAGAAATATGCATTTCCGATTATTTAAATTTTATAAATTAATAACAACATTTATTTATTGCTTTACAAATACAGGAGGGAGATGTTAAACCACTACTTCCTAGTCAATTGTAAGACCTTACTTTTTATGAGCTCAAACTGTTAGAGTTGTGCTGTATTCCTGGGTCAGGAATTGTAGATTGTTAAAATAATTAAAATGTCTCTTCCAACTAATGCAAACTGAAACCAAAACCAACATGTTTACATAAAACAACTTCCAATGGCAAGTGGGCTGGGCAATAATGTATATGTATATTAATTTTAGATGACAATGAAGAAAGAGCAATTATTGAACCCAGGTGCTTAGAAGATCCACGTGTGAAAGATCTCATCCAAGTTTTGATTGATTGGATAAATGATGAGTTAGCTGCACAAAGGATTATTGTCAAAGACATCAGTGAAGATCTTTACGATGGGCAAGTGCTACAGAAACTTTTGGAAAAGTTAACAGAGACTAAATTGGATGTGCCTGAAGTAACACAGTCAGAAGAAGGACAAAGACAGAAGTTAGCTGTTGTACTGAGAGCAGTTAATCGGGTATGTAATATTTTAATCTTATTTCACTTTGTGTAAGTGTGGTTTGTGGTGTGTGGTGTGTGTTTGTTCTAAGATGGCAGATGAAATGGAACTTAATACTTTCATGTTTTTTTACTTTCAACTGTACAGATAAATTAAAATATTTAATAATTATTCACTAATGTCTATAGAACATTGTGTGAGTGTATCAAATTTTATATATTGTCTATGTTAGATTAGATACACTGCTTCCATTTGCTCTAGCAATATTTTCTGCATTACTTATGGTGTTGCTTCCTTAAAGTACAATATTTAATTCAATACATACACACAGTTTATTAATATATTTGCACAATGGTTTGTCAAAATAAATCTAAGATTGTAATATGTAAATGTGTACACATAATGCTATCTTTCTTATTACTATTTTATCCTTTTTTAATTGGCTTTGAAATTTAAATTAGCTAGTATTTTTTTAAGATTGATTCATAAACTTAGCCATATATATATATGTATGTATGTATAAATTTTGTGCTATGGGTTATATATTTGCAAATTGAAGTGTTATACATATGTAATGCGATTTTTGTGTAATTTTTATTATTAAACAAAACTTGGGCTTTTGTGGTGCAGTGGAACAGCATCTGACTGTGAATGTGATGGTTATGGAATCAATGCTCATTCAGGGGAATGATCTTTTTTCATTTTTCTGCTGCAGTAAGACACTGTGGCTTTAAGTCTGCAGTCTCGAATGGTATAATTATTTAGGGTACTGATATATGCAGGATAAAATGTAAACCTTAAAAAATAAATTCAATTAAAATTGAATATTATATACATTTAAGGGTAATATTGAACATATTAGTTTTTTGTATAGACACTATTTACTCTGACCTTTATTTATAATATAAATCTCTCTTAGTTAAAATTATTTTGGGATTGATAATGTTTTATTGTCAAAACATAAATGAAAGAACTATCTGTGCATATTGCGAATAACTTGTTAGCTTGTAGCATACAAAATATTTATATGTTTTGGAAAATAACAATAAATTAGAAAATCGTTAAATATTTTGAAGCGAATTTTCCTTATATATTATATTTATTTTGATTATACTTATAAAATTATATGTTATTGCAAATTTACTTTTACACCAATGATTTAGTATGTTATTTTGTTGCATATATGCTATACATGATTGTATGTATTTTGCTAGCATTTAACTATAAATTTTCAGTAAAAATAATTTTATTCATATTCATATAACTTATTTATGATTTCTTTTCATTACTTTCAGGTTCTATATGGAACACCAAAACCTGTCCAGAAATGGAGTGTAGACTCGGTTCATTCAAAGAATGTAGTGTCTATATTACATTTACTAGTGGCTCTCGCTCGCCATTTTAGAGCTCCTATTCGCTTGCCTGAAAATGTTAGCGTAACAGTAGTTGTGGTGAAGAAAGATGGTTCTAACCAATTATCTCATAGGTAAGTGAAATTAGATAGCATCACGGTATTTACCGCATATAGGATAGGGTAGAGTGGGCAGAGGGAGGGAACCTAAGATACTCCATTCCTCACTTTCCAAATTCAAAATATTTTATCTTGTTACCAGAGTGAGTATAATGAATACAATAAATCCTTCTCGAGTCTCTGCCGCTGCTCCTCGATCATTCTTCAAAATAAATTGAGATTAATAATTAATTATTTTATGAAATTATTGAAAATTAATGAAAATTATGTTTGAAGTATAGTTAAATAGAGCTCTATTAGTATTATTTTTTAGACTATCTATCTATTTACTTGCTTTTCTGTGCTTTGCTTTAGTAGCATTGGATTTGTCATCGTGTCTATCTAAACTGGAAAAACACAGTATTATGAACTTTCTACCTAAAAGCAATTTACTGTCAATATTTTAAAACATGGACAGAATTCATGTTATATTCGTATGTTATAAAAGCAGCTTTATCTATTATCATATACGAATTAATTTATTGGGATAGTGATGTCCGTTTTTTGTAGTGTAAGCTTTTAAAAAACCTCTTGTTTTGCCTGTGAATAAAATATTTCAAACCGAAAAGGTTCGCACGCTTTGACGTAAAGGGAGTTCTCCAAGCTTTTCACGGTAGTCTTATAAAACGGAATAAATCTTTAAAAATGTACTATGGGAGAGCGGAGTGGACTTAAACGGGTGTAAAGTAAACCACCTTAGATTTACAGATGGCTTTACAAAGCATGTTACAGTCAGTCCCTCTCTACGGAAAGTAAAAAAGCAGGTTTGACAATGAATTCATCTAAAACTAAAATAATGATGAATAATCCTAAGACTCGAATGAAAGTAGATAACCGGGAAATCGAATACGTAAATGAATACATCTACTTAGGCCAACTGACAACCCCAATAGACCAGCTCAGTAAGGAAACACCAAGAATTGTGAACAACAGTTGGTCAAGACAACTCCAGCCTTTTGGGATCATTGGGGGTCATCTCACCTCCTAACTGGGGTTTAACTAAAAGACACCATGAAAAGCAATTACACATGCATACTGAGCATAATGGTAAAACCTATGGATGCCAAACATGGGTATATACCGAACAACACCAACCCAACAACTGCCTCCATGTAAAAATTGAAGGTGTGCCAACATAATTTGGAACATAACATGATGAGTATCAGACTAAAACGAAGACACAGGCTTACATATATCAGGAAGCGAACAGGAGTAGTAGATGTAATCAAGAAAGTCAAAACCTTAAAGTGGAGATGGACCGACCATATGCTAAGATCAAAAGTGAACAAATGGACGAAAGATATAACTGAATAGTACCCTTGAAACGAGATCTCATGACTTCTCAAAAGGCTCGAGAAGGAAAACGAGGGAGTGGTCTGTGTTGTGTGGAAACAAATGAAGGAGGTCTATGTCAATAGACAACCTGACAAAAAAAGTGTACGATGTCAAATAGCATAAAATAAAATATTTTAATCGTAATGCAAAACTATCAGACAAATAAAGGCTTATTGTATTGTAAATATTTCAATATCAATTTAAAATATGGTGACGTCATTTTCACTGACCTCGTCATTCCGTTCTCGATGATGACTGACATCATTGCTTGTATGCACTATTAATATATAATATTGTGTATAATTAAAACGTTTGAATATTATTTCCTATATAATTAATATTATTCGGTATAATTTTAAAAAATATTAACAAATAATTATAGATTTAGAAAATTGTTTTTATATGTAATTCACTGGAAATCAAAGCATACAAAAATAAATTTGCAATTTTATTTTAATGTCTTTATAATATATTTTTTCAGAACATACATAGAAGATATAACGACCACATACGACGATCTCGGTATGAAATGCGAGAGAGACGCTTTCGACGCACTGTTCGACCACGCACCGGATAAATTGCAAGTTGTGAAGAAGGTAAAATTAATGTATATATTTTTGGTAGCTTGGAAATAGGGGTATTTCCATTAAAAAAAACGACATTCCTCATTTAGCATTTTATTCCTCCATTCTCCGTTCTCCACCCAAATTAGACATACTGAATGTAAAGTAGCGAATCTTGCATTTAGTCTTACCATAGCGAGGAAATGAAAATATTTCATTTTCCAGAGTAGGCATCGAACTCACAACCAGAGCGCTTACAGTGATCTACCACTGCGCCATGATGGATTCACTTTATTTACTTTGGGGATAGCTCGGTAATAGTATCACATTAGGTTATCGCTGACTATCCCGCATACTATGGGAGAATATAATATAATATAAAATATAAATAAAATATTTCCCTGCCTGCTATAGATGTACAAAATAATACACACAGTACACAACAAAACCAAAATATTCTATATAATTTCCATCGGTTTCTTTAACAATCACCTTAGTAAAATTAAGCGCAAGATGTTGGGAATCAGTTCCACTATGCAGAACAATTTCCTGAATATAAACTGTCCTTCCGATCACGCCACAGTTCGGAGCCACAATTAATATGCAAAAAAGAAAAATAGTAGACCCAGTACAACAAAATCAGCTGCAAATCCATTCTGTGCAATCAATACAGAGAACATAAAAATACCGACTTTGGTGAACCGGCTATATGGTGATACTGTCCAGCAATACGATACGATACGATAGTCTGATGGTTAAAATAAATTCAAGCCTATGACATCACGAAACAAGAGCTACAACAGAAGGAAATTTAATACTATCTCACCAAACAAGGATACAATTAACTACTAGATAAAATCTACAAAAAATTAAAACCAAATAACGATTAACGAAAAACAAGTTAAGGGCGTTGTACAAGCTGACATATAAATACATCAAAGAAAGAACTGCGAACACATAAACAAACATGGCTAAAAAATGTAAAAATATAGCCAAAGACCGCGAAGAAGTCCTGGACATAGCTCAAAGGAAGATAAAATTACAGACACAAGACAAAATCAAGTCACTACCTCTCCACAAAACAACAACAATATGCACCATGTAGAGATACCAATATACACAAAGACTTGTTCCTCTATTGAAAGCTATACAAAAACTTAAACCGGAAAAGAGCCCAGACCCAGAAAGCCTTATAAATTAAGCCCTAATAGTTGTGGATTCCATTTTATGTGCCCCTGTAACTTAATCCTGTAAAACTAAATCCTTAATCTAACATTGTTTTGCTTAATAAAAGGATTGATCAAATGAGCAGAAAGAAAAAACTATGAGCATAAGCCAGACGATATCTAATTTATATAAGCATTTTTCGGCAACTATAGAAAAAAAAATAAGCACACTAGATGGAAAGACTAGATGAAGCCTGCTCTGGTGGTTACCAGAGCAGGCTTCAGAAAAAAAGGCTTCTCAACAATGGACCACCTCAACACGTTTGAGCGAAAACACCATTAGATATAGCTTACATGGACTAGAGGAAAGCCTTCGATAGAATATTGCACTCTGCCATCTGGAGGTCGCAAGAACCCAAGAGTCCAAAACGCTTACCTCAAAATAATCCCCTCAGAACAGTACGAGTAAAATACGACTGGATAACATCGGCCCAACATTTTTAATCGAAAAAGGGTAAAGCAGAAAGACTCGCTTTCTCCAATTTTTTTTATAGCCGTGCTGGAATCATTCTTTGGATCGGTTATCGGAAAACTGGACTGAAAATCGGATGAAGGGAGTAGGCTGACTCACTTCAGATTTGCCGACGACCTGGTAATATTTGCAAATAGTAGTTTAAAACCGCAACACACGATGAATACATTGAATGTCGCGAGTAAAAAAGTCCAAAACTAAAGTCATGCCAAATAATAACAAAAACAATAATCATCACTTAATATATGTCGATCAATACATCTACCTAGGAAAGCAAATAAGTTTCACCCAAGAATGAGCGGCCTTTACCTCCCAGTGAGGAAGGTGTGCAAAAAATAGTTACATTTGCAATATAATATTGTTAAATTATGTCTTTAAACCAGAATTAGGGGCTTTTTAATTTTTTACTAGTGATCCGCTCCCGGCGTCGCCCGCTAAGTCAACTGAATCACGTTTGGTTTGAAATTTTATATGTACGACATCACATTGTAATTTTTCGTTTATTTTGTAAAAATATCGTTTAAGGATTAATACTGTATTGTTAAAAATAGGTTCGAAATAACCCGTGATGGGTTTATAGTAATTTGGAAAAGCAAATTATTGTTAACATTGTCTCTCACTATTTATAAATACAATCCCACCATACATAGTTCTATTATAACTCAAAAGCTATTAGCGTCAAGCGTCTTCGAGGAAAACTACCGATCGGCTTATTTTTTTCCGACATGTTGAACTAATATCGTCGTAATATCATTAGTTAGCACAAAAACTTAATTTAATTTACACTAAAACCTTCCTCGGGGATCACTCTGACTGTCGAGTTCGAGTTTATCGCGAATAGACAGACAGGCATGGGCGCCGGGGTACATTTTTTTAAAATGTGTAGTGATTCAATAGGCTTAAAATAATTCAATATTATACTGTGTATTAACATATAGATGTTGAAAAGAAGTTAAACCTAAGCTTGAACTTATTTATCAAATTGTACCATTTGTGTGATTTGCTCAATATCTTTTTCATTCAGAGTCTCATAACCTTCGTAAACAAGCACCTCAGCAAAGTGAATCTCGAAGTGCTGGACTTGGACAGCCAGTTCCACGACGGGGTATATCTGGTACTCCTCATGGGATTACTCGAGGGGTTCTTTGTACCCCTCTACGATTTCCATTTGACTCCCCAGGACTTCGACCAGAAGGTCCACAATGTGACATTCGCATTTGAATTGATGCAAGATGTTGGACTGGCTAAGCCTAAAGCTAGGCCAGAAGGCAAGTGTATTTTTATTTTTATTTATTTAAGAATTTTAATTTTAACATTATCACAAATAGATAACAAGACTATTAAAGGCCTTAGTGTCACTATTTACAGTCCAAGACAGTCCTATTTAAGTCTCTCAGTGTTTAAATATTAGTGCAATTATTTTGTATCTAAATAAAACAAATTTTAATATTCACTTTTGTTTAAGCAATAATTGTACCAAATTAATATATGGAATAAAAGCTATAATAATTATTTTTATAAAATTGTTGTTAGTTGAAGAGTCGCGTGAGTCACTTGTAGTAGTGATATCTATAAATTTTGCATTTTTAAAATAGGTTATTGTCATTATATGATTTTTTTTAATCAAAAATTTAAACACAATATTAAGCAAACTTATGATGGATTAGTTCATGAAGCTGGACTAAACATGTTTAAAGAAAACTATACTTATCAGGAACCTTACAGAATTTAAGCAATTTGCATGACATGCCAACTGATTTGAAATTAAGTTATTTCCATTTAGATAAAATTTTTATTAATTATATTATTTCTTTCAGATATCGTGAATCTCGATTTGAAATCCACTCTTAGAGTTCTCTACAATCTCTTTACAAAGTACAAAAATATGGCCTAAAATTGTGCTTATTACACATATACATATATATATACCTACTAATATAAATATGTATATATATATGTATATATATATGTATATATATATGTATATATATATATATATATATTTATATTATATATATATATATATATATAATATATATATATATATATAAATATATATATATATATATATATATATATATATATATATATATATAAATATATATAAATATATATATATATATATATATATATATATATATATAAATATATAATATATATATATATATATATATATATAATATATATATATATATATATATATATATATATAATATATATATATATATATATATATATATATATATATATATATATATATATATATATATATATATATATATATATATATATATATATATACACCTACTACTAATATAAATAACTAATAAATAATAATAATATTTTGTTACAAAATAACTTCAATGTAGGAAATTAACAAGTTAATGTTTTTATACTATATAATGAAATGCTTTTGTGTATTTTTTTTTAAATTGTCTACTAATTTATTGTAATGACTCCATAGTGCCTCAGCTTTAATTATTCTTTTGACTTCGAACAAGTATTATACTTACTGCCATTAGATTTTTAATTTTGATTGACGTCTCTGTTGCAGTTTATTTAGGAAGTTGAAAATTATATAATAAATTGAAACCAATAGTTAATATTCATTTTATTAATTAAATATAGCCATATTCAATATAAGTTTTTGAGGGATTTGACGATTTATACTTATTTAATAAGTTGTGCTAACATTTATATTAAGAATTAATTATATGTGCCTTATCAAATGGATAATAATTATTGAAAAAGAAAATAATATATGCATTAACAAGTATTATTGTGTTTTACTATATTCTTTATCAATATATTTTATCGTTGTGTAGTTGTTGGGTTCGATTCCCAGTCGGGGGAAATGGATTATATTTAAATTACTATTTTCCGACGCTCTTAAGCCAAGGCGCGGCTCCGCGTTCCATTATGCAGCAAATTCAAATAATTTTATTCAAAATAAGAACACATGATAAGAATCGTTTTTTGAACGTCAAAAACATTACCACCGGTTCAATAAAGTTAATGCCTCAGACCTGAGAAGAACCGGCGCAAGAACTCAGCGGGACCTTTTTTTTCTTTCTTTTTCTTTCCTTCTTTTTGTTTCTTTTTTTTTAATATGGTCATTTGTTATTGTACAATTATTCATTGTTGACAATGATGATACCTTTGAATCACGTATCTAATTACCAAAATAATATGTATTTCTATTTTTGAATTAATTTTTATACCATATTATTTGAAGTAGACGATATTTAGACGTAACTATAAGCAGAATATTTATTTTTCTTATATATTATACTTTATTTATTTATAATTGTTTCATTCCAAGGAGTGAAACAAAGTGACATGAAAGTGAAAGTGGGTGACTCTATGATAAATTACTTGCTATATGCAAATGCGAGTTACGGCATTGGTCACCATTTTGAAAGACAGGTGTGAAAATAATGGTCTAAGCCTGAAAAGCCTGAACAAAGACAGGACGGAATACAAGACTATTTAATAGAACAAGTAAATGAACGTGGGTATTGCAGAAGAAGAATGAAAGGGAGATGAATGCTGTGGAGATGCGATCTCTTCGGAGGGTATGCGGAGTCAGTTTATCTGACCGATATTCTTAATTTTTTTTAGTCCAGCTCGTATTTTATTTTAAAATCGATTTAAGTTTGACTCAAAGTGCGACTTAAACGAAATTACTGGCAGTTTTTTATAATATACATAACGTCATAACGTAAATAAGAAAATCACTAATTGTTATTTTTTTAAATAAAGACAATTTTTTAGTTCACAGTGCTGTAAAATAGCAAAGCTATAAACATCGTATTATAATCAGTCTACGGCTCTTTAACAGTGTCAATCGCTACGAGGAGTCCGTGCTTTTAAGGTGGCATTCCTTATCATAGATAACAAACAGTATCTATCACAGGTTCACAATTCAAACGACGCCTCCACCTCTTACTGACACTTCTAAATATATATATATATATATATATATATATATATATATATATATATATATATATATATATATATATATATATATATAAATATATATATCTGGAAGCGTAGACGAGCTTTCTATTCACAATAAACTTGTTAATTTATGAGTTAGAATTTCAATTAGTGAGACGGCAGCTGCACCATAAGGTGCATAAGCAACTATTTCAGGATTAGGACCTCCAACGATCGTGTTGTCGTCAATTTCTAGTAATTGAGAGGTTTCAAGTGAGGAATTATATAGATAGATAGAGAGGGTTCGATTCCCATTCAGGGGGAATTAAGTATTTTCGTTTTCGCTCATTTCTGCCACTCCAATGTTTGAAACGAAAGGAAAAAAATGAAAAGCATGTTACTTCAAAAAATTTAACAAATATATTTCTCTTGGTAAGTAATTAGTCGCGGCAGTCCTCTTTGGGTAGAGCAAGTTGTAAAAGTTTTAAAAATCTCCCAACAGAGATGCTAGCAACATAAATAAGTTGTAATAATTAAATTTCGACGGAGCTTGATAAGAAAGTACAGCTTAGTAGGCAGAGAAGTCTTGTAGGATCGAGTATTATTATTATTATTAATATTGAAAACTGCATTTGAATCGATTCAGCTGTTCCTGAGATTAGCATACACAAGCAAACAAACAGCTTTAGATTTAGATTATTTTTAAAACTAAATGGTTTGGGTTCTATAACATTTGTAAATGCCCGCAATAATAGTTTTCTTAATATATCTTCCATATACAGACAGCGATCAGTTACATTTTTAATATAGTCTAGATATGTATAGAACATTTATATAGTCTTAGTTTGGAAAGCAAAATGTATCGGAACTCATCCATTTAAACGTACGGAAGTATCCATTTCTGTTTTTTTTTAAATCCAATCTAGATAATTGATCTAAACTTAAGACTCAATGATACATAAACCAGTTATATTTTAAAATAAATCTGCTTTAATTACATTTGCTCATAATTAATATAATTAAAAAATGTATCGGAAATTGTCGGAAATAAAAAATCTGTCTACAGACATAAATGACTAGAGCGCTTGGAACGTTCCCAAGAGGCACAGGTTCAAGTCCCGATATGTAAAAATAAGTAATATAAAAAATAATACACAATCAAAGGAGTCGCAAATTCAAAAAAAACAACATTTTTTTATTTTCTTTTTAATATTAAAAAAAGCTCCAACCAATACTATTGATAAATATTATGTATTTATTTCGGCACAATCCACAGCCGTGAATATTAGTCAGTAAGCACCTACGTCCTACAGCCTTATAGGCTACACTTACATCTGACAATATGACTATTTAAATGGCGCGGCGGCGGAATGCAAAAACGCGTGGCGGCTAATTTCGCGCTATTGTTTCTCCCGTAAATAGGTTATATATTCTAACGTTTGAGTTAAAGCCTTCTTTCTATATTACCTGCACTATTATTAAAAGTTTTATTACATTCTATTCTGTTGGATTAATGTAACCGCTCTACTCGTCAACTATATACACGATATACACACTTTACTCGTCGATGGGAATTGTTAGAGATGTGCCGATTAGAGATTTTGGCCGACTAGCCGACTAGTCGGTTGGAATGAACTATTCAGCCAAACTGATCATTTGTATGTCAATAATTGAAAAATTCTATGAGTGAGGACGAGAGTGATAGCGAAGCGATATATGTGTTATGAAGCGAATATATGTTTTACAGTATCTCTATCGATAAAGACGACAAATGAAATTTTATTCAAAGAAAAATACATCACTGTTGATGTCATCAATATGTTTTCTTTTCAAGTAATTTTAAAACTGTTTTTAATGGAAAAGTTGCTATGTTTTTTTTTTATTTCAAAGTGTGTACTTATTAAAAATATGAATAAGCATATAAAATTTGTATTTAGGTAATTTATATTTTTAGATATATAAACAAAGTATGAAGCCTAAACTATTCGCCAACTACAATAGTGGCCGGATAGTCTTCTTTACCGACTAATCGGTACATCTCTAGTTATTTTCCTTTTCTCGCCCTGGCAAAAGGTGAGTTTCGCCATTCAACACGCAATGTTTCGAGAGTACGTTTGAGATATAAATTTAAATAAAATTGAATGCTGTATTATGTCGTTGATGAAATACAAACAAAATAAACGGACCTTTTATAAGGATGTCTCTTTCTATGCTTATTGAACTTTTACTTTGTCGTCCCTGTAATATCGTTTTTTCGTAGATCATTTTCTTTTTTTATGTGAAGATAAACCTCACTTAGTAGTTAGGTACTTTAGTAAGTTGGTTGTTTGGTAAGTAAGAAATAAGTATTCCTCTCTTTGTGAACGGAGAATATACTTTGATATGAGCCCAAAAGCACTTATGTCTTTGCAGTAAGATTCTGTAAATTCTTATGCACTCTTTCTTCTATAAATCAGCATCCGGTCAAATTTATATCAATATCTGGATATCCTTCGAAATATTAATACCTACATGTAGATGCGAATAATTTTTCTTATATAATAATAATATTTTATTGCACAAAAAAAATATAGAATACTTTACATATTTTTTTGTTGTGAGTTTAATGCTGTTAGCCCTATTGGCCTTGACAGTGACACCGGTTTGGGAGCGAAGAGGGTGCTCTGACCCAGAGAAGTAGCAAGCACTATAGTGTCTGCTTGAGAAGAAACGTCGGCGGCAAGGGACGCCCTTGCCGCCGACTCCCGCCTCTGCGGGACTCGAGCCTCGGCTTGCGGCCGACGAGCAGTCTGGGGGATGTTCCCTATTCTAGGCAAACCAGCCGCTACCTGAAGACGCGGCTGGAGAAACTTAGACTCATCTGCAGGGACCTAACAGTCCCTAACCACTGGGCCCAGCCACGCCAACGCGCGGTCGGGCCGTCAAATATGCTGGACTTCGTCGTCGTTTCCGTCGACGGCGGTGTGTGTGTCGTGTATGTGTTTTGTGCTTCCTACCTACATATGGGGCATTAGCAACTGTAATGGGATCATCTGGGTCTCATAGAGCGCTACGCGGGCGTCTGAGCTTTCTTTTAGCGTACGGGATGTAGTCACACGCCTACGATAAGGGGGTTCGCGTGAGTAGCTGCGCGCTCAAAGTAGCGCCTGGATAGGCCTTTGCAGTACTCTTGAATCGATTCCAGTTCGAAGTTTCTATGAAGGTCGATATTGCGAACGAACCAGGGACTACCTGACGCGATTCGCAAGAATTTATTCTGAACAATTTGAAGGGCATTCAGCTTAGTGTGTGCGAACACGACACTAGCATAAGTGAGGACAGGTCTTACACAAGTTTTGTATAGTGTAAGCTTATGTCTAAGTAACAATTTACTCTGCTTGCAGATAAGAGGATAAAACCTACTGAGAATAAAGAGAGTTTTGTTTTCGGCTCACTTAACGTGTGAGCTAAAAGAGAGTATGGAATCTAGGATTACTCCTAGATATTTTGTCTATAGTTTCCAGGGAATAGGTCGGTTTAACATATAGGCCGTTTCGTGTTTGACACGAGTAAACAGGATCGCTTCACTCATATCCGGATTAACTTCGATTCTTCATAAACGGTACCAATCGCCGAGGGCGTCGGCTGCAGTCTGGTGTATTTCAGTCAACAGGCGAGAATAGCGAGAAGTAGTGTATAGGGCGGTGTCATCAGCGTACATCGCCGGGTGGACTAATATTGTACGAGGCATGTCGCTGGTGTACAGTGCGTATAAGATCGGAGAAAGGGTAGTACCCTGGGGAACGCCTGCACGGACGAGGCGGGGAGAGGATAGAGTGCCCTCTACTTTGTATCGAAAATACCTATTTGACAAGAAGTCTCATAGGATGTACACTAGACAGTGTGGTACACCGGCGGGGAGCAGTTTCCAAATCAAGCCGTTGTGAGACACTTTGACTGCAGTGCTAATGTGTGCCGTCGTTTTGATGTTATAACGAGTTATATGCTCTACGAGGCGGTGCACTTGGTGCACAGAGTGCTTTTTCCTAAAACCGAATTGCTCATTTATGAGCAAGGATTTGCCTCTACACTTCAGAGAGTCTAACCAATATTATTCTCTCATAAATTTTTCCTAGACAGCTGAGTCAACTTATAGGGCTATAGCTAGATGCGAGATTCCGCAGCTTATTGGGTTTGGGTATGCCAATGACAATGGCCTCCTTCCACTCGTCCGGGAAGGAGTAAAATTTTAACAGTGAGTTGAATATCAACACTAATAGAGACACGAACTGGGCCGGAAGGGATTTTAATGTTCTGTTGGAAAGACGGTCAGGGGACTTCCTATCTTTAAGATATACTTTACAAACAGTATTGTATGTAAGAGTGAATGAGCAATGGCGAAATTACCTTTAGAATCGATTAACATTTGGATTTTTTATGCGGCCAATCCATATTGATCATAATTATTTCGTGCACAGTCTTGTTACGACGCCCATAGTAATAATGTTTTGTATAATTTAAATTTCATTACATATTGTATTTCATATCAGTTAAAAGAATATTACTATATTTTTCCATTAAACTTTTAGCTTAAATACTTTTAAAAAGCTCAGTCTAGTATCTGGCACCCAAAAACTTCGTCATAGCTTGCATTGTTTACATTGCTTTACGCTTTTTCCCTAGAGCAAGGTAGCCAGAGAGAACGCAGCGACAAATACTACGGTCCGTATATATATATTTTGCCACGGCTATTATTTACCACATTCATTTCGAAAAATGTAATACTTTACTGTATCGGTGCACTATATCTGTTATAGGAACATTTAACTGTATATATTATGTATGCTTATCCGAGGATGGAAATTAAAAATGGTCAATTTTCATGCATTCGTTCATTTTTTTATTTATTTTAGAAACGTACATTTAGTATTAGCTATTGTTGTAATAACAATAATTCAGTTATAAGAATAATTATTTTCTTTAGATATCAGTTAAAATACTAGAAGGAAATATTGAGGTAATTATGCATTTACATTCGCACTTCATTTCAAAAAATTAAGGTGAAAAATTTCAAAAATCGTAATTCGTCACAACAAATTCTCTCATAGTTCAACACAATAAACGTTAAAACAAATAAAAAAAAATTACAACCTGTCCAAGCTAGTAGTTGAATCGTAGTGTAATTCTCAGAACGCTATTTATTCTATACACAACATAAGAGCATAGACAAAGAACCGAATTAAATTATATATCGCTTTATATATGTAACCTCTTTGTGTAGTAGATATATTTATATATTTTTAATATAGTATAGGTATTTTTCATACCAGTACGCTCATAATATTACTGAATAGAGGATATATACGCCTGTTGCCCTAAGCTATGTGGTCAGTCAGAGATGAAAAATCGATCTGTTCGTATGAAATCCGAACTGGTTTGTTGACAAAAGCTTTAATGTTTGAGCAATGGCTTTGGAAAATAAATTTCAAATGTGAAACGTAGATAATGTGTTTAATTTACTTGGTGGTGGATTTCCACCGGAGTCTGGTACGTTTATATTTAAATATTTTACATTAACTTTCCTACTAATATATGCAAAGAAAAATATCATACAAAATGATAATTTTATTTTTTACATTTATGTATTATTATTATATATATATATATATATATATTATATATATATATATATATATATATATATATATATATATATATATATATATATATATATATATATATATATATAGATATATATATATATATATATATATATATATATATATATATATATATATATATATATATATATATATATATATATATATATATATATATGTAAATACAATGCAATAAAGCGGTTTTGTGTACGATTTTCATTCAAACACAGAGTGATGTGAAAGGTAGGTTTCTATTTATATTATACGACGATGATGTATATCTATAATACCTAAATAGAGTAAATACGAAAACATCTAAAACCTTTAGTGTGACGTAGTGAGAAATTTCATAAGGAATGCGATTCAGTTTGTTAACTAAAACATCGTAATTAAATAAATAATCGTGTAGTTCAAGCGGACGAACAATAATATAATTAGTATACAAGTACAGTGCAGTACAGTGCAGTACAGTACAGTACAGTACAGTACAGTGCAGTGCAGTGCAGTGCAGTGCAGTGCAGTGCAGTGCAGTGCAGTGCAGTGCAGTGCAGTGCAGTGCAGTGCAGTGCAGTGCAGTGCAGTGCAGTGCAGTGCAGTACAGTACAGTGCAGTACAGTACAGTACAGTACAGTACAGTACAGTACAGTACAGTACAGTACAGTACAGTACAGTACAGTACAGTACAGTACAGTACAGTACAGTACAGTACAGTACAGTACAGTACAACAGTAGTATATTGGAAATAGCACATCCGTTCAATTATAACTTTGTATTTAATTAAATAAACATGTACCTGAATCTAAATTCAAGCAGTGAGAAGTTCCGGATGAATCATGCCGCCTTTCCACTGAAAATTGCAATCAAATTGTTTACGTTCATTATCCAGTACATTTCGGTTCCACTTTGTGTAATACCATCCGCTTTTATAAACTTCTGCTCGTGCTTGCGAAAGCTGTGCATTAAGCGCTGTTACTAACATCGGTAGATTCTGATATTTTAGTTTCACCATAGGGTATTTAACTAACTCTTCGTCAAACATTTGTATTCAAGATACGCAAATTATACGTTACGTTACAGTCGCGTTGAATAGTGTAATCATATACTATTATGTTTTAGTACCAGATTCTGTTATGTTAGCTTGATATAAATAATTTTTGCTGTAGGATATATTGTATACTACTTATATACGAGTTGAATAGTGACTCATTTTTATTTTTTTTGCCAAATTATTTTGCAAAATAATAGAATTAGTTTATTTAAATATCCATTAGTTGCCAAAATATAAAGATTATGTGGGTTTCATATAGGTGAGCACGCACCATGGAGTTTTTCATGGGAAACATTTTTCTCTAAATTAAAATCTGCAATTTTAAGCGTCTGTGCTCGAGGTTTATCCGTTATAAATGTAAATACTGGTTTCCAGGGAAACTGCACCCTTTAAACTGAAACCGTAAAGCAATTAGTATTATTCTCTTTTTGCCATCGTCTATGATTGTAGGTTTTGAATGTTCTGTCTCATATATCATTTTCAGCCGTATAGTATTATATATCCTTGGCGCGTATAGATTTCTCATTACAATAGGACTGGTACACCAACTTTCAGTGTCAATTTTAGAGAACTCTTCTCTCTCTCTCTTTCACTCCCGTAAATATGAAGAAACAAACTCCATAGGACATGATATGACTCATGTCTATTGACATGATTTGTTCGTTTATATGGTGGTATCGCATTAGTAGGTGTCAAAATATCGCCATTCCCGATTGCTTATACTTATTTGAAGGATAGACATTATTTTGTAGATACATAGCCTATACATGTCTAGTAGATATATATACTATGTCATATATGATATCGACAGTATGACAGAGCTCACGTCTCGGTGCAATCATGTCGTTATTGTCTATTGGCATGGAAGCCTCTTCGATTTTTAAAAAAAGCTTAAGAGCTGCATATTGCCCTGCTTGACAATCCCTGTGAAGTTGTACTCGAATATTTTTAACGAGACAAACAATTTTACGCGCTGTCAAATATAGCTTTATTTCATCTACCTGTGTATTAAAACTATGAATGTTTTAGTTTATGTGTTCTTTTAGTTAATGTGTTAGTTTAAAATGAGGCTTTAAAAAATACTTATTTTTACAGCCCTTTTCCGCATTAAAAAGTAGCTTATGTTCTTTCTCAGTTCAATAATTCAAATATTTCATTCTATATATATATATATATATATATATATATATATATATATATATATATATATATATATATATATATATATATATATATATATCGGATCTTCTTAAGATTGTATCTTTATATTATTACGAACAACAACAATATTGTGAAATAAATTAACTTAAACGATTTTCTATTGTATTTGTATATGTTTTACAATATTAAACATCTAAAGCATTAAACAAGAAAATTTTCATTATATCTAGGATAATCACTTCGCGCTGAGTGTAATGAACTTGATAAAAATGACTTATTAAAAACTTGCTTTTTAATGGCCACGATCGCACTATTTTAATGATTATTTCAATGAACAAATTATATTTTTTTATATATTAATCGCAAAAGTCTATGGGAACTTCGAAATGAGAAAATCGCATTACATAAAACAATCGTATCGTTCTGCAGCGACAGCTTGCCTTTAACATAAGTATTGGACTGGCATATCTCGTACACCGAAATACACACAAAAATGAAAATTGCATATTAAGAATGACATAAACGAGTATTGCATTTTAAAACATAATTTACGGAAATCATAAAGCGCTTGGTAGAAATAAAATAATGGAAACAACAGCAAGTGGAAAATCTCTTGCATTTTTAGTAGGAAAAGGAAAATTAAAAAGGCGACGGGCGGAGCTTTCCGCCGCTTCAAATCACACACATTGGAATAACGTAGTATTTTCTATGAAGATAATAGGTAAAGTTCGAAGTAAAGTTAATTGTGTTTTTAACTATACATTTACTTGTTATCAATCCAGTTATTAATCTAGCTATATGTTTGAAATATAACCTTTTCCATTTACCGTTTTGTATTCGGTGAAGACAATAGTATTAGGAGCCTAATATGAAGAAGTGTCTTATGCTATCGTTCACCATTTTATGCCCAATTTTTCGACACATTATTAATCGTGGCTCTTCGTGGTCGTTCCTTCCTTCTCCTACTTTGCGTATTCTCATGAAAACTTTGAGTTTTCATGAGTATACGCAAATTACATAATGGATTTTTCTAAATTATATGAAAAGCTTTATAATAATTGTAATAATAATAATAAGCCCCCTAAAATTTTACCTTACGTCCTAGCTGAACATCTTGCTATCGTGGGGGTCGGTAACGTGTACAACCAAAACTTACACGGCCAACAAGGTTAAGGTAACCCATCAATATGGAGACTCGAAATAGGAATACACGTATAGAGCCGCTTCCCGGGGGTGATCGCCGGGTCACGTCTGCAGCTAGACACGGGCGTGACAGTATGCTAGCCAGTGACTCTCGTAATTCCGACTGGACGTGATACAACAACATCCTATCTGGAGAGCAAAAGGGATGCAGACAGAATCATAGAGGGTGCAAGAAACACCTTGTTATAGACAGAATAATTTTTAAACATGCAACTACGCGTAATAGTAACCTAAATTTAGCATATGTTGATTATAAAAAAGCTTTTGATAGTGTACCTCATTCCTGGCTTATTAAAATTTTGCAAATTTATAAAATCAACCCAGTAATTATAAACTTCTTACAAAACAAACATGGAAAACTGATTTGTATATCAGTAATAACCAAATCATAATTAAAACTGACGAAATTGCAATTGAAAACGGCTTTTTCAGGGAGATTCACTGAGTCCCCTATTTTATTTCGCTGTCCCATCTTTTAAATTGTCTTCCTCGTTTCCTTTTTCTATTTTTGGGATACCAGTCGATCATACCTTTACTCCACTTTTCAACCAAGAGATTCCCAGGGCAAGCTGCTTTGTAGTCATGCTTCTGTAAAGTAGAGGTGGAGAAGTTACTTCTTGGAGCTGCTGAATACTCAGCACCCGGGTAGTGTTCCGTCTGAACCATCTCCTAACCTGGAACTTATTGCTCCAATAACCCTTGATGAAACTCGGAATTGTCTTTGACACATGAAGAATGGCAAGGCGGTGGGACTTGACGATATTCCGATCGAAGCGTGGAAATCGTTGGGCTCCCGTGGTGTGCTCATGCTTACTGATCTTTTTAACCGTATTTTGAACACTGGGACGATGCCACATAAATGGCGGCACAGTTTTATTACCCCTATTTACAAAGGAAGGGGCAGCGTTCAAGATTGCGGTAGTTATAGAGGCATTAAGATTATGAGTCACACCATGAAGCTCTTCGAGCGCGTGATTGTCCTCAGGCTCCTCCGAGAGTGTACTGTCTCTGAGTGTCAATATGAATTTCAGCCAGGATCAGGCACTACTGAGGCCATTTTTGCCCTCAGAATTTTGATGGAGGCATACAGGGAAATGAGGAGAACTCTGCATGGGGCATTTTTAGACCTGCAGAAGGCCTTTGACTGTGTGCCACGTCAGTGTATCTGGTGGGCACTGCGATCCATAGGGTGAATCTGAATCTTGTGTTGTTATTATCAGAGACATGTACAACGACTCCGTTTCTACAGTTAGGACCGCTGTTGGCGATACCAAACCCTTCCCACTTACAGTAGGGTTTCACCAAGGCTGCTGAGCCTTCTTCTATGTCTTAGTCCACATTTGTTTAATGTAGTGCTAGATACTGTCACGACTCACATCCAGGACCAGGCTCCATGGCTGATGATGTATACCGATGACATACTCATTGACGAGAACCGACTGATGCTGGAGCATATCATCGCTCTATCATATCATCGTATCATCGCACTTCGCTGACGCCAATAATACTCCATTTAATGTTTAGTACTACTAATGTTAGCTCTTTGAAACTTTACTCGGTTCGCAGTGAAAGTACATTATATGTGCCAATATAAAAGGACATTTCTATTTTTATTTTCGTAGGATTACTATTTATCATATTTGGGTGCTTTGGAACCTAGCAGTCTTCTCGCCTCACGGAGACCAACCGGCTTGGGGTGTTTATATAGCTGTTTATAGTTGTAGCTTGTTTTTGAAATACAAATTGTTTTTTCATTTTAATTTTTTCGGTGTCGGTATAAGTTAGTTTTTTGTCTTTGACAGTGCTGCAGATCTACTTCTTGTCATGAAATTATAAAGGTTTGATTTATTAGCTTCCTTAGGGACGGATGTTTGGGACTTTTCAGGAGATTCTGTGTGATCTCTTGTCTTGTATTTTCATTATTTCTGTCTTTGATTACCAATTCGTCTTTCTTTATGCAAGCAATCTTGCCTTTCTCCCGTTCTTGTAATAATTGTGGTGGAAGTTCTTTTCTTTTTTCCATAACAGCTTTAGAGAAGTCCTCTTTGATTTTTATATTAGATTTTATCTTGCTACTTAACAGCATGTTCCTTTTCCAAGTAGAGGTAAAGCTAACCAAGATAGGACACTCTTTTTCCTTTAGCCCCCAATCTATAGCAATTATTTATTTCGTTTACCTGAATAGAAATATTTATTTCCTTGTCTATAATTGTCTGTATATATTATAAAAGATGCCATCTCTGTTCTGTTTCCGGCGCTTCAAAAAATATCAAATTGTTCTTTTTCTTATTTTCTTCCAATAGCTGAATTTTGATTTTCATATTTTCTGTTTCATTTATTAACCGATTATTTTCTTCGAAGACTGCCGAAAGTGTGTTGTCTATGTTCTCTGAGATTGTCTTGGTCACAGATTCTGTTATTTCTTGAATTGCCGTTCTAGTTTCGATCGCCATTTGAGCTTTGAGTTGTCTTAATAACATTACCAAATGGTTGTCCATAGTTTTGTGAATATAAGACTTGGTCATATATATATATTTAACTTTTTTTTTCCTTTTCTTTTTTTTACATTTGTTTTTCTAACAGTTACCTTAATTTAACAAATAGCTCACAAATAAAGGCTTCCACAGTGCGTAATGCACCCAACGAGATGTAATGCAAATGTTAGCGGCTAAAAGGTTATAAACGACATGCAGCACTTGTCGCTTACGCGTTTATTGCAACTTGACTAAATAAAACGTGGTAAGGTAGACAAACAAGTTCTTACGATAGTTCGAATTAATTGACGAAATAATCCTTGTTTACTTCACTATTAACGGTTATAAATCAATTATTACTAGGAGCACTCTAACATCAACTGCTCACAGTTACCTATTTATGAAAAGCTTTATATTATAGTTTGAATATTCAAAGCTTTAACACATTTCAAATAGGGCTATAATGGGTACAATGCATATTATGCATATTACATTAGAATTGTTGAGAACGCACTTACAATTCAAATTTGAACGGAGTTAAAATTATCGCACATGAAATTTCTATATTTAAATATAATTAAATATAATATGTAAATTAATTTATAATTTGAGGATTATATATTTTAATTACTATTAAATTAGTAAAATAAAAAATTTTTGCATTCAAAAATAGAAAATTAAAAAAGGTTCTTCTAGAAACTGCTAATACAATCTAAAACTCATAAGGAGCACCGACCCCACATCAGAACTCCATCGAAGCTTCAACTGTTATAGACTAAAGTTTTTAAGAACAAGTTCACAGAAACAAGTATAAAAGTTAGAAGACACCCACATTCAACCGAGTTAAATACTTAAAGATAACTTATTAGTCATTATGTGATATGCATAAATGATTCCAATTTTTCAGTTGGGGTTCGGTTTCTATCCCAAATATTTACTTTAAAACTGAGGCTAAGTAGTGACAACGTTTTTTATTTACCATATACCATTTCATTTTGTTCTTATTCATAGATATATCTTTATTGTAAATAAATAATATAATACATTTTTTTTGTAAGCACTTTTAAACAGTTGTGGCGTTGTTAGTTTTATTTTCTTACTATAAATTATTACTATTTATTTTAATTGTTCCAATGAAACTCTTTGCTGAAGTCTTTGGTACGTTATTTTATTATTTAAAAATTTCATTGTCATTTTCAAAAATATAATTTTAATTTTAACACTTTTTAAATATAAGATAACTACAATTATTTTATGCTTTTTCTTCTACGAGTTATAAACCACTACCATTTCTACACAGTCATATTTTTGTATAAAAACTAAAGTATGTGCAGTTAATGATTATGAATATTTTTTAGTTTTAGCCTAAGCATTCAGATCCTTGTTACGGGTTATCCGTTCTCTTCTTCATTTTCAATTTGAACAGATGACGGATGTTGGACATTACACCGGCATCTCGACTTATTTCACGTGGTCATATAAAATACTTTTTGTTTTGTGATACCTTTGTTAAAATAAATCCTTACTACCTTTTTAACTTACTACCAACACGTCTACTCTTGGCCATGGTTCTTGTATTAATGATGTGGTGCGCACGTGATTGTGTTTGTAGTGAAACCGTCATCTCTTACTAGCGTACAGTATCTTCTACATTTAACTATTTTATCTATGGCCCAATGGCCCAGTGTATCGCACGTCGCTATATGATTGGCCTAATCGAGAAAAGAAAAAAGTTCAAAATGTGCCCACCCATAGTGATATGGCCAATCAGAAGACAAATAATAGAAATTTATATTTATTATGAGCAGTACCATCATAGCGTAGAGCTAGGTGGCACTTGATTGTACACATGACGACTATGAGATCGATCGCCATAGTATGTAATTATGAAATTTCATATTTTGGCCACTCACAATATTGTTAATTGCAGGGGAGAAGCGTAAGTCTAAAAAAGAAAGCCGTGAAATTTGCTCTATACCCTCTCGTCTCTTCTATTTAATTGCCTATTTATACCCATACACGTACGTAAATAGAATGTGTTCTTATACAAAGTGTGTGTGTTTTTAATGATATTCTGCATTTATCAAAACTCACAGCAAGTTTGAGATATCATTATATTTGTGCATTTGCCCGAACTGAAGTTCCTTGAGAAAATATGCTTATGAAAACATATAAAATACTTTTAACGTTAAAACATTTTTCTTTTCACGTGAAAGAACAAACATACTAACCACATTTTAATAGTAGGAATACTTCGCGTAATTTATGGATATACAATTAATTACCTATATACTTATTTAATACCAATTTAAAATAATATTGACATCATAATAACATTATTAACTCGGAACTTCTTCTTACATTGAAAGCTTAATCAGCTCAAAATTTCTACTAAAGAATTTTTGGTGTTTGTCTAATAAATTATTTTAAATTTCTTTGATGGTTTTCCATACGTTGTATTTTTTTATAAAGGCACTTTCATTAACTGCGGTTATCTGGTGACGACTAAATTAAAAAAGTAGAAAAATAAAATATTATTTTTGTTAAATGTGCTTCTAAAATGAGAGAATTCACATACTAATAAAAATATACGTCAGTATTTTGTCTGTGTAGAATTTTTATTCGAAATTAAAAAACCTTTTTTCACAAGTAATCATGTTGTTGAAGAACTCTAGAGGACTTCATTTTATTTCTTCACAAGTTTATTTTCCTCGAAAATGAATCAGACGGACAATGCAATGCATTTCTAGAAATGTTTCTATATATACATCTTTATATATTAATAAAATCGGAGTGTCTGTTTGTAATAATGATATGACAATATAATAATGATGAAAATAACTGATTTTTTCCAGTGCAATTTAGTTATTTGCACGTAAAAAATAAATAATAAAATAAAATAATACTTAAAAAATGTTAAAAAATGCTGTTTATGTGTCTCTCTTTCCATTTATCCAGGCTAATCTCTGGAACAGCAGAACTGACCACAGTGGCTATGGAGCAACAATTAAGCTATTTATTTATCCTGGAATTCCCGGGGGATCGAGAGCGCGCGAGTACTTACCGTGCAGATAAAATATTGCATATAATTTTTTTATAGACAAAGTGATTTGAAAGAAGAAGAAAATTAAGAAATTATAAGTACAACACTCATACGTGCATATACTCATATATTGGAGTAAATACGAAAACGTCGATCAAGCTCGTTCAATCGAAACATCGATCAAGATCAGAGGAGCCGCGAACGAGTCGCTAGTAATGGGACAAATTTATAGATGATGTTATTTAAACTTCATAGCTTGCTCTATTGGGAAGTTTGTCTCTCTCTCTATTTGCAAGTACAATGTAATGCCGTCTTGATGCAGTTTGAAAATGTTTTTATACGGTCGTTTTAGGTTCAAATCTATTACTTTAAAATGGATGGACAGTGATGGGTGCTGTCTTACCTTCTTGTCCGATGTAGGAGACGCGTGAATATATTTTATCTTTACTAATACTATAAAGCAGAAGAGTTTATTTGGTTAAACATTATAATGTCCAAAACTTTTTCATTCTTATTTAATTGTAATATTACGAATTTTTCTTTGTATGCACCACTTTACCGTACTGTTCTACTACTGTTCTATCGATAGACCCGCGTTATTTTTGTATGTACCATACAACAAATCTTAGTTATTTCGTTTTCGCCACTGTGATGGAGTCACAAATAAAAATTTAGAACAGACTTAAAATTAAATATTTAGTAGATATATTATCAAATTGTATCGAGCTATACCTTTTACATATGAAACGGTATGTAATAAAACACAGCGATGAATCAACACTTATTTATATTTGTTTATAAATTTGAACAGAGTTACGGCTTATAATGGTGTTCGTTATAAGAATGCCCCCAAAATGAGGTAGACGGCTTATTTAAACACTTGTCCCCACTCACATCGGGAGGGGTACAAGGTTGACTATCAATATAGGCATTGGCTGGCTTGGCTGGCTTAGCTGGCGTGGCTGGCTAGGCTGGCGTGGCTGGCTAGGCTGGCGTGGCTGGCTAGGCTGGCGTGGCTGGCAAGGCTGGCATATGTGGCATATGTGGCATGGCGTTATGATCATATGTGGCTTAGCGTTACACATAGTAATAAAACACAAGTTTATAATTTTTAAAAACGTTGGCTGTCTGTATATAAAAGCACATGTCTCTAACCACCGGACAGATTAAGATAATTTTTTTGGTTATATAGTAACTAAGCTTGGGTAGGATTAAGTGTATAATTAATTTTGAAGTCCAAGTAAACTATAACTAATAACAAAATACCGAAATAGCAGAAAATTGTTCAACGTGATATACATTTTCGTTAACTTAAGAATGTACAACATCTGACAAAGAACCACAAGAGCGCGACCAAATTATAAGAAAAAGGAACCTTAGCAAAAAACTTTAGCCTGGTGGGCAATATTTATTGAGAAATATGAAAATCATTGAAAATTGAAGCCTTCCTGTCACAATGATTGAATGTCACTGCAATAGTTATGAATTAAGCCTCCATTTAGAGGCAATGCATTGTTTGTACGTCCATAGTATATAGATAAACATACTCATGGCCAGTTTGTTAGTAAATTCATAAATAAAATATATATATATATATATATATATATATATATATATATATATATATATATATATATATTTGTTGTGAACTTTCCTCTCTAAAAGCTCTGAGGCACTTTTGCCTTTTAGGAGTGATCTAAAAATATTTTCGTTTGATTTGCCTAGAATATTGTATCAGATTATGTCTTTTGGTGATTCTTAGGTTTCTTTAATCTCAATCCAAAACTATTTTTATCTCTAAATAGGGTTGAGGTGTTGTGAGCCCTTACTTTTGGCTAGGATTTCAATGTTATACTTGCTTCTAATATCGCAAGCGGATTTTATTAGTATCGTATAGGTACCTCGTCTTAAATTTAGTACAAATCTAAACTCATTCGTAATAATAAAAAAGGCCAGTTTAGATGTTAAATTTTCAAGATCCTTTAAAAAGCTGTCGACTAGTATATCTAGAGATGGACGCCTTCTTATTTTATTTTCATATAGCGTTATTTAAAAAAATGTTGCTTCGGTAATCGTAGAGACGATTTTACAGCTATTTGGATATTTACTAGCTTTTGTGCTAGTTTCTTCGTCTGCATACATGATTACTCTACTTTATTTAATAGTACCTGATATTGTTTTGGCGTCAGCTTTGTGTCCGTATCGTGAGATCGTCCGCAAATGCTAGAATGGATTTTCCGTTATTATTATGTCAACATTACACACATTACATTAGCTTGAAATAATTGAATGTCCTTTGACGCTAACTAGGTAAATATACACGTAATGTATTTGAAATGTTAATATCGGTTTTAATTTAATATTAATAATCCTTTATTGGACACCCAAATTACACCCAAAATACATAAAAAAGCCCAAAAAGACATGTATAGAATTGTTTGTACTTGTTATTGCTTTATAGCCACCTCTGCCAGAAAAATGTCTATCTCGCTGAAAATCTTTTATAGCCGTGATTATAGTTCTTCATGAGATGTTATAGATGTTAGATTTTCATATATCAACGAAAAATGTTTTACTGAGGAGCCGTTTTCTTATGTCTTTAGTTTAGCTAATCTATTGTAGTTCTACATTAGGTCCAGATCCTGGATCTTTATACGTCAATAGAAAGAACTTATCACGTACGATCACTTTTGCTACACCAGCATTTCATTATTGTGTACAATTCAGCTGGCCTGCTTCAAAGTTAGTTATAGTCTAGATTCTGTCCATATCTAATATCTATACAATAAAAAGGTTTTGTTCAAATCCTTCCAGTAGATCCAAAGACTCGACAAGCAAAGATAAAAAAGTATTCTATTACTATTTTTACAATATTCAATGTACAGACAGTTTTTTTTACTTTCATTATAATATAGATTCATTAACATTCACTTAAGTACTTGATTACATATTTACATTACTATAAATCATTTTATATATATACATGCACAGTGCAAATATTAATCTGTATAAAATTGGAAAACAATGAACTATAATACAATATATTTTATATTACGAATATTTCTGTGAAACATTTCAAATGGTAAGTAAGTTAGAAGCGCTTTATTAATAAAAGCTTATTGCATGGATGAAATTTTTCATGTTCAGGTACGTAGTGTTGAGTGAAACAAAAGTTTTACTTGTTGTATTGAAATATGAGAACGATGAAATGCATTTATTCGCTTAGAAATTCCACTCTAACGTCATGCAAAGGACTTGTTCTGTTTGACTTGATACTTAATGAATATTCTGTTTTATATTTTCAATTTAGCTTTAAATTTTTGTTATATTACATTTTGTTGTACGTATGTATTTGAAGACTAAAGTTTTCTACGTACGAATGTAATTATTTAATTTTAATTTCTATAAAACGCATGGTGGGTGCAAGTAACGCCCTCGTAATATATATAAGTGGCTGAGTGTCATAGTGGGTGTGCAATATAAAAATATTCATTGAAGAAATCGGACAAATGGCATTGTTTAATTTAAGTTTGACTACTTATTCTGCCATTTAGAATTGAAGGTCTTTGCAATTTATTCTAAGGATTCATAGTTTTCAAGCTCCTTCTTAGTACCGTCGGTACAAAACGACGTAAGACAAATTGCCATTGAGTTCGGAGAAAGTTTTCATAAAGTTCATTTAGATTAGTTAGTTAGCTCTGGGATAGCTTTAAGCTATAGACACGGATGAAGTAATTTCCTAAATTTAACTCTACTTTATATTTATCTTCCGTAGAGCAAAATAGCATCTTCATTTATTTTTGTTTCATATACTACATACATATGGTCTGAAATTGTTTAGACATTAGAATATTACTTAAGGTGTTATATAAATAAAAAAAAGAAGTTACACTTTGACATTTTAAACATATATAATAGGTAAATGATTATAGTAATAATATCTATAGCATAACAATTAGCCACCGCAACATGACACGATATTTCACGCAAACCTATGCAGTTGATGGGAGATAATACGATGCGGTCAATACGTATATCAATATTAATTAATTCTAACATAATTGGGTAGACAATTACAAAATACGCTGATATTCAGAATGACGGACAGAATCTAGTTTGTACTCAATAATTAGGGTTATAATACTGTTTCAATATATTCATCTAGGTATAATAATATTATAGAGCTGAAGCGTTTGTTCGTTCAAAAATTGTTTTTATTTTGGATTTGGTTCATTTATTAAGAAAAGCTATGGGAAAATAAACATATTTAATTTCTTTTTTTTCATAGTCTGTCTTTAGATTAGCGGTTAGAGGTCTATGCGTATGTAAAAGATTACAGTTTACTGTATTTTTATTATTCTTAAAGTGTTAATCCACACTAAGGAGTTTTGTATGTTTTATATTGTTATGTAATTTTAAATTGAGTGTTTTTTGTACGGTTATTAATTAATAAGTGAAAATAAAAAAAATATAGACAATAAGCTACGAAGTCATTAGAAGTAGGACACTAACTAACTGACACGTTTTCCTAAGCCTTAAAACTAAAGTGGCAATGGCCAGGTCGCATATCACGCTACCCATATCTGTGCTGGACCGTACAAACCACAAAGTGGAACGGACCTTACGTTACTTACCGGGCTTAGTTATTATTATTATTATTATTAATTTAAACTAATTATTAAATTATTATTAATAACTTAATAATTAGTTTTAAATACTAATTAATTTAAATACACTTAGTCATGCTGGAGAATATTGATGTTTAAATAGTAGAAAATTTCTCAAGCCCAGCTTAATGGGACTTTGAGTTTGTTTACCTAAAATAAAAAACTAATGAGGTTGAAAACTTCATCAACATATCATTATATGAGAATTTTTACGCTCATTGCTGGCCTACTCCAAAGATCTCTAAGACGATCGATCCCACGCTATCCGCGTCACCACCGGCTTGGCCACCGGCCTTAACCAGAGATTTTCCTAAAAAGGTCATCATCCGGTGGCCACCACTCCAGACTAGATTCATTACTCTCCCCTCACTCCAGACTAGAATTACATCAGGAGGATTAAGTAGTTAATTGGAGTAAAAGTAGTTTTAAGAAATTATTTTTGAGAACTGTTCGTCCATCGCCTATTCAAATGAATTTTGAATCTTGGGTAATTGAGTTTTCACACAGCTTAGAATGTTAGAGTCATAGTTAATTTTAGAGATTTTTATATAGAGATTATTAAACTCACTGATCGGGAGCCATTATCGTATCGTATAGGATCGTTTACTGTAGTATGGATAAGACTGACATTTTTATTTAAATTGATGCAAAAATACAAATTGGGTTAGAAAATAATAATTTTAATGACAAAAAATTCAGCTGCTGGCAATATCTCAAAATGACAGCTCAGCTAAAATTTAAAGACGAAGAGGAAAGTCACTATGTAGCAAGACTTAGAGAAGGGATCTATGAACAAACAACGTGACAACTGCATTCAACTGTCTTTCAATGTCGTTATTAACATTTCTATATTATTATCATGGCCCAGAGCTTGCCAGACTAAGTCTGGTAAAAGTTATATTTAATATTGTGTGTAGAATGTATATATATATATATATATATATATATAATATATATATATATATATATATATACATATATATATATATATATATATATTATATATATATATATATATATATATGTATATATATGCTTCATTAGTTTCAAAAGGACTTGTATTAATTATCACACTACGGGCAATTTATGTGAAAAGCTTAATATATAGCTTAATAATTTACATACATATTTATAAAAACATATACCATTGAAAATTTTAATGAAATTCAATATCAGATTTTCACGAATACACGATTCATTTTTGAACGTCAAAAATGTCACTTTACCATAATAGACATTAATCGTACCAAATGTTAAATGGCAATTGCAGGCGTACGATAACACGTTTCCAAATTAATTTACACTCGTAGATTTTATAATCTGTTGGTGTTGTGTAACAGGTACAGGTAATCGATGCTGTATAAATAAAATCGATTTTAATTTATTATAGGTTATACTATATTATAATAACAAACAAGGCTTTATTGGTCATATAAAAGTATTCATTTCATTTTGGCTAAGTTTTATTTATTTAAAGTTTTATATTCAAATTATTCAAATCTTTGTTTTCTCAGCATTTAAAGTCGGTCTCCCGCTTAGCTGACTAATGGCACATCATTTCTTTTTCTCCTTTTCGTTGAATACCAAAGAACTATTCAGTGGTAAAGGGAGGTGAATATTTATTGACTTTCAATTTTCTTTAAAAAATTATCAGAATAAATATATAAAATGATACTTTGAGTGGATTATTCATATTTACAACTTCCTTATTATTTATTTTTATTTATAAAAATATTGACCAATTAAAATGTATGTGGATCTCATTTTATCAAAATAAACACTTCTCTATTCTATGAAACGCATACAAGAGCTTAAATATTTTTATATTATGAATGTTGGCATTTTTAAATCATAATATTAAAAATATTTATATCTTATGTGATCTATTGGCTAGCTAAGAATTTATATTTCCATTTCTATTGAAGTTATTTCCAACGTGCATGCGAATAATAATTCCTTTTAAATATTATAAAGGTCAGGTGGTAACGTTAGGACAATGTGTGACTTTTAACGCGTTGGTTGTGGGTTCAATCCCCACAGGAGTAATGGGTAAATAAAAAAATATACTCCCACTCTCATAAGATAAAGTGCCATGTTCTGCCTACCCCATGTGAAAAAACGAAAGAATAAAAAGCTATTATAAATATTATATAATGCGCCGTCGTAGCACCTTGCACTTGCAGATATTTCTATATATAAAATGTTTCACTCAAATAGATATATTGTTTTCATTAGTTTTGCATCTAGCAGACTCAGAAGCAGGAGGTGATTATCAGTGAACATTTCAGCATTTCTGTTTTGAAATAATCTCGTAACGTAATGCAACTAATAAAATTGTAGAAATAATTTCAATATGGCGGGCTGAGAACGTAATATTTTTAAATATTCTATAAATATGAAAGTTTAAACGAAATATTCATTATTTAGACGTATCGATCGCATGGTATTTACTAATTAACAATAGAATTAAAAAAAAATTACACCAACACAATATGTTAATTTAACCCTAGCAAATGATAGCTTAGGATGACATGGCCGGTACGGCCGGAGCTGCAATAAGCTGAATAAAAATCTAAACCTATAATAAAAGCTTCAACCAAAAAAAATGTATAGGCATAATTGTACTAAACGTTTATAAATATTATTTGACAGTGTACAAGGCAACCATTTAGCGGCACTGGAAATGTAACACGTAATGAAAAGCTTTCAAGCTATACAGATAAATTACATTAATATAAATATAGACATCATTATTAATTTATTTCGCCTACAGTAAAGCGTTAACATCGCATCCTATTAATGATGTAGAGCTTTTGTTTTATTTAACTACAAACGTTTGGGAAACGTAAAGTATGCTATATAAATTTAGGTATTTCAACATCGTTTATTTTTGGGATCATTTCAGTTTAATTAGTTTAAAATTGTAAATGTGTTAGTTGTAACCAGACAAAGTTGAACAAAATACTTCACGAAACGTCTATACACTATAATATTAATTTATATACGGCCGAAACTATAGAACAATATATGTATATATAATCATATTAATCAAAAACTTTTATATATCTCGGCAGAATGAAATATTTTCATTTGCATTTGAATTTGCATCTCAATTATTTAGTTCCCTCGCTCTGGTAAAAAGACAAAGCGCGACACTGAGTTCCGCCACTCAACACGAAACGTTTCTAGAATAGGATTCTGTAATATGCAGCAGAAAACGGCGTAACGCTTAAAAAAATAACTTTTTCTAGTAACTAGTAAGTAGAAATGTTAAATGCTTTCTACAAAAACGCTACTCCGTATACAAATTACAATCGGTAATTTTCTGATGTTTCTGAAATTTTCAATATGAAGGTGACATAAGATATCATATATCCAAGTCCACAAACCACTGTAACACTGAACGCACCTTACTTACGACTTAATCAACACGAACAAAATATTGGAGCGGTGATGCTTCGTTTTTACCGTATTTTGTATGCTGTAATTCGCCGCGTACTCACAATATTTTCCGAGAAGTATGAAATTTGCCAAGCATTTAGAACTTACAGTGCAAATAAAGGAAAATGCCAAAGACAAAACTATTATAAACTTTTATACCAGTAACTTATATCCTATCAAATTTGTGCACTTTCTTAATTTACAAATATCTATGAATTTCGTACGAAACCCTTTGTGCAGGAGTTCAATTTGCGCTTGACCGGATTTTGTTATGATACACCTACGACCTTAAAAAGATTAAAAATGTAACACATTTGTGAGACATTTTTGTTAATTGTTGAAATCAATATATTTTAATAACTAAAATAAAATAATAATTTTTTTTTATAGATCCCGAGTCCATGTAAAAATAATACTCGAGGAGCTAAAATTACTTAAATATTTCCTAAGCGTATCTGAAATTGTTGTATTCTTAACAATAGCTCAATCCTGCTACGTTCCGTGTATGAGGGTTCATTCAAGCGGTACGAGGAGCGCGATCAACTTTGTTGCTTTTGAAATATTTATATCATTTTCCATTCTTATATATTATGCTAACATTATACAATATATTTATAGGTTCGATTGCATACATTTTTCTTTATTTTAAACACATGTATGGCTATGTCATTCTGCATTTTTGACATAATGCGTGTGAGTTGAATGAGAATTTTTCGTTCAAGGGAGTACGTATGAAAATACGTACGTACGTACGTACGTAGGGAAACGTATGAAAATTTGAACGCAGCGGGATTTGAAGCCGCGCCTCATGGAAAGCATTCGATTGGATCCGCGCGGGTTCGATTCCCGCTGCGTTAATATTTTTATATATCTTTTTCAAGTATTTTTCTCCCCTTAAATAGTGTGGATTAACACTTTAAAAACAATAATAAAAAAAACATATTTTCATAAAAATATTTGGTACGTAAATGAGATTTGAATGGCCACTTAATTTTCCAATCTATATATAGGTAGTACTATTAAGTACGCACATTAGATTTACTATTCTAAGGAATTCTAAACAAAACAATTTAAAATTATCAAGGGTTAACATATATAAGCGCCCGCTTAACGTCTAAAGAGGTTAAGTTTTAATCTAGTTCATTAGTTTGTGTGAATCCTCTTCTATACGGTTCGTGGATTTTACGATCTACCTCAGCTTAAGTGAATAACTATTTCCAAATAACACTATCTCACACTGTTACTTAAAATCAAATAACAATTATTACATATTACATATTTATGTTTAAATATAATAATCTCGTATTTAGGCCTAAAGTGGGAACACTTCATTTATCGTGACACCAGTTTCTCTCTACTCTCATGGAAGGAAACGTTACTACTAAAGTAAATGAATATTCTGAAAGTTATTTTTATGCCTCGAATTGGAATATGCTTTCCTCTTTTAGCGAATTTTTGGGTGTGATATCTTATTTAGAATATGGGCTGGTTATTTTGAAAATAGTGTAGATACACTTCCTCCTGCTATGAGAAAATTCAAGTTTAACATACATTTCAGTGTAAAGTAATCATAAAAAGATTAAAGAGGCCGTCGTGGCGCATTAAACCTCCCCTGCCCCTGACCCTGCAACTTGTCCGCTCCTCCCCCCACCCTGACTTCCCTGCCCTCCCCTGCCGTCCCCCCCTTGGTCCTTCCCCCTGGCCTGTCTCCCCTCCCCTCCTCTCCTACCCCCCTCCCCTTCTGCCCTCCCCTGCATCTCTGGTGCCCCCGGAGTTCTATAACCCACCTTCAGTCTCACAAAACCTCCCTGCCCTGATTTTTCCCTTATGTGCGCAACAAAAAAACCCCCCCTTGGTGGCAGAGTTGTGCACGATGCAAGTAGAATGCGTACGTTAATCTCAGGGATGGAATGGGCCTAGAGTAAGCTTATTTTGCTCGGCGTACCTTTCCGGAGATAGGACTGATCCCTGGACGGCGTACACTCGAGTCGTGAGGCGAATATGTGAAGACCACCATGCTGATAGGCTTGTGGAGTGCGAGCCATCGCCCACCAATGTTTACTGGGGAAAATACGGCCGTTAACGATTAGTCGGTGAGACGTGACAATTACCTTATTCAACTACAAGATCAAATAATTTTATTTCAAGTAGAATACAATGGTTTCGACTTATTAAGTTAATGCATCCGACCAGAAACGGCACAAGAAATACGCGGGCGAATACATGAGCACATCGTTCGTTCATTCCCATGGCTGGTTCGTGTTAGCATACATATGTATACAAATTAAAACAATGGCCGCTTGATAACTGACTTTGGGATGAGCACTAGACAAGGATGGTATAGATATCCGCTGTTTTGTATCTCCAAGCCTAAGCCCAAATAAATATTATATGGAGGGTTGGGATGACGAAAACTCCCTGTCAGTAAACAGTATATGGCTCCGAACGTAGCACAGCGATAACAACATTAGGACTCGTAAGTTGTACCGATTGGCGTAAGTACAACACACACCTAGAGCGGAACTAGAGATAGTATGTACAATAGATTGTATAACAATAGAGCAATTGGAACTAGCCGGTCGAGGGCTGTTCGGCGGGCATCAGTCGGCGTGTGAGAGAATCTGCGGGCAAGATCCACTGAATCGGCCCGCTTCATTGCTGTGGAAGCCAAAATAGAAGAAGCCGGGTAAGGCAGTATAAGGAATATGGTTCGGCATCTTTCATTGACATCGAGGGAGTGGGATGTACCAAGTGGACAGTAAATAAAGATATAGTATTATGTAATTAGTGAGTATATAGAATATATCGATATATATTATATATATCGTTATATATATATATATATATATATATATATATATAATATATATTCTTCTTCTTCTTGGCATGAGTCCCGGGATTTGCCAGGGTCTGCCTTCCGCTAAGCCTACGCCACTTTCACGGTCTTGGACATCCTCAGTGGACAATCTATTGGCTATCATGTCTTGTGTCACGGCATCCAGCCATCGCGTCCTGGTGTCCGGGTGGTCTAAACTAGAAGCACAAATGAAGAAGCAGGGGAAGGCAGCTAAGTGGATATGGTCGCACTTATGCCATCGAGGGAGCTGAGTGGATGTGGCAAAGGTGGACAGTAAGACTATATAATCTATTATTAGATATGGTTTTATATATATGTATATATTATTATATATAGTATTTAATTATAATATCATGGTGATATAATATATATTATATATATTTAATTATATATATTTATATTATATATAATATATAGATATATTATATATATATATTTAATATAAAGATATATATCTATATATATATTCTATATATATTATATATTATATATACCTAGTGTTATATATTTAGCATATAGCGCGCCTATATATAATATCTAGATATATATCTTTTCTTTTGTTGGCATAGTCCGGCTTTGCCAGGGTCTGCCTTCCGAGGTAAGCCTACTCCCACACTTTTCCACGGTTTTCACCTCTCCCAAGGTTTTTGGGGAAAAAACAATCTATTGGTGTGTTCAGTTTGTGTCACGGCATCCGCCACGCTTCCTGGGGTCCGGGTGCTTCCTACGCGTGGTTCTAATCCAGGGACAGACATGGTCGACTGGCACTTCCTGCCGTCATAGTTCTCAGATCGGCGCATAACATGCAATACCATCTCAGGGCGGACGATCTGAGCCTATCCGCTACGCCGGACTTTTCCCAAGACTACCCCGATAATGAATGTGTGCATATGCGGTCGGACGCGTCAGCCACACATCAATTCAGCGTATTTCATCTCCGTGACCGTGAAGCTCCGACAGCGCGGACCGAGAATAAGTTGGCCACATTCGCTGTCCGTATATCACAGAAGGTGGATTAAGCTGGTGTGCCCTAGTCCTCTTGAGCTGGGCGATATTCTGCTATCGCCCTAGACTTATATATCAGTGACCTCCCGCTAGTATGTTTGTGCCCAGGCAAGCGTAACGGGCATGGAGTCGTGGTCGATGCATCAAGATCTCATGCATAACGTGGTCAATAGGTACGCGTGAACTCTCCGACTTAACGGCTGGCTCAGGCCCGTAAGTATTGGATGGTGCTCGAGTCGGGTTCCCGCAAGCCATGTACTCGGTATTGACACATCAGTTTGAGACCACCCGTTCTCAAGATGACCCTTCCAGCGTTCTATTCTTTACGCTCCATGCATCAGTCGTTCTCGTCAATGATGGTACATGTCATCGGCATAGATCTCAGCAAGTGAGGATGGCATGGAGGGAGCCGTCACAGTACTGAAAACGGACCCCTACTGTTCTCGGAGGCCGTTTGTCGCCAACAGCGGGTATACCATGAAGCGGAGCGTGTACATATCTCTGTAAACTCAATATGGATCTACCGGATCGGTACAATGCTAACCAGATACATGACGTGGCACACATCACGGCATTCTGCAGGTCCAAAAAGGCCACATGCAGAGCTCTCCTTTTTTTCCCTTGTAAGCCTCCATCAAAGTTCTGAGGGCAAAAATGGCGTCCATAGTGCCTGATCCTGGTTGAAACCATACTGAGACTCAGAGACAGTACGTTCTTGGCGGAGCCTGAGGCCGATCATGCGCTCGAAGAGCTTCATGGTGTGGCTCATAATCTTAATGCCCCTATAACTACCGCAATCCTGAACACTGCCCCTTCCTTTGTAAATAGGGATAATAAAGCTTTGCCGCCACTGATGTGGCATCTTTCCAGTATTCAAGCTACGGTTTAAACAGGTCAGTAAGTATAAGCACACCAATGAGAGCCCAACGATTTCCACGCCTCGATTGGGATGTCGTCAGGTCCTACCGCTTTTCCGTTCTTCATGCGTCGAAGACAATACGAGTTTCGTCACGAGTTATTGGAGCAAAACGTCCGAGGTTAGGAGATAATTCAGGAGGAAGACTACAAGGACTGCTGAGTGTTCAGCAGCTCCTTAAGTAGCTTCTCCATCTCTCCCTCACAGAGGCAGACTACAAAGCAACGTGCTCCGAGAATCTCTGACGCAAAGACATTTTGTAATATCCTGCGTCGCTTTATCTCGAGCACGAGCCAGTTTGTATATGAGCTTCTGCCCCTCCACAGTTTCAAGTTTATCGTACAATGGCGACAACTTTCTCTGCGGGCTCTGGCTACAGCTCTTTAGCTGGCCCGTTTCGCTGCTATGTATTCCAGTCTATCTTCAGGAGAGTTGGAATGCTACCACTCTTTAAACGCAGCCTTCTTTTCCTGTATCACCCCCTGCACCTGGTCATTCCACTACCATGTCTCCCTGTCGATGACATGCTCACCCTTAGTAACACCAAGAACTCGCTTGCCAGCCGCAATGATAGCTGAATGAGCTCGATCCCATGCAGTCTGAGCGGTCTCGGTGTTAGTCAGTATATATATATATATATATATTTAGTAGTAGCGGTATAAATAAATAAATGTATTGTAATTAACTTTTTCATAACACACAACAGTTTTTTCGACTAAATCATTTCGATATTGGCTGGATTGCGGTGCGTATCAAAATATAGCTTTTGATTGCATACCCGGTTTCATTATTTTTTTTTATTTATTTGCACTTTGACATGTGCTTTCTTTTAGTTCGGTGAGCTTTGGGTAATTTTAATTTGAAATTTGAATTCGTATCACTCAAATTTATAACATTTTATGCAGTTACGGCCCAAATCAGAAGTCTCTTGTTAGTTTTGTCAGGCGAAAAGTAGAGAATGAAGTGTTTTGACACTTGTTGTTGCTCTCTACCTACAACGCTATTTGCGGAAGAAAGTGTGCAGCTAAATAAATACATAGGTATTTTCCTCGTCCTGAGTATACTATCCACCACGTTCAAATGTCGCCAAATTAAAGAAAGATAAGAAAGAAGTGTCGGTTGACTTGGGGTTGAGTGACTAAAACTTAAATTTACGGCCGAATGCACTAATTTTGGATGAAATAAACGAATGATATTTAAATTTGTAAAGGTTTTTTCTGTGATATTTTACTTTATTTGTACGAGTTGAAACTCTTTGTCAAATTTCACAATTACAGGTCAATGGGAATTATTCTATACGTTGTGATTACACAATGAGTTTTAAAATTACAAGAAACTAAAAGTCGATACAGACAACATACTTAAATTATACAGTGAAAATTATCTTAAAGAATTTGTGCTCCAGTTGGAATATGCGTATATTATTAAATTATATATATATCTTCTTCTTCTTCTTCTTGGCATTAGTCTCGGCTTTTGCCAGGGTCTGCCTTCCGACTGAGCCTACTCCACTTTGCACGGTCTTTAACATCCTCAGTGGATAATTTATTGGCTCTCATGTCTTGTGTCACGACATCCAGCCATCGCTTCCTTGGGCGTCCGGGTGGTCTAACTCCAGGGACAGACATGTCAAGGCACTTCCTTCCGACATAGTTCTCAGATCGGCGCATAACATGGCCATACCATCTCAGGCGACGCTCTGGAGCTTATCCACTACGTCACGGACCCCAAGACTACCTCGAATGAATGTGTTGCGTATGCGGTCGGACCCGCGTCACGCCACACATCCATCTCAGCATCTTCATCTCCGTGACGTGAAGCTCCTGAGTGTGCCGAGATAATGTTGGCCAACATTCGCTGCCGTATAAAAGAACCGGTCGGATAATGCTCTTGTATATCAGTCCCTTGAGCTTGGGCGGTATTCTGCTATCACAGACTACACCAGTGACCTCCAGCCATTTGGCCCAGGCAGCGTTTATACGGGCATGGATGTCGTGGTCGATGCCTCCAGACTCATGCATAACGGCTCCAAGGTACCTGAACTTCTCCGACTTAACGGCTTGGCTCAGGCCCGATATGGATGGTGCTCGAGTCCGGGTTCCCGCAAGCCATGTACTCGGTCGGTGTATATATATATATATATATATATATATATATATATATATATATATATATATATATACATATATATCTCGTTTATAACTTAGTTTCATAAATTACATATATTTATGGTATAATATTTAAATTACTATATCATACTGTATTCAGTGTATTCTGAGAACAATAGTTGCCTCAATATATACTAGATAGACATTTCGACGTTGCCCGACGTGAACGGATACCTTAATTGGCTTGATAGCTTAATCCTACTATGTTCTCATGTGAAATTTTAGTATTAAATTCAGTTTTGATTTTAAAGCAAATTCAGTACTTTGCCTTTTGGTCTACCTAAAATTTGTGTTTAACATTTAATATATCGCATCAATTAAATTCGGGATAAGTTATATCGTACTAGCAATACAATTGCGGTTCCGTTGTAACGTTGTAAAAAAACAAATACAAATATATAAACATTTTTTTTAATATGTCACGTCACAAATCTTCCCAACGAAACATTTAGCTTTACTTCACTCGTATTGTTTAATAGTTATCTGTACGATACACGTTGTGAAGGATTATCTTTTTACTTTCCGACTGCTCGGGCACTGCAATTTTTTCAATTTAGTAGGCGAAATGAATTTAACATTATTGTACTCAGATTAGGAATCAAAATAGCTTGTGCCAACACAAGTTGCTAGATTTGCTGCAAGCTCTTCAAAATCGTGCTTACCGCGTCTTTGTGAGCTTTAATTCTCTCGGCCAAAGGTACTACGACTACGTCCTTTGTTGCTAATTAGAAAATTTTATTTATATATATTTTATTTTATATATATTTATATATATATATATATATATATATATATATATATATATATATATATATATATATATATATATATATATATATATATATATATATATATATATATATATATATATATATATATATATATATATATATATGTATATATATATAACATGTAATCCTTTTGTTTAACAATACAGTAAAAATACTTTGTTTTTGTTGAATTTTTCGAGCTTTTAATGTAAATTTCACCTTCTTTTTGGTTTTACGGGTACAATAGTTGTACAATATATAAGACTTGTAACTTGATTTTGTACAAAATATTCGACTATTTTGTACCTTTACACTGCATATCCTGGTAAATGCATTTATAAAATATATGTATATACATGGAAATAATATAATCATAAGTTCATTATGCCCTTGTGTAATTTGTAATCTTTTTCATATTTATATGTATTATCTTATTGCGAATAGTGGAAGATCACTTAGCTCACAGTCTCTGAATCTTGCTATTGCAAAAAATACAATTGAATACCTCCTTTATGTTAATAGACGTATGGAATGAAACTGTAATGTTCACATAAGGCGTTTACGCTACAGCATCATTTTGTTTAAACACCGCCATTCTTTGTCTAGTTCTGACAGATGTACACTCTACTTTCTATTTTAATATCGCCAATAATTAAAATAATATTAATATTACACTAAAAACTATTATTAGATTTTTTCACAATATCTACAATTTCTATTTCCATTCTTCATTGAATGTCAGCATGACAACTGTCCCATATATTGCTTTAGGCTTTTAGCTATTTATATGTCAAATTTGATTCACTAGAATACTGGAGTCAAAAATATTTTAAATGTCTATTTATGTGTATTTTTAGGTTCTATTAATTAGCGATATATTTAAATATCCTATTAATATATATATTTTTTACAATTTTCATGTACATAATTGACTTTTCTATACTTTTATTATATATAGGTAGGACAATAGTTTCATTTCTACCGTTTCGCTTTCCAATACCTTATACCTTAACCACTAAATCATATTTAAGCTGTGTCTAATAATATCACTGAACGATCCCAGACACGCGGTTTAAGCAAGCAAGCGTTCTAACAATTTTTACGTGATGTGAATACGGAAGACTTTGTTACTAGGAGCAACTGTCGCATATACAACAATATGTATATTAAAGTAGTCATCTATATAGTTGGATTATAATCTATAGAATGTCAAAGCATAAATTTAAATAACAAAATTGTAATATTCTTTATTAAAATATACATATTTGCAAGCATTTTTGATTCGTCAAATGAACATACAGATTCAGTAGCGAATTTTGTGGAGAAGAGCCGGCAAGAAACACAACAGACGACCCTTTAAATTACATTTTTATTATTAAATACAATAGTAGCTATTCTGTATGAAGCATATACTTGAACAATGTACTAGTATTGTTTTTGAATTTCATTAAAATGTATGCAGTGGAATGGAACCTTAGAATAGTTTTCGGAATGCTATTACATACACCTATACTCAAACCCGCAAATTATATATATCTAATATATATAATATATATATATAATATATATATATATTATATATATATATATCTATATAATATATATATATATATATATATATATGTATATATATATTTTTTTGGAAGGCGATTACTTGACGTTACCAGCTTTACTTTATTTCTCGTTCCTACCGTATGTGTGTCACTATTTTATTTATAACATCAAATAAGCTGTCTAACGGTGTAAAATATTACCGTTTATATATTTCAAAGAAACTGTAAGGATATATATTTGTTGAAAATGTGATGTTTTCAGTCCTGTACAGAGAATCTCTAGCTCTTAGATTATAAATTGATTTTACGGCTCTCTTTTGAAGAGTAAATATATGATTTAAATGTGCATTCTGCACACTGCCCCGTGCTACAATGAACATCCCATAAGGCTATGCTATGAAAATAGGTAAATGATCGAGTCGCACTGTATCAACGTCCGTCATTTAACTGAATTTTTAACAGGAACTTTACTACTTTTCCACTGGTTCTTCTGGAGTAACTGTAAATCCGGAATCTCTAGTTATACCAATGAATGCGGTTGTTGACAGTTTCATCGTCAATGAAAAGACTAAAAATTTGTTTTGAAATATTAATGAATGTAAATTTCATATATTTAGTTTTTTACTTTAAGTACCGGCAATCTGTATTCGCGTCGTCATTGTCGTCATAAGTTTTACATAAACAAATAGATGAATATATTGAAGAAATAAAAGGGGACCAAGAATAGATCCTTAAGGAATTGCCATCTATCTGGAACATCCAGACGATTTTACATTATTTATACCTTCTAGATTGAGATAATAAAATCAAGGGCCACACTCTATATATCATAATGATGTAGTATTAATAACTGAGTTTAAAGGTCTATACATTGAAAGGCTTTGGATAAATCGCAAAATACATCAAAAGCATTCTTTGACATCTTCCATGCGTCAAAAATGTGCTTTAGAAGTGCAGCACCTACATCTACAATTTATTTCGCTTTGGTTATGTCATATTGCTTAATATGGTAATAATTGTTATTATTTAGGGTGATTGTGAGCTTCTTAAATAAGCCTCTATAGAGTTCTTTAAGACTGCCTATCAAAATGTATAATTAAGTCTGGGCTGCAAATAGCCAATATTATATTTAAAGGTAAGTTTTTATGCGATACAATTTAAAATATAATCACATTGTTGTATCAATTTCATAATATAATTAATTACAAAACGGTTTTACCAGAGAGAAATAAGTAAATATTTACAAATCTAGTCCACGGTAATATAAACATTGCTGTGGATGCGATAGAACAGCATATTGCGTGGCATCTCGCAGTCACTAGCTAGCTTTGTAGACTGTTTTTCTGCCTTTCGCCAGTACTTTGAATAAATAAACGCGAAACGTACAATACCGTATGTCTATTGTATTTCATTGTAATTAATTGAACTGGCTTGAGAAATAACTTGTGTAGATGTGTAATATGAAATTGAAAATAATATTATTAACTTGTATATGCACTTTGTCAGCATATTATTTTTTATGAAAAGTGGTTGTAGTCAAGTGAAATTCGAAGAACATATATATATATATATATATATATATATATATATATATATATATATATATATATATATATATATATATATATATATATATATATATAAATGGTCAAATATATATTTTATTTATTTCAATTAGACAATTCCTTAATTGGATTCTGTCAAGAAAAGAGGGGATAGAGTGTTGCTTTGCTGTGTTCTCTTTGCTTACCACGAAAGATAAAATGTTAAAAAAAGGTAATATCACTTGCATAATTATGAATTAATAATTTTAAAATGTTTAGATGGTATATAGTGTATGTGGCAGAGAAACAGATGAAGAATAAGAAATTTATATGTAAAACTGTAAAATTTCTTTACGAGTAGAAAGGTTAACGTACTAAGAATTAGTACAATTACTTTTTAAATTACACTTTATTATTTAATGTTTGATTTGATTTAGCAATCGTCAAAAATACTTTCAAATTGTAGTAATTATATGTATTGAATTAATATTTGAGATAATTTACTTTCTTTTTTACCCGACCGCGCGATGCAAAAGAAGGTAGGTGGGTAATGGTATGAGTCTACGTATGTATCTATGTATATTTGTTTTACAATACATGGCATTGTAAAAGAGACCAACTGTGTCAAGTAGGAGATCGTTGAATAGATATTTGAAAATGATTTTTAGGTTTGCTTTGTCATTTTTTATTTTAAGTAACTGTTAGATAAAGTTAGATAAGCAACCATTCTCGCATTACTTTGTATTTATTAATCACATAATTTCAAAATATAATGATAGCTGGAATTTCAGTTTTGTTTAAAGATATAGTGACAGCTTTAAAATAGAATCTAATACACATCTCAATCGAGATTCACATCTACGGAAAATCTAAACTCAGATCCAACATCCAAGTAAAACCATCCATTGATAAAATTACCGACTGATTTATATAATGTTATATTCACGAAATATTTAAAATAAAAAATGTATTAATGCGTCGGTGTATATATAGTGAAGCTATCGTTATTGTAAAAATAAACCGAAAAAACTACACAGTGGATTTTTTGTCTGCCTGTTTGTCTTGAAAAATATTAAAGACCAATAAAGTCAACATACTTTGATTACTAGTATCTACTAAAGAATGACTAAATTTTGACACTATAATAGCTTAAAACTTAAATCAAAATATAGAATAGTTCCTGGAGTTCGATGAGATTTCCGAAGAAAAAACATAGTCATATTTTAATTACGTCGTTTACTAGCAAGTGAAGCTTAATTATATAATAGATTTTGTCGAATAAATTACTTTTTTGTAATATGAGCATTATTTAACTTCAATTAACATTTTTAAGTATAATATTAATTTTATTTTAACATTGACAAACTTATTTTAAACATTAACAATTTTATTTTAAACATTGACAATGTTAAAAATAGAATAATATATTAGTAGTACATTTGTCAGGGCTAGAATAACGAACGCCAAAGAAGGGCGGTGTACTTAAAAATAAAAAATATCGGTCAAGTGCAAGTAGTACTCGCGTACCGAGGGTTCCGTACCTATTTTAAAAATTATAGGTATTCCGATGAGGAAACCACTACCTATAGAAATTGACAACCTTAAATTTGCAGTCGTATCCACTCATTTTGTATTAAATTAACTACAAATATTAGTTTTCAATGGTCTTATTCTGGGATATATCTATAAATTTAAATTTTTTGGTCATTTTCTTTTGATTGTACTATAAGCTCTAACTTATTGTCAAATTTCATACCTCTAGGATGGCGGGAAATACCATGTAGGTTTTCATCACGCGACGATTTTCATACAAAATGCAAAAAACTTTTGTTTTTTCTTTTGAGGTATATTTCCATATACGGGTATATTTCCATATACGGGTACATTGCTTTTTAATAATAGAAAAGAGTGATTCGAAAAAGACGAAATATGCAGGGGCACACAGTGCTTGGCGATACGTTCTCTCTGACTAACCCACTAGGAAAAAAAGAAAGAAAGCTCTTCACCAATAATATCTCGGCGATGCGATTTTTTTAATATGTAAATATTAAAAAATGAAAGAGACAAGTTTAAATTAGTTGAGTTAACTTTTTTAAGTTTGATGCTATCTAAGATTACTTTTATTTCTAATATTCTCGTATATATCGTCTAGCGCCTTCCATTTTCGAATCCATAAAATAACATATTTACGAGGGAGTTGAGAATGTCCTCTACATTGAACTGATGGTGAAATAAATCAAAATTTCTGTAAAGTCTCTTTGTAATCTTCTATTTGAGGATAGTTAATAGCACTGTTATTAATATTATAATCGATAAAGTCAAGAGAAAAAGTCACGGACGATCTCGCGATACTCTTATAAAATTCGATACAATGTCAGTTTTTGTATTTTGTATTTAAATGGCAAGAAAATGAACAAACATGTCTACAATAGCACAACAACAATTGATACTTGTGCGTACTAATATGCTCGAAGCAGTGCCTGGGACTAGTGACTCGAGTGTAAGCTTCAGGGGGAGGCGGGTCTTTAAAATACAATAACACGAGGCGAGTGTAATAGTGTAAGAGCCCTGTCCAAATTCAATATGCCTAATTAAATACAAACAAACGATGCTTTTGTAATAAGCCAATAGATATATATTTTTTACAATCGCTAAATAAAAGAAGTTAAATAAGAATCCGATTTAATATACGTACCTAGATGATGATGATTTTTTTACGTAGTAGAGTTATGAATACGAGGAGCGAAGCTATAGCAGCGGTAATTAAAAAAAAGAACATTAAAGTTGACATGTGTAATGGTATAAAAACCAAAAGGTATGAGAACTTAATAAGAGGTGAACAATGCCACAAAGCCCTCTTACAATGTCTTGTTAGTGCTAGTTTAGATTGTTACGGCCGTAGGCGCGTACATAACTCAGTTCCAAATTTGAAACTATGCACCAATAATAACAAGTGCATGGTAAGCTTGGTTGCAAGTTTAGTACAAATATAACATATGAAAAGCCTTATTGGCAAAATGTATGTTTTCCAATAATTCATAAGAAATGACACATAATTTTTCTTTAGATGCAATACAAGTCAGACATATTAGATTTTTCTTTACATAGCCTTTTGTTACCCGATAGAAAGTGCTACTCGAATTCTTAGCAACATTTTTCCATACAAAAAATGTATTTTATTCATAAAATTGTTATTGCTATGTATTTTTAGTTTTTATACTATTTGTATAGAGATATAGATCCGCTTATAGAAATGACGACTGTCTAACGTTTTTTTCAGCTTATAACCAATCATAGGCAGGGTTTCTGTGAGCTACCTGTACCGATCACAGGAATATATAGCAATAAATTCAAAGTCCTCAAATACGAGTTTTTTGTATATAAGCCGTATACAAATTCGCAGCGATTCCCAGTCGGTGAGAATGAATAAATTTCAGTTTTTTCGCTCTGGTTGTTACCAGACAAAAATCGCAGCGTTGAGTTCCGCCACCCAATGCAATGCTTCGAAAGGCAAAAAGTGGGGAACGGAGTGTCTTAACACTAGGTGTCTTCTGCCTACGATTCCCTCTGCCTACCCTGCCATATGCGGGATACAGCGTGAAGCTAATTTAATTTAGTTAATTATTTTTTTAATTAATTAATTAATTAATTTAATTTAATTTAATTAATTTTTTTGTGCATAAGCCATGATTTCCTTTGATTTCGTTTGAGATATATTTAAAGATATTATAAAATGTAATATCACAATAGGATTACAATTTTCTTATAAAATTGATAAATATATTTAGCGTGATAGATGACGGAAGTTTTATAAATATTTGCCGTTTTCATGATTTATGAGAAAAGTTGAAGATTGCACAACAGTTAACGAAACAAAAGTGTATTGCTGATTATATTATACTAGACACGTGTGCTAAAAATTATATTATTATATCCAAGTCCAAATAATCGTAATGTGAAGAATCGTAATGTGGAATGAAGATTAACATATAGCATGGGGATGGTGCACCACTGAGGTACCAAAGGTGTGGAAACCATTAGTCATAACAGATTCTAGTGGTTCGAAATATCAATATTAACAAATGAATTTATATTAAAAATAACCCGTTCATATCAGACCAACTGCTTACACGAATACGTATTGTCTAAGAGTGCATTTATATAAATATAGAATAATCATGCAATAAGCATTTTATTTAAGCTACACTTAAATTGGCTGCTATGATTATAAATCACAATCAATTGAATCAATGACTTAAGTCATAAATTAGTCATACCGAACATACATATTTTTATTTCCATATTAAAGTGTTTAAGTGTGTCAAATGTCACAATAATTCTGATTCAGTCATTTGACGTAGTGTTTTACCCGTCGTGGATATGTTATGCTAAAAATATTTTTATTTGCTCAGTTTCGTAGAATTGGCTACTAGCATTTAACTTGTAAATAAATACCTTTATATTGATAAAATAGCTTAAAAATAACTAAAACAAATTATTATCAAAGTATTGTGATATTATGGATCTGAACTAATATGCAAATTTTCGAGCAAATCTCATGGCAAAAATTGAGCCAAGTTGTAAGTTTTTACATATCTTATATTTATATATTTCAGATATCAAGATTCTTCATATCAAGAAGTGCACGCTTAATTCGCAATGTCGTCTTCGATGATTGAATTTAAATATGGATTTGAACGATAAAGCAGAGATAGAAATATGTATGTAAGTATATATGATTGAGAGTGTGTTCTCTTCTCTAATATGAAAAATGTTTGTTAAAATTATATTTAGTTTAGTGTAATCGTATAGTACATGTTTTAACTAGACTAGACCAGAATATATTCTGAAAATTTAATTTAACTTTAGCTATTTTGTTTCCCAAACTCTGTAAAATGAAATCCACTAACAATGTACACCTGCTATCGAATATCGCTTATTAATTATTTCATTAACACGCAAATATGATTCCTCTAACGCCCTATAAAATATCATTAAATTTTATTTCAATATTGAATTCGCTTTATGAATGTGTGTATCAAGTGTAAAACAATGGAAGTACTACTCGTATAAAATATTTTACTTGCAACCATATTGTAGGCAATAAGTAGTTTTCCTTAAACTTAGTCTTAGTCTCGTAAAATTCACTTGCAATTAACTGTATCCAAAAATTGAAAACTAAATCAATATTAGTGAGAATATTATATTAACTAATAGTATGATTGGATTGTATTTATTATTATATATATATATATATATATATATATATATATATATATATATATATATATATATATATATATATATACATATATATATATATATATATATATATATATATATATATATATATATATATATATATATATATATATATTTATTATTATATATATTATGTGGAAAAAATATAGCAATCAAATATATTTTTCTGACAAAGTTAGCGGAATACACGATAACAAGCATCGAGGATCGAAAACTTATGAGACGGGTGCGATTTGCGCTACGCGACACTCGATTACGCCGAAGTTAACAAATCCATGCTAATATTATATACTCGTAGCTAAAGATTTGGTTTGGTTGAACACACTAAACTACTAGGAACTATGGGCTCGAATTAAATAAAGCTTCTTGTGCTGCATAGGCTATAGGCTATATGACGTGTGCTGAATGAATGGCTTAGATACAATATAATATGAATGGCTTAGATATAAGCCACGGTACCTGCAGAGATTTGAACTAACAAAAAAAAATATATATATATATATATATATATATATATATATATATATATATATATATATATATATATATATATATATATATATATATATATATATATATATATATATATATATATATATATATACTTCAATTATATAATTGCTTTAAATATTATATAATTGCTTCAAATATATAATTTTAGAGATAGAGGACAACTTTATTACTTCTGCAGCCATTTGCTCATCGTATTACTACGATTTATCACATAAGGACTGGCAGACTATAGATTCAAATCGATAAATAAGCCGCTTAAGCAATTCGAACGGAATAGGTTTCGCTACATGTTGCTAGATTATTTTTGTTAGATTTAAGCTATAAAGCCATAGACCGTCGTTGGGCAGAGACATAGCCTCTGCTTGTAAACACGACGGTTTGTGGGTTCGTTTCCCACTAGGGGAGTTGAATGATTTTCGCTTTCCTACTCTATGGTAACAAGGCAAAAAGCGTGGCGTTGAGTTCCGCCACTTAACACGCATGCCTCGAAAGGCGGAAAGCGGGGAACGGAGTGTCTCAACACTAAGTTGCTAAGATTCCTGCGGTTCCCTCTATCTATTTTGCCATGTGCGGGATACAGCGTGAAGCTAATTTAATTAAGGCTTTAAAGCTTATATTTTCGATTGTTGGAGGTATTGCAAGCTGCGTATGAGCAATGAGTAAAATTACTGGATACATAGAACCCTGGACCCTAGGATCGGTTCACTTTCTTATCTGTCTGTCTGTCTGTTCCTCTGTTAAGACCCTATTTTTAGAAACCTGTGGAGGAATTAAGCTGAAATTAATATTAAACCCTCAAATCTACATTGTGACTATAACACAATCAAAACTTACCAGATTGCCAAAAAATAGAAACTTACAGTACAGGATAAGAAAAAAATCTTATTTATAGGTATATAACAAAAAAAAATTACAAACATGTAAGTGTAGTTCAATCCGTACAAAATGAGTGCACGCGTCCCGCAAACATAAGTTTGTCAATTTTTATAAGCTACACTTCCCGTTGACCTGAAATCATGAAACTAATCAGAAATCTCAGTCCACAACCGACTCACACTTGACCAATATTTTTGCTTTTAAAAATATTGTATGTTGACGAGTATAAAGACGCGCATTATCAAAGCAGCCTGTCACATCATCTATATTATACAGATGAAAATTTTCTCAAAAGGGAACTTTGTTTGCTCCATAACCTTTGTGCTACAAGTATGTCTATAGATATTATATATACATATACAAACTTTTAGTATAAAATATTTTATAAAACTGAACTTTTACACCAAGTACATTAAGGTAATTTTTAATTTTATTAATATTCTTAGTCAATATAAAGTCGCTAAGAAGTCATTTTTAAGACAAATATATATATATATATATAAATATATATATATATATATATATATATATATATATATATATATATATATATATATATATATATATATATATATATATATATATATATATATATATATATATATATATATATATATATATAAAAGTGGCTTTTAAACACGTGCGCAAAATCTACACTTGTTTACTTGTTAGAAATTGATGGTTCAATATGAGCATAGTTTATGAATTATATTAAAAATGCTTATTGGCAGACTGCAATCGCAATAACAAACTTTAAATTGATTTAATTAACTAATTCTCACAAGTATGCATCGAAAGATTGTGATAAGTAAATAATAAAACCATTTACAATTATTGTATATTACGTCTCACTCACACATTCGCTCGCTCGCTGTATTTGTTAGCTCAAAGACGCCAACGCCGACCGTTAATATTACAACGGATTTCTCTTGACGTATTATTTGGGCTCAATTTGCACTCTATTTTTAAATATATATAGAGTCCAAAAGAGTTCATATGAAAATGCGCCTCTAGAATGCAGCGCCGTGTAAATTATGTGCGCGTGTATGTGTTGCGATAAAATGCTTTAATATTTGTGTAGGCGCAATAATTTAATTATATTTATTATGTATAAATAATATTTAGTAATATTATAATTGGAGTTTCTAAGGCAATCATCTGTAAGGAAGCCGTAAGGAATCGAGTTTTATGGAGCTCTATACAGGGTTATTGGTAATTCGACGTATTCCCGTGAAAAGGAAAGGATTAATGAGGTCGTATATAATACCCCAGGCCCAAATGCACCTATCCTGAAATATTAAAAATTGATTTTTTAAAGAGAGCCGACTTTTGTATTTAATAATTAATAAAAAAAAATAATAAATGTCATTATTTTGATGCCATTATTTAGAAAATATACCAATTGTAATTTAAAGAATACATTATTGACATTGCCAATATTCTGGGTGTTGAAGAGTTCAGACAATGATGATAGCTCAAGGTTAATTATGAGGATGAATACGTATTGTGTCCTTAATATAGGTGGTTAATTTGAACTCCAGATCCATCAGGATCAGGCCGATTAGATTACTTTGTACAGACAGACAGATTACGAGCCACTGATTGTAGAAGCCATTGTCATATAGATACGTGAAGATGCACAAGGCAACTATGATGTTGATACCACATAGGGTGCTTTGTCTCTAAGAGCACATTTTCTGGGAGGCTAGAATATTTTGTTTCAGCCATAGGGGAGAAATCATCCATACTTATCCACCAAATAGAGTGAAAATTCACATTTTGTACATTTAGGTTTCTACTAACTGTGATTTCTGCATTCTTTTGAATCTTAAAGAATATTTTCTATTGTTATAACATATGGATTATACAATGAAAACATTGTTCTCTGTTTAAAAAAATACTTATTTTTCATATGTGACAAATTGGCGGACTTTTCTTATCTTTTCGTTTTGTTACCGCATTTCGCCGTAGTTTGCGTACATATCCTAGTGATAGCTCGTTGAAAAAGCTGATAATCTGTAGATGATTTTTAAATAATTTGCACACAAAGCTACTGGTGATTTTTACGATAAATTATATATTTTCACACAAAAGTCAGCTTAATAATTTTACGTTATCTACACTATCGCAGGCCCCATTACCAGACGTTTGCAGATAGCTCCTACTTTACCATTTAAATTTACAATTGGTATATCTTCTATTGGTATATAGTAATGGCATCAAGAGAATGGAATTACAAGAGAAGGACTAAATCTATTTGAAGAGAACCTAATCGATATCCTCTTCACGGGAGCATATCGAATTACCGACAAGTCTGTGTATATATACGTAGATGTAATATATATATATTTGTGACCCAAGACTATAGTTAAATATATTACCTAACAGTGAAAAAGATATAATTTGAAACAACGTCGCTTTGATGTCACGCAAAACGAATATTAGTGCGAAACTAGTTTGGTACCAACCATAATAACTTCGTTTTGGAGAATATGTGATATATATATATATATATATATATATATATATATATATATATATATATATATATATATATATATATATATATATATATAATTGTATTTAAATAGCATAAGTTAGGTTCTATTGCAGTTGCATAGCTTTTATTTCAGTTCAATAAAGTATGTGACTATCAAATTAATTATATGCAGGGTCATCGATAATTCGATGTACGCCAGTTGAAAGGGATATAGATGAGGTTCTTGTGAGCTGATTTAGAACCATAAAACTCTTGGCACAACTGAACCCAATCTAAGAAATCTTGAATTATACTGATTTTTAAGAAACACCCCATTTATACATTTCAACTAAGTTAACTAAGGATAGACAAAATACTTAAAGAGAATATATAAAAATTTGAACGCAGCGGAAATTGAACCCGTTTGAACTTGGACAATTTCCATGAGGCGCGGGTTCAAATCCCGCTGCGTTCAAATATTTATATGTTGTCTTTAAGTATTTTAAAAAAAAATAACCGAGCTACTAAGTGCCAACGTCCATGCCACGTTGAACACACCGGTTCTCGTCCGATCACCGAAGTTAAGCAACGTCGGGCGCGTTCAGTACTTGGATGGGTGACCGCCTGGGAACACCGCGTGGCGTTGGCATCTCAGAGGGTGTCTAGCCAATTATCTGTCCGATATTTGGTTTCCGGCATACGGGTACGCGACCCCGGGACCTCGAGCCACCACTTTCATAACCCGATCCAATCCATGTAAGTGGTGTCCCTCCCCTATATTCCAAGTCTTTCTGCCTCTTATTCCCTTTCCTTTCCTGGTTTCTCCCAGTAATGGGTTTGGAGGTCAGATGGCAATCGCTCCACAAAAAACCACTTCGCCACTCATATGGACCGATTGGTCTTAGTCGGAAGGCAGACCCTGGCAAAAAGCCGGGACTAATGCCAGGAAGAAGAAGAAGAAGAAGAACCGAGCTACTAAGTATCCACATTTAACTCAATATACACTTTTGGTATCATTATTAAAAGAACATATCAATTGTAATTTACCAAGTAACAGGTAGGAATTATCTGCAAAATACAAAAAGAGTCTACGAAAATGTAAAAATGAAGACAAAGTTTGAAAAGTATAACATAGGTCTCAGGTAGTTCTTGCTTATTCACTTGCATTGTGTTTGATCCACTTGCTTATTCACTTGTTTTAATTAACATAGGTTTTAACGTAAAGTTATGGACGTGTGGGATGACCCATCCTCACATATGGCTTCCAGTCTTGGTCTTTGACCAAATCGCACAGGTTTGCCCTCAGGGTGTCAGAGAGGAATGGAGCGCAGCATGTTAGACGTTAAATTAGCCGACCGCATCAGAAATTTAACACTGTGCTCCAGAACTCATTCTTTCACTTCTTTACCTTAATCAAAAATAAGAATCAAAAATAAGAAGGCCAGTGCACCTCGACTTCCCCAATTTTTATAGTTTTCCATATTAGATGTTCATAATCCGCAATTTCTGTCGACTTTTAATAAAGTGCCACATCCATATTCTTTATCGGTTAGCTTGTCTGCTAGAGCTCCATATTAAATGTTCCTGGTTTGAACCGATTTTTTATGCAAAAAGTATTCATAATTTAATAAACTTTTTCTAAGGGATCAATATCCACATTTTTTATAGTTACCAAGGTTTTCAAGGTTTTAAGATTTTCATTTAAATGTTCATGATTCTCGACTTTTTTATTTTCTCTCTCTCTCTCTCTCTCTCTCTATATATATATATATATATATATATATATATATATATATATATATATATATATATATATATATATATATATATATATATATAGAGAGAGAGAGAGAGAGAGAGAGAAAATAAAAAGTCGAGAATCATGAACATTTAAATGAAAATCTTAAAACCTTGAAAATCTTAAAAACTATAAAAAATGTGGATATTGATCCCTTAGAAAAAGTTTATTAAATTATGAATACTTTTTGCATAAAAAATCGGTTCAAACCAGGAACATTTAATATGGAGCTCTAGCAGACAAGCTAACCGATAAAGAATATGGATGTGGCACTTTATTAAAAGTCGACAGAAATTGCGGATTATGAACATCTAATATGGAAAACTATAAAAATTGGGGAAGTCGAGGTGCACTGGCCTTCTTATTTTTGTTTTTTATTTTGATTAAGGTAAAGAAGTGAAAGAATGAGTTCTGGAGCACAGTGTTAAATTTCTGATGCGGTCGGCTAATTTAACGTCTAACATGCTGCGCTCCATTCCTCTCTGACACCCTGAGGGCAAACCTGTGCGATTTGGTCAAAGACCAAGACTGGAAGCCATATGTGAGGATGGGTCATCCCACACGTCCATAACTTTACGTTAAAACCTATGTTAATTAAAATATATATATATATATATATATATATATATATATATATATATATATATATATATATATATATATATATATATATATATATATATATATATATATATTATTTACATATATTGGTGTGAGACACAGACAGCCAGACACCCTGTCTGGCCAAATGTCTGTCTGATATTGGTACTGGGCATACGGGTACGCGACCCCGGATCCTCGAGCCACCACTGTCATACTTCTTCCCAATCCATGAAAGTGGTGTCCTTACCCCCCCCCCCCCTTTTTACTAATTTTTTTCCCTCTTATCCCTGGCTTTTCCCACAAAAATGGGTTTTGGAGGTCAGATGGCAATCGCTCCATTAAAAAGCCACCACCAGCCACTCATATGGAAAGACCAAAAATGTTACTGGGTACTGCTAGGGCGTCGCCGCTAAACGACGCGCAGGCACATCGCCCTACACCTGTGTTAAATGGGCAAGGGCTACCGTGTCAAGTACGGACACGGCTAAAGAAGATAGTACCCAGAAGGAAACTCCGCTTTGCAACGTGGAATATTGGCTCTCTAACCGGACGATGCAGGGAACTAACAGATGTACTCATGAGGCGTCGGGTCCAGTGTGCTTTCCTTCAGGAAACGCGCTGGAAGGGCAATAAGTCTCGTAACATCGGACAGGGTTACCAGCTCATATACACTGGGTCTCCTTCCGGTAAAACTGGTGTAGCAGTAGTTTTATCTGAAGAGCTACGGAATGGTCTCCTCGAAGTTGACCGACGCAGTGACCGCCTGATGCGGGTGAAGGTACTGGTTGAGGGGGCTATCGCCAACTTAATTAGTGCATACGCTCCCCAGGCTGGTTGTAACGGGGCCGAAAAGGAGTCATTCTGGGAGCAATATGAAGAGGTTCTACTCGCTATACCATCTACCGAGGTGATCATAGTTGGGGGAGACCTTAACGGTCACGTGGGTAAGGCTGCGGATACGTATGAACGTGTCCACGGTGGTTTTGGTCACGGTCGCCGCAATATAGAGGGCGAAAATATCCTAAGAACCTGTATTGCATCTGATCTGGCCATCGTGAATACGTTCTTCCAAAAGAGTCCGCAGCATCTTATTACGTATGCGAGTGGACTCCATTCAACCAGGCGGTGTCATGTTGGCAAGGTAACTAACTGTAAAGTCATTCCTGGTGAAAGCCTCACGGCCCAACATCGTCTTCTTGTCATGGATTATGTCGTTACCCCGATAAAGAAATTAGCCGAGACGCGTAAGTCTAAGATCAAGTGGTGGTTGCTGAATGGACCGATGCAGACCGACTTTCTGGCAGAGGTTAACAGTCAAAATTTATCAACTAACACCGAAACTGCTCAGGGTGCTTGGGATCGAGCTCAGTCAGCAATCATTACGGCTGGTAAGCATGTTCTTGGCGTTTCTAGGAGAGGACGTATTATGGACAGGGAGACATGGTGGTGGAATGACAAGGTACAAGAGGTGATTCATGATAAGAAGACTGCATTTAATGAGTGGCAGCGTTCCAACTCTCCTGAAGACAGGCTGGAGTACATAGCAGCAAAACGTGCCATCAAAGGAGCTGTAGCCAGAGCCCGCAGTGAAAGTTTATTACCTCTATATAATAAACTTGAAATTGTGGAGGGGCAGAAGCTCATCTACAAATTGGCACGTGCTCGGGATAAAGCGACGCAAGATATCACAAAATGTCTTTGCGTCAGAGATTCCCAGGGCAAGCTGCTCTGTAGTCATGCTTCTGTGAAGGAGAGGTGGAGAAGTTACTTCTTGGAGCTGCTGAATACTCAGCACCCGGGTAGTATTCCGTCTGAACCACCTCCTAACCTGGGACTTATTGCTCCAATAACCCTTGATGAAACTCGAAATTGTCTTCGACGCATGAAGAACGGCAAGGCGGTGGGACCTGATGATATCCCGATCGAAGCGTGGAAATCATTGGGCTCTCGTGGTGTGCTCATGCTTACTGATCTTTTTAACCGCATTTTGAACACTGGGACGATGCCACATCAATGGCGGCACAGTTTTATTACCCCTATTTACAAAGGAAGGGGCAGTGTTCAAGATTGCGGTAGTTATAGGGGCATTAAGATTATGAGTCACACCATGAAGCTTTTCGAGCGCGTGATCGCCCTCAGGCTCCGCCGAGAATGTACTGTCTCTGAGTGTCAATATGGATTTCAGCCAGGATCAGGCACTACGGACGCCATTTTTGCCCTCAGAATTTTGATGGAGGCACACAGGGAAAAGAGGAGAGCTCTGCATGTGGCATTCTTAGACCTGCAGAAGGCCTTTGACTGTGTGCCACGTCAGTGTATCTGGTGGGCACTGCGATCCAAAGGGATCTCTGAATCCTATGTTGCTATTATCAGAGACATGTACAACGACTCTGTTTCTACAGTTAGGACCGCTGTTGGCGATACCAAACCCTTCCCAATTACAGTAGGGGTTCACCAAGGCTCAGCTCTTAGTCTACTTTTGTTTAATGTAGTGCTAGATACTGTCACGGCTCACATCCAGGACCAGCCTCCATGGCTGATGATGTATGCCGATGACATAGTACTCATTGACGAGAACCGACTGATGCTGGAGCGTAAAGTGAATGCCTTGAAGGGTGCGCTTGAGAACGGTGGTCTTAAACTGAATGTGTCAAAGACCGAGTACATGGCTTGTGGGAACCCAGACTCGAGCACCATCCACATCGGGCCTGAGCCAGCCGTTAAGTCGGAGAAGTTCAGGTACCTTGGATCCATTATGCACGAGTCCGGATGCATCGACTACGATGTCCACGCCCGGGTTAGCGCTGCTTGGGCCAAATGGCGGGAGGTCACTGGTGTGGTCTGCGATCGCAGAATACCGCCCAAACTCAAGGGGCTGATATACAAGAGCATGATCCGACCAGTTCTTCTATACGGCAGCGAATGTTGGCCAGCATTATCTCGGCACACTCAGGAGCTTCACGTAACGGAGATGAAGATGCTGAGGTGGATGTGTGGCGTTACTCGGGCTGACCGCATACGCAACACATTCATTCGAGGTAGTCTTGGGGTCCGTGACGTAGCGGATAAGCTCCAAGAGCGTCGTCTGAGATGGTATGGCCACGTTTTGCGCCGGCCTAAGAACTACGTCGGAAGAAAATGCCTTGACATGTCTGTCCCTGGAGTAAGACCCCCCGGACGCCCAAGGAAGCGATGGCTGGACGTCGTGACGCACGACATGAGAGCCAATGGACTAACCACTGAGGATGCTCAAGACCGTGCAAAGTGGAGTAGACTGAGTAGGAAAGCAGACCCTGGCAATAGGCTGGGATAATGCTAAGTGGAAGAAGAAGATTAGTAATGTAATTACAAATATAAACAGTATCAAAAAACAAAAATAAAAAAATATCTATGGATTATTTTCCTATTTTTGTATCAATACCAACCATATAGAAAGCTTTTGTACGTTTTTGCCTCAATCTTTCATTTAGCCAGTTTAGTTGATTTATACTAGAGAAATAGTAAATAATTAATTATTATATATAATTACTAGAGGTGTGCCGACTATGACTTTAACCGACTAGCCGACTAGTCGGTACATCTCTTATTTAATTACTCTGTTACAAAAAATGTTTGTATAATTAAAGAACATTAATTTTTTTATTGGTTAAGACATATTTTATGATACATTTTATAATATTTTGTAAAAGAGACACTATATTTACATTATAAACATACATTAAATTTATTCTACGTACATATATCTCTATAGTTAAGTCTAAACCACAGATGAAGTTGATAAAATGCTTGCTAAAATGCATTGCAGCATAAACGATACGATTCGAGAAGGACCTGTTATGAAAGTTTTTAAGTTAAGAAGAAGATGGAGAATAAGTTGTATTAATAATGTACTATTATTGTTTTCACACACCTTTGTTTTTTTTTATATTTGTAAGTTTTAACCTATCGGAATAAGTACAATCAAGTTATATAAGGAAATAATAACTTTTTCAAGTTATTCGAATAATTAGAATGTAATAACTTTTTCAAGTTATTCGATTCGAACCTATTTCGACCCACTGTATGTCTTGCTTCAAAATATAACAAAAAAAAAACATACGTATATAGAAGACATCGCTGATATCTGCATCGTGCAAAGAGAGCCTGTTTTTTCTGCATGAGCAGAGAAGCTTGTTCAATAAAGTAATTCGGTAATGTATTTGTAGAGTGATAAAATCAACTATATTTCTTCACATTAATCATTATTATCATCAAATTTTATATGAAAAAGAAAATATTATCTATTATATTATTTTTATTATTATATATTTAATCAAAAGTAATAATTAAATCGAAGTCCTAACAACGTCCATTGTAAAGTATCCGAAACAACGGGTTCAAGAAATATATATATTTCAAATTCAAATGTATGTAAAAGTAGTTGTACGTAACGTACGTAACAAATCGCAAAAAAATTAAAAATTAAAAAAAAAAAGCAATTCTAAAACTTATAAAATTTTCAACGTAAAAATTGAAGAGCACAGCTCGTATGTACCTTTGTATGTAGTGCGATATCAAAACGACTGATACACCTACATATTATATACAATAGTATATATAGCACCAGCCATGGGATGCATGGCGTCATAGCGCCGTCGAGCCGCGACCAGAGCAAGTCTCATTCGCAACGCGGCCCTCGCAGGAGTAGGACCGCGATCACAATGATCCTACTCAAGTTACTGAACTTTCTCATCCTGAACTTCCTTTTAATCTCCGCCGAAAAATGTCCTTCGAAATGCCTGTGCCTCCACAGCACGGTCCGCTGTCTCCATCAAGATTTGCAAGCTATACCCAAGACGCCGGACGACGCTCACACGTTGTAAGTATACAACTTTTGTTTAAAAGTCTATTTATAATACGTTACAAAATGCGTGCGAAAGTCATTGTGAGCTTTGCTGCCCGGCGGATTGAAATATTTTGTACGAATACGAAATTTACATTGGAATTCAAACTTTTTTTCTTGATTAAAATTAATGGAATTGGAGCTTTTTTTCTTTTTTTATTAGGCGAGTTGTGATTTTTTTTTGTAATGTAAAAAACGCGACGGTATTATAATTATTAATAATAGATAATTTAGTTCTTGTTAGTACAGTATATAAATAATTTAATAATACTTAAATTGGCTTGGAACGCGAAAAAGTTTAGTTACCGAAATATTTTAGTTACCGTTTTTTAAATAAGTGATGTTGCGGATAATTTATTATATTCTTAAAATATAATAAATATATAAACATTAACAGTAAATTACCTTTAAATACTTAAAAATAATTAATTTAAAAGCTATATAAAGTTTTACGAGACGCAGCTGGAGAAGTTAATTCTTTAAGAAATTTAAGTCTCGCTACTCACGCCAAAATTATTATAATATTATAACAGAAAAAATATATATTTTCAAAATATATATCGATCTATAAAATGTATATGTATAATTAATAATATTTTAAAAATTTTATCACAAATAAGTTAAAAGTGCTTATCAGTCATTCGTTTTTACTCATTCAAGTCAAATTTAGATTTTTACATTATTTTCTTAAATATCCAATATGATAATTTGGTTCTTTTTCTCAGAATAAATAGGCTATTATTACAGATCACAATAGTAAATAGTGAACAAAAAATGTTCCGGAACATTCCATGTAACTATGTAAAATAGAGAGTAGAATAATATGTAAAATAGGTATCAAGTGATTTATATAGTTAATTAAAATAATTATTAATTTCTGAAATTCCGTACGGTAGTTAAAAATGTAGATTTTAAGCTGAAAAAGGTTAAAATTCTCCAGTAAAAGTTTCCAAAATCGGTTCCTCTTTTCCTAAGAAAGTTTTGGCCAAAAAAACCGTAGACAGATACATTTAGTATTTACAAAAATAAGTCAATTTACAATTAAAAATATATAACAATGTCACATAATATACGTATTTGAATATTACATATATGAAAGTAAAATTAACTGACCGACGGGTGAAGTGCCGTCGGTCAATCGCGGGTGCGTCCGTACAAGTTTGTATATTCGAAAACAATAACAATATATGTATAAAAATCACATGGATTCCAAATAAATGTTGAAGAATATGTAAAAGTGAAAGATGTAAATTAAATTTGACGTTTTAATGTTTCGGAACATGTCTTTGCTTGCGACGTCACAATAATTAACATAATTAAAACTAAAAAGCTTTAAAACAATAACTTGTGCATTTACAAAGTAAATAATTACCTATTGATTTTCTATATGTGCATTATTTAAGAAGAAGCTAGATCGATTTTCATCATAAAACAAAAGTAATTTACGATACACAATATTTCTCGAATATGTTAAATATGTAGATTCCAAATTATGCCTTTAAACTGAATTTGGTCAATATATACCACGTTTTCTTCAAATGTTCGTCAAAAATGAGAGCAGACACAACTTTAAAGAATAATTTTATAATTAGTAAACGTTTTTTTTTATAATATATCTAAAAGAGAAGTTAAAAAAGTGCGCTTTATGTTATGCTATATTACATTGCCTACATTTTAAATTTATGCAAATATACGTAAAATATGTACATAATATTATAAATTGAATAGTCATTTATAATTTGTGTATTAACAACAATGTATACTTTACACTAATATTGTTTAAATAACTTGTAAAATCAAGTTTATATTAAATATCGATAACGGTTATTGTGACGATTGAATAAACATGAAGAATTTTCAAATGTTAACGTTGTATTGAAAATTGCAAATTTCAGTTAATTTATATTAGCGTAATTGTTTATGTTATATATATATATATATATATATATATATATATATATATATATATATATATATATATATATATATATATATATATATATGTATATATATATATATATATATATATATATATATATATATATATATATATATATATATATATATATATATATATATATATATATATATATATATATATATATATACATATATATATATATATATAATCGAAATGCAACTTCACCCCCATAGTGAAATGGTAACAACAAAGAGGTACATTTCACACATGACAGATTCTAAGTGTCCGAGATAACGCTGACCGCAGGCACAGCCGTACAGTACGGAAGGTTACATAGAAAGGATTAGGCGACATAATACCGCCTTTCTCGATAAATGGACTATATTAAGAAAAAAAATGAAGCCATAGTACATATACATAAGCGCGTGTTAACCAAACCCAAGCTCTTTATGATATATTTTTTTTGTATTATTTTAGCGTCCCACGAAATTCCGTCGACCGTACCCTCTGCGGCTGTTTTAGTTATTTCTTTTTGCGATGTTTGATCGAATTTGATGATGCATATGGGATGTTGTCCATGCATTGGTATCGACCAAAATAGTATCAACTATCAAAATATATATACAGTAGCATTTTTGTCTTATTATATAAGAGAATTAAAAAAAATAGATATTTAGATAACAAGTGAAAAGTGAAGTGAATTTACCGTGAATGTCATTCTAATGATTAAATTAAAACTATAAAGATGTTTAACAGAACGCTTAATATTTTGCATATTCTTAAGAGAGTTTTTCTTTATAAATATATAAAAGTGCTTTTGGGATGACAGCACAAGATATATCTACTTCTGACTTAGTGATTTGAAAAATATTACGGGTTCAAATTTTATATTAATATAAAATTTTTCACAATTTATATTATTTCAATAAACAGATATAACTTAATAAACATGCATACAGACTAATTAACTTAAAAACGCTAGCATATACTGATACATCTTATACATCAACAACAAGCAAATGAAAAAAAGTCAAGAAAACCTCTCTATATAGCCGAAAGAATTTCTAATCATTTTTTCACCTTTCGAAATTATTATTTGGATAAATTCCAAATAGTCAATATTTTTAACAGTTTTTAGAATGTCTGGATTTAGACTTTGGTAGTTTGGTAAAATGGTGACTTTTAGATTTTGAAAATATCAGCGACGATTGTTTTTGTCGTGGATGTAAAGTTATAATGACATAATTTTTTTTTTAAATTATATCTCAAATAATCAGAATAATATATAAAATCAATATAATTTTAATTTTTTGACTTTCGTATATAAACCATTAGTTGTTGTGGCGCATCTTGATAATTGATAGAATTACACAATAGATGAATTATAATAAACTTAAGTACAAGCTGGAACAGCTTAAACTAAAATATTATAAATAATTAACAGGTGCTCAAAATTTCTTCTGCGTGTAGCGAAGATTGTGACGCTATAAAGATTTTAATTTTGATTATTTGATATAATGGAAGTTGTAGGATCGACTCCCATTGAAAAAATATACATTTCTAACATTCAATTGTTGGTCTGATGAGGAGCACCAGCTTTCAATTTTATTTTACTCTTAGTAACATCTCTATTTTTTCTATATAAGTGGAAATTGAACTAAATCAGCTTTTTATTAAATAAATATATTAAAGCTACTTAAATACAAAACAGATGGAATGGAAAATAAATTATGAAATTTTAAAGCATTTTTCATACAGTGATCCATGTCTGACATGTTCTACCCATACCCAAAGGTAAAACAGTTCTAGAGATATTGCAAATAATTAATGAGCCACTTTTGAACTTTAACAAAGGAGATACATTTTAAAGACGATCTTTAAATTATAGGGCTCTTACTGTTTATTCTCTTTTTTTATTTTTTATTTTAGATTATTTTAGATTAGATATTTTTTTTTATTTTAGAAATTTATTTACATTGATTATTACCGGAAGGCATAAAAATCACCCTCTTTTTCTTTAAAAACTTCTCATCGATTTCCATTATAATTGTTTTTATTAGAATTGATCTATTTTAAATATTATTAACGTATTCCACACAAAACAATAAAGTATGACTGTTAGCTAATGTTGGTCAAAAGTGCTTCTGTTTCGATGCGTTTATAATTTTATGCTAATTTGTTACTGACTTCCATATATTAATAATATACAAGTTATATGCGAACTAAAATAAATAAATATATGAATTTCAAATTTGCTAAGTGAGCACTTTGAATGTTGGCAATAATGTAACCGGTTTTGATGGGACTCCCGGTCATATATATATTAAGCTACTGTTATAATCCATGTCTAATTAAAAATTAACACAAAAAAAAGTTTAAGTTGATGTTTTTTTAATTATGAATGTTCTATTTGATAACTGTATATGTTATCAAATAGAACATTCATAATTAAGAAAACATCAACTTAAACTTTTTTTTTGTTAATTTTTAATTAGATATGGATTGAGGGGCCAAATTAAAGGCAAATAAAAATATTGGTCAAGTGCGAGTTGTACACGCGCACCGAGGGTTCCGTACCTATTTCAAGATTGTAGGTGTTACGCTGACGAAATGTTTTCATTTTTATTTAATATTTTTAGTATTTTTTGGTATAGTGGCAACGGAAATACATAATTCGTTTAAATTTCAGCTTTCTAGCTATCATAGTTTATGACGTACAGGCTGGTGATAGACATACAGTCAGACAGCGGAAACTTACTAATAGGGTCCCGTTTTTACCTTTTAGGTACGGAACCACAAAAAAAGGTTAAAGCTAGACCGTCTAATGTTTTAATTTGCTTCCAATAAAACCTCTTCAAAGGTAATATTTTAATTGAAAAAAGAGTTCAACCAAAATTTAGTGAGGGCGATTCGTTTTAAAGACTAAATAATTCCGGCCGGTATATTTTTGTTGGTTCAGGCCGAGCTCGCAAATCGTTTTATATTTTTGTATATAAATTCGTATCATTTTGTTATGAATTCTAAATCTAGTGAATAATCGTAATCAAATTTGATTGACATTAATTTTTTTTTTTTTTTAGAAAATACTTAAAAAGTGTAGCACTATAAAATTGTCATCGAAATAGGTTTGTGCAGTTAGATAAAAATTAAAAAATCTTAAAAAAAATATAAAATATTGCATATTTTGAAAATGTAGCTTTTAAATTCGTTTGATTATTTATGAGTCCCTGTATATTTTAAGCTCCTGGTTTGTGCCCCTGATAGAGTAAGTAACAGGCACAAGCAATAAATATAAAGGTATATTTCAAAAATCGTGAAAAATTAAAAATGGAAAGATATAAACGATATGCGAATTCACAGCATCCTTTGTTCAACCATATTCTTTTTCACAAAGTCAATTGAATCCACAGTTCTTCCATATTAAATATCTAGAACAATTCCTAACAGAGCCACAGTTAGAAATTCAATTTGATGTCTCAAGTTTTTCAATATTTTATTCTATGCAACATTTTGAAATATTGTTTTGTTTTTGAAATGTTTGATAGAATCTGCCAAAGTGTTTTCAATATTAGCTCAGACAAAGAGACGGACAAATCATAATAGTGTATGTGTACACGTTCATAGAGAGATTTATTACAGATTCATACTACTTTGTGACACGAAGCGTATAAAATACGTTTTAGATATGTAAAGTTCTAATAAAAAATATATTTTTTAGACAAATTGTGCACTCCACGAGTCGGTATCGAATATCTCATGATGTGACAAATAGTATACAAATAAATACCGTAAAGTGAAATATTTTTGATTTCTCTCATATCAAATGAACTAGGCAAATAATAGAATATTTATTATCTGTAGAATATATAGAGAATATGATATATAATAATTTTTCCAATATCTGGATTCCATCACGTACCCAATATTGTACAATATGTTAGATTAATGAATTTAGCTTTAGCTTCACGGGTTTTTTGTGCATATACTTTATGTGGGTAGGCAGATGGAGCCATGTTACAATATACTCTCTCTCGATCCCGTTCTCGATTCCTCCCAAATTCGAGACAATACGTGTCGAGGTGCAAAATTTAACGACGCGCGTGCGTCCCAAAGTGCGCCTCATAGCTTAGTTTAAATATTTTACTTAAAACAAAAAATAACAGAATTGGCACTTGATCAACTGTGCCGAGAAGGCAATAATTACAACTTATCAAATATGTATTTAAATAGTCTGTAGTAGTATTGCTATCCAATTAATAGTCCATAACCGGTCGTTGGATATTTAAGCAAATAACAAATGTATCTACGAGTATATCAAAGTCTTTATATTATACATGTTTTTATGTAGATATATTTTTTTTCATATAGTAATGTATTTATAAATAATAGTCATTATTGCATAACGTTCAAGTTCATACATTTGGTATTTGGTTCGATTCCCATAATTTGATACGAAATAACTCCTTTCACATGTTTTCGTTTTATTTATTAGGTGCTTTAAAGATATGAAAAGGTAGAATATAAAAAAAAAAACCTTCATTTATATATAAGGACGTGTTCAGAACGAGTTGATATCATAAAGGGTTATCGTTCTATAAACAAGTACATTTTAGGTCAGCTGTGCAAGCGTTGAAGACAAAAGATAATCTCTATTTGACAATGTCAACGTGTATACAGTCTTATAATTTCTTATAACTTACAAACGTATAGTGTAGGTGCGTCCTAAGCTGAAGCGGCTTATGAATAGGTCATGGGTTTAGTTTAAAACTTTAACATGTCCGTTGAGACTGTTTTGAAGGTTCAAGTAATTGGTAAACGTTACATTTTGCTTTGCTTTCCTGTTTTTCAGATTTATAATATGTGACTGTTTTGTGAATGGCTGCCAATTCACATATTATTTGTGAATGGATGTCTCTATTAAGTTAATTATCAAATAGGAGCTTTAAAAAATAAACAAACAATATACTAATGGCTAATCAATAATATTTAATAACATGCACTTTGTATCGAATTATAGATTTAATTGACATATTGTTTTAAAATATCTTTTACTTCGTAATTATAAAAAAACATATCATAATACGATGTACATATATAAAATCTTAACCTTTCTAAAGCTTTATATCGTAAAAGATTAGATAATGTTTGACTGAACTTGAACTCAAATTGTCAAAATTTGAGTTAATTTGTTTACTTTACATACAAAAAGAACACGTTTCCGATTTTTCTCGATGCGATATTTGTAAGTCGAGAAACATTTACGCTTTTTAATCCTTTTTTCAAATATATATTCATAATTGTGGCCACTATGGCGCAGTGCAGCTTCTGACTGTAAACGCGACGATTGTGGGTTTGATTTCCTCTCGGGGAATATATTAATGCTCTACTCCAAGCACTCATTGTCTTGAATTCTAGTAGAAATTGGAGGAAGGAGTGTCATTTAGAAACACTACATTTTTTCTGACTATCCTACTATGCTAAATGATGTTATTTTTTAAATTTAATATTACATTACAAAAGTCAATTGAGATAATTTGACAAAAATATATAAAATTATGTTAAGGGTTCGAATCCCATACAGGGGTGTGTGGGATTCGAACCCATTCACATTACGTCTAAAGTAAAACGATGACGCAAAATATCTTGCTATAAATTTTTCCATAGAAATATATAAATTTAAGCCAATATTCATGGCAAATAGATTGTCGTGTAGAGAGAAACAATTAGCACCCCTAGAGACATGATTTTTTACGTTTACATAAATAATTATATATAATGTGAATGACTTCTTTTAAATCTTACGAAACAGAATCATTTGGCTCACAAACTATTTAATTTGTTCGTAGATTTTATATTAGAAAGTAATTTAAAATCTGTTCGTCCAGTGGTATAATAAACATTTTTGTGAAAATTAAATAAGACCTTTTTTAAATATATCCTAAAATCGGCCATATAATTACATATTGTATAAAATAACGTACAAAAGATAGTAATGTTTGTATAAATGTAATTACCACCCACCATATTTCTGGATTTTCATTGAGCATACTAAACGGTTAAATATATATTTTTTGATGTTTTTCTTCAGAAAATTAATGAAGAATGATTTAAATCTAAATTGAAAAAAAAATCCTTGATTTGTCATTTCGAATAAAAATTCTTATAAACTCGGCATTCAAATCAAGAAATGGAGCAATTTTCAATAATAACATAATTGACAGAAATGATATTTGATAAATGAAGCATTAATTATGTAAAGACTTATATAACAAATTAGAAAGATATTTTATATATTAATAGCGTAAGCGGATTTTTGTCCCAGTTATTATGCTGCAGATAAAAAATTTGTTATGATCTCATTTTGTAGAGCTGCAGCCGTAGATGTGCAGAAAAATAAAGAGGACTCTTGATTGCAATTTAGTAAATTGTTACAATTTAACAAAGAATTAATCTTAAAGAGCGGGGAAAAGTTACTGGCCAGTTAAAAATCAGCGCTAAGGCTCTATAAAGAAAAAAAATTAAAAACGTGCGAACTCCAAAGACAAAAATTTGTTGGACAAACGGGAAGTTTCGCGTGGCTCTGGTGGTACTTTATACTTTATACATATATACTGTTAATAAAATCTTTTTATAAATAAATTTTTAATTCTATATATAACGTTAAATAAGTAGCTGTGAACATTATTTAGACTTTTGTAGGCTTAATTATATGTTAAAGAATGTTGTAACATTTGTTTGTTTGTTTTTTTTGTTTATATCTTTTTAGTGTGGATTTTATGGTTTAAACAACTTTAAAATCACATTATCCTTGAAACTGTTCTATTTATTATAATAGTTAAATTAATCGTTTGCTATGCTCGACTGCAACAGTTAAATAATGACGTCACTCGTCTTCGATTAGATTGAATGTTGTCTTGCAACTTAATAACGTTTGTTTTGCTATACATTTTATTTTATACAACTTTAAGATAATACTTACACACTAGGTATAGATTATTTTAAAATGCCTTGTTAAAGATATACGTCAATATGCAAAAAATATATAATATTGTAGTATACAATTTACACTCCCATCTCTATATTCAAATGTAATATTCAATATAGAGCTATCCGCTAGCATATCTCGCCAATAAAGTTTATATAATGAACGGCGAAATTAATTTCCAACTTACTTTGGTGCCAAATTGAAGGACTAAAGTTTGACTAGCATCAATGTAGATCCAGATGTAGAGGTATAAAGAAGCTCAGCTTTCCGGACTTTGGATCCTAATTTTAGTGTGGGCTCGCTATATAGTGTATTCTTAACTAATCTTTGGGTAACTGACTCAAAGTTCCTTACATACGTGTACTTATCTTTTACTTGTTGAATATTTTTGTTTAGCTTAATTTTTATTCGTATAGTATATGTTAATTTTACGATTTTTGTTCACTGTAATCCTCATAGATTATAAGGATAATTTATTTCATACAGTATCTATGAAATATAATTTCACACACAAACATACCAACTGCACTATGTCAGCATTCTCACATATTTTAAGAAATTTCATATATTTTTGTTAAAAAATTCAAAAGATTTTAATATAGTTAGTAAAACAGGCAAACGGAATTTTAGATTAAAAACTTTTTGCTGTACGCCCGTTCGGAGGATAATGCTCTCTCTATTGTCTTAGTAACTGTTTTGAATTAAATTTGTATGTTTAATTTTATTATTTTACGCTGTATCCCGCCTATAACTGTATAGGCATAGTTATAGTACCTAGTGTTAAGATACTCCGTTCTCCATTATCCGAGAAAATTTCCGAGACAATGACAGTGTTGAGTGGCGGATTCCCCCGAGCGAGAATAGAACCCATAACTGTCGCGTTTTATTTATGTGTAAATTATAAATGAAATGACTTCTAAGAAATAGGTTGAAATTTAAATAATTGAAACGGTTTTTGTTTCAATACAATTTATTTCGCCGAAATTAATTTAGCACATGGAAATGCGGAAAGTGCTTAAAGAAACAAAAAAACATTTCTTTTCCGTTGATCTAATTTAAAAAAAAGCCTTCCTTATTTCTTAAGTAACAACCACAACCGACTGGCAAGAGCCAAGAGAAACAACGAAGAAGGGCAAGGATTAAGAAAAAAATATATATATACATTTTTTTTTGAAATTATACATTTCATTTTCAATACAATACAGTGCGGGCATGGCCACTGTGCGAAAATAGCATAGCACCATCTGAAAAATTGATATTTACCAGGCTCAGCTTACTCTATTTTCTAAGGTAAACAATTAGAAAAATGATTTGTAACGTCTGCGCCGCCGCACTGATGAAAACCACCTGTAAATAATCTGGAATACGATATAAAGAAGTTTTTATTACTGTCTAATAGAATAACAATAAGTGCCTGAAAATTATGATATATGTATTTGCTTATTTTAATGCAGAGCAGTTTATAATAAATAATTTCAAATTTATACATTATATTTCAATGTACAACTCGATTATTTATTTAGTAAGCTGAATTTCGACGTTTGCTCTAATGTGATGTATATAATATTATACACACAAATGTATCTATTAAAGACAACAGTATATACAACGCATTTGTTTTTCATATGGAAAATGTAAAATTCTAAAATTCTAATTCTAAGAAGAATTAAGAAGAAAATGTAAAGTGTAAAAAGAAAAATTATCACAATTTTTATTAGCACCATGTTCCTCCGCGGAATACCTACAATCTTGAAATAGGTACGGAACCATCGATGCGCGAATACTACTCGCACTTGGCTGATATTTATTACTATCAAATATGATATATATTTCACAGGCTTCATCAAAAAGTTCAATATGCATAGAGGATAAAAATAGCTGAAAATACTGGAACTCTAATAGTACTACTTCACTGCAATTCCCGACTTACAGCTTTTCCGAGCACAGCTTTGATTTCACGATAGAATTCATTCATTATTTTTTTTGCACATTTTACTAACGACTATTTATAAATAGTCGTTAGAAGTTATCAACTAGAAAGCGAAACTGGATCTAAACTTTGAAATTGTCCTGTAAATGATTTACTTTTTTACTTTTGAGTATGGTTTTCCAGAGTGGAGTTCCAAATATTTATGGCACAAGCCGCCATTTTGCTTGATCTTACTGTGATATCGAATTATAAAGTACACGTATATATGTAATATATAATCGTTTTTGTTAGTTTTCTATAGTGGCGGAGTCATATTTATACTTCATACTTTAAGATTGGAAATATAAGCCGTAAAGGTGCTTTCTTTTACTTACTTTCTGTCAACACAATATACATACATATCTTCACGCTTTATCTCTAACGTGGTAGTAGTAGAACGGAGTACCAAACGCTGCGGCTCTTGCCTACCTCTTTCGCCTCGTCCACTGTCATTGACCTCTACCATACATGCTCTCCAGGGCGTCTTCGTGCTTTTTACGTGACCTTCCTCCTGGTACTGATACTGGTATCTTGGACACTGTGTTTTCGAAGGTCAACCGAGATCTCCCCTTACCTCTCTTACCGTTCACTTTTGATTCATATAATTTTAACTTTATACTATGTAGTATTGTAAAAATCGCCTAAGAGCTTTACAAGTTTCATATTGCAGATGCTTGCAAGCGAATTTAAGTATTTGTTAAGTGTATAACATTTATTTATTAACCCACATCTGTCAAACAGTAATTGAATGTTGAAATATAGTGCGTATAACTCAGCCTCAGTGTAGGTCAATTTAAAGTTTAATTAAATTATCAACTTCAATATTCTAACTAGCTGGAAATATACATACATACATTATTTTACCTACAAATATATTGTGATAATTTAAAGATCTCACAGTACATCATTATTTTTTTTTTTATTTTTATACTTTTAATATAAACATTGACTTGGATGTATTACAATGGAGTACTTTAATCTTTATATTCTTTAAATAGATTATTTCCGCGACATAATTTGCGTGGACCCATCGCACAGTGTTCAATTAAATCGCCAAGAATATAATAATTTTACATAGCTTTCCTCCTGCATGAAGCTACGCATGATGGCATTCTTGTTATATATATTATATATATATATATATATATATATTATATAATATATTATATGTATATATATATATATTATATATAGAAATATATATAATATATATATATATATATATATATATATATTATATATATATATATATATTATATATATATATATAACACATAAAATTTCATACAATATTATTTAGCTGATCTTTTCGCGTCTGTTATAGTTTGGCTGGGGATTGCCTTATTAAAAAGTCACCATAGGTGTATCTACAGAATTTCATGAGGATCAGGTGTATTCAGAATTTATATTCAGAATCACTGTTACACAATGAAGCGGTAGATGGCGTTGAATTAAATTCGAAGTTCTCGTTGTTATATTATACACTATAATTTGAATATATAATATAAGTTATACCTTTAATGAAGCCGGTTCAAATACGATTATAATATTTCATGAAGATCAATGTCAAAAAGTGACAAACAAACTTGCGTAATTGGTATATGTATAGGGATTTTTGTTATAAAAGATTAAATAAAATGTGACCGCTCGGAGATATGTAGTGTTTAGCGCTACATTATCTCTACTGACCTGGCTGACTGACTGACCTAGATAAAGCGTGATGATAAAAACAAAAAAAAATCTAATCAATATATGTTTAATAGTTGGTCAAATGGGATCAAAATTATATTAAAAGGCTAAAATATTAATACAAATATTCTTGTTACAAAACAACTAACCAACTAATCTGCTCGAATGTACTGTTAATGAAACTTAATTCATTGCTTTTGCCATAACATTATATTCTTATATACGAGTAATCTGTTCTTAGAATTTGTTTGCACAAGATTCTTGTATGATTTATCACAACCTCTTACTTGGGGGATAATCTTATCAGGATTATACTACACAGGTGGACGTTAAAAATATGTTACTCAGATCTTTGATAAGAATTTTATTTTAATCTACTTAATGTTGAACTTATTTTAAAATCTAGTTTAATAATACGGCTTTCTTAAAACAATTTAAGGAATCGTTTTTAATAAATTCTTATATTTTATTGAATTGACATTTACTTTTTTAATTTAAAGCAGTTTTCTTAAAATCGGTCAAGTGCGAGTGGTACTCGGGTACCGAAGGTTTCGTACCTATTATGAAATAGGTTGGTTGGTATGGTTGTAGGTATTCCGCTGAGGAAAATTTTATCTATAAAATTGACAAACTTAAATTTGTGGTCACATCCACTCATTTGGTATGATATTTCATATAAATTACAACTTGATCCCTCCACGTAATTTTGAGTAAATGGTCTGCATAATGGCAGACGGACAGACACACAGGCCCTATACGATACGATAAATTTTACATATAATAAAAACAAAAATAATACCGACCGAAAAAAAATTTAATAAATCCAATAATAATATTGAAAAATAATCATATTAATGTAGTAACAATATTATTCTAACATATTGCATGATGCATACAAGCTTAAAGCTATTTTTGCGCTTCATAAAACGTTCCATTTGTCAAGATAAAGAAATGGAAGAAGATTCAAGCAGTAAATTAGTGAGACAGGTCTCTTGTACAATCTGAAATAAATAATAAATGTTTTGATGTACTCTTAGACTACAGAAAAAATAAAAAAATCTTCTAAATCAACGCAACGATATGAACGTTTATGCCTAATTTTAGTTGTATTTTCCTTATAATAGCAACACAATAATCATAGCGAGGAGATGGAAATAAGAGTTTGTATATATCCTTAATTAATTACCAAAGAAATCTTTACTTAAAAGTGTTCTTGAATTTCTTTTGCTTGTACAACAGATATATAATAATAAAATGTAATATAATATCATGCTTGTCACTAATGTTGTTGAAAGCACGACAAGCTCGTCACACAAATGAATTTTATCTATAGTTGTTACTTGCTGCCCGAATACTAAAAGGTGTGTTTTCCTTAAAGATTTTGTAGTAATGTTAAATGATAAGTTTTTTTAGATAATAACTTTGTAACTTCAAGTTTTAATTAAATTTACTAGAGGGTTTCAAATTTGTTGAATCAGTTTTTGAAAGATTCAACCAGTTATGTTTCTTTTGGTCGACCAAGTCGTATGCTGCGGACGGAATAAATTCAATTTACACTTGTTGTTAAAGGTCATGGCAGTGGGTGTAGTATTTGCAAAATGTCTAAGAAAAAATCTACACTGTTATGTTGAAATAGGCATTCAGATTTAAATTTTATAAACAGTACATCCGAGCAGATTAAACGATGATATTTGTAATTCTTTTAATCATATATATATCAATTAAATCTTTTAGTCATTGTGCATACTTTGTTTAGGTAAAATTAGCCAAATTTTAATCAAACTTGACCAACTATTAAACATATATTCTATAGCGTTTTTTTTTGTATTTTATTATCACGATTTATCCCTAGGTCAGTCATTCAGTCTGGTCATTACAGATAATGAAGCGCCTAACACTATAGCCGCGCACCTGCGTATATCCGTAATGTCATTGCTGTTATACAAATTCTACAGTCAATAAAAAAAGTAAATAATGTGATGTTAAAATTTTGCTATTATTTTATATATAAAATATTCAGAAGATTTTAAAACAACTTAAAATGTACAGCTAAGTGTATGAGGCTTAATCGACACATTGTACTCGTATATAGTATACCACAATTTGGTAATGAGCGTACCACGAGTAGGTGAAATGCATCATGGAACATGCTCAGTTCGCAATGATTTATTGGATGTGCATGTAAGTGCTGGACATTAGCATTAGAGAGACGGATAGATAGCGAAATTATTAACACGATCTAATTAGGCTATACTGGTATTGTAATTCTATAATTCTATTATTTAGCTTTTGGAACGAATATTACTATTATTAAGTGATTGAGCGATGCGGATTTATATATATATATATATATATATATATATAATATATATATATATATAAGATATTATATATATATATATATATATATATATATATATATATATATATATAGATATATATATAGATCCTTCCAAGTTGGTTTTGTCCTATAATTCCCTGGGCGGAAATGCACCCATCCTGAGATATCCTACATTTTAGAAATTTTTTGACACATTCGATTTTCATATTTGAATATAAATTAAAGACAGTTTTAAGCAAAATGTAACTTTCTTAATGACAATAATCCAATCCTGAGCCCTATGAAAAATGTGAAATTTCTCTGAAATATCACTGGTAAATTTTGCGCGTAAATTATTCCAAATAATCTATAGGTCTTTAGCTTTCTAACGAGGTATGATAACCAAGGATATTTTGCCAAACTACGCAGATTTTCACTAACAAATTGTGTAACTAAGAAAATACACAAGAATTAATTTTAGTTAAAAATAAAACTACAAATCTATAGCTTTTCTAAATATTTTAATATAATAATTGTCGCTATTTGAAAAATATAATTATATATAATAATTAAACACTTAATTCACAATGTCTTCTATCCAATAGGAATCTGCAATCGCCTGATGATTGACGGCTAACGTCACTCAACTTCAAATAAGTCCTCGACTAATCCTGTTGGTACACACACGGAGTTCCGTTTACACGGTCCGACGCATATAAATTGACTGGCGATTTGACGTGACTTATATACATTACCCCTTTAGTCGATAGCTGAACTAGCTGGCATATATTTAATATATAGTTTAGAATATCGTTAGGTATTCGATAGAAAGTAAAATACTACTTGAGGACCGTCGTGGCGCAGAGGCACAGTCTGCCTTTAAACGCGATGGTTAATGGTTTCAATCTCTCTAGGGGAGAATGAAATAATTTCATTTTTTTCGCTCTGGAAATAAGGCAAAAGTTACCTACATTCCAACACTCAACTCGCAATGTCTGGAAAAGCGGGGGAACGGAGTATCGTAACACTAGGTTTCTAGAGCCTACGGGTCCCTCTTTCCACCCTGCTAAAAAAGAAAAAAACTTGTGTGTAACAACGCTAGTTTAATACAATTTTTACTTAGTTTAGTTGTTTTCTAAGTTGAGCTTTACAATCATTAAGTATTTTTTACAAATTATTTGCTGACAACACATTTAGTTTTTAATGATTTAATACATATATATAGCTTTTTCACTATAGTTTATATTACATTTGAATAAAACTTTAGTCTAAAATAATAGACATAAAAATCTCCAATAGCTACCAAGTAAAAGAATTAAACAATTTTAGAGGAGAGATAAGACTAAAATAATTTAACTTGAAACTTTTTAAAAACTGTACAAAAGTACGCTTTAATCACGAAATACTTAAAAACTGCTCCTTACGATTTCCTTCGAATAAGTTAACTGAACTTTTTTATTCACGCAAAAGTTTCACTGTTTCACTGAAAGCCAACACCAAATAACTGTTGAGAAAGAAGAGCTTTAGGTGCTTGGAATATCTGATTTTATAGGTGACTATAGATCTGGAAAGAAATAGAGAGAGAAACTGAATTTACTAACTTAAAATTAAGTTATATAAGTTTTTAGTATTTCTTTTTGTGCTTTACTTATAAATTATGAATTTTCAGATATTTTCTTTTATATTTACTCTCAGTCCTCACTTTTTGTCAAATTTCATAAGTCTAGGGCAAGGAAGTATAATTTATATAAGTTAGCAAAATTAAATTTGCGATCATACGCACTCGTTTTGTATGAAATGCTAGGTTTTGATTGATGATGATGATTTTGAGAAAATAGTCTTGACAGACAGACAGACGGACAACAAAGTGATCCTATAAGCGTTCCGTTTTTTCTTTTGCGGTACGCAGCCTAAAAAACATCGACATGCCACTATGAAACCTGCTTTAAACCAGCACTGAAAATGATGTTTTAATATAAATTAAATTGAATACGGCTTGTATTTATAGAAACGGCGGGCATACTCTAAAACCGTACAGTATACAATCGAGGCATTCACAAAGTCTACACAGAGCTGTTACAATATTGATAATATAATATAACTAAATAAATTTTAATACTGAATTGCAATTAGTATGACTGTTATAGTTCATTACTATTATATGTTATGTGACTATTTTAGTTATTGTTATATTTAAATATGATAAATTGATATTCAGACGCTGTCTCCTATATGGTGTGGGACTCGATTCCCTGCAAGGGTAATTCATTATTTTTTTATGATCTGGCAAGAGGTAGCGCAGCATTGAGTTTCTCGTATCAATACAAAATGTTTTTAATTCGAATGAAAAGCGGATAAGTGTAATATGAATAGTGTCTTAACACTAGATTCACTTTACCTACCCTGATATATGCGAAATAAATAGTGATGTTCAAAAATAACGTTAATTAAGCACTAATATATCCTAAAATAGTATATTTCAATATTGTATTGCATTTTTATAACGAGGACAAACTATAGTTGTTATAAACAAATATAAAATGTAAATTTAGATAACGTTAGAAGCTAAACAAACGATTTTGATAAAGCTTACAAGCTTTTCTGTATTTTAATACTTTAGTAGATACTTTGCTCCTATAGAGGCTGTAGAAGGATGCCGAGGTTATTTTATTTAAAGGCAAATTTTCCATGCATTAATCTGATCACTTAAGTACTAGTTTCAAGCAATGATGTGAAATTACTTTGTTTTCTTTCTTATTTAGCTATTTTGTGTGTGCTGTTTAATCCTTTAGCTCCTCTGTGCCTAAGATAACGGTTTGAGTTTTCAAGTAACACTCACATTCGCTGTTTCCGATCCCATGAAATCTTTGCCGCCGTTCTCATGAAACCCTTGGCTGCGCGTAAATGTTAAGCGTGCTAAGAGCCTAAATCACTTTAAAGCGCTTCTGAATACATACTACTCATCTCTTTAAAATATTTCTTGTAAATGTATTCAATTAATATATATATAGTATATATATATATATATATATATAGATATATATATATATATATATATATAGATATATATATATAGATATAGATATATATATATATATTATATATATATATATATATATATATTATATATATATATATAGATATTATATATATATATATATATATTATATATATATAGATATATATATATATATATATATATATATATATATATATATATATATATATATGTGTGTACTTCTTACAAATTGAAGTTATTTTTCAAATCCTGTTCCACATAAGTTATTTTTACTTTGTACGCATCGAGTGGCGATGCACATTTTCAGCTATCCCCAACAAATACGCCGGCTTTTATCCATATTTTTTTTATTCCCATTGGTTAAAGTAATATTGATACTGCACTACAAACTGTAGCTTGAAATTTGATCTTTTAAATAATAGGCAAATTTAATAAAATGTTACATTACATTTATGTACACATTGTATTAACACACACATTAGTATTATTATTGTTACCTTGTAAAGTCGGGCGGTTTATGGGTTTCGTTCCCACTCGGGTAGAATCAATTATTGTCTTTTCAAAGCGCAGCGTTGAGTTCTGCCACTCGACACGCAATATCTCAAAAGGTGGAACGCTTTCCAAAACACGGAAACGGAGTGTCTTGACACTAGGTACCCTCTGCCTACCTTGCTATGCGCGGGATACAGCATAGAGATCACGCTTAAATAACAAAATTTTTAACAAAAAAAAACATGGAGGCTATAGTCACGAATATTAATACCTTAAGCGTTTACAATAAACAATGTGAAGTATCAATGGCATCATCATTATCCACAAAGCTTAATGTCATGGTGTGATATGTCTAACAGGCAGCCCGCCTGTTATTAAGCTCAAGTCGTGTAACGTTACTAACTATTTTTATAGTTTTCTTCTAGAAATGAATTAAGTGAACTCTATTATTCTCTTAATGAAATATTAAAATAAATTAAAACTTTTTAACCAGTAAGTAAGTCTTGGTAAGTGCATTATTGTATATTAGCATATTGGTTGTGGAATCGAGTTGGAACTTTACTTTAGAAATATATAAGACCCGTCATACACGACTAGCTGATCTGATTAGGAAATTAAGTGTATTTAAATATATATATATATATATATATATATATATATATATATATATATATATATAGATATATATATATATATATATATATATATATATATATATATATATATATATATATATATATATATATATATATATATATATACATATCTTCTTCGACTTAGCATTATCCCGGTCTATTGCCAGGGTCTGCTTTCCTACTTAATCGACTACACTTTACACGGTCTTGAGCATCCTCAGTGGTTAGTCCATTGGCTCTCGTGTCCTGCATCACGACGTCCAGCCATCGCTTCCTTGGGCGTCCGGGGGGTCTTACTCCCGGGACAGACGTATCAAGGCATTATCTTCCAACGTAGTTCTTAGGCCGGCGCAAAACGTGGCCATACCATCTCAGACGACGCGTATCCGCTACGTCACGGACCCCAAAACTACTTCGAATGAATGCGTTGCGTATGCGGTCAGCCCGAGTTACGCCGCATATCTACCTCAGCATCTTCATCTTCGTGACGTGAAGATCCTGAGTGTGCCGAGATAGTGCTGGCCAACATTCGCTGCCGTATAAAAGAACTGGTCGGATCATATTCTTGTAAATAAGCCCCTTGAGTTTGGGCGGTATTCTGCGATCGCAGACCACACTAGTGACCTCCCGCCATTTGGCCCAAGCAGCGTGGGCATGGACATCGTAGTCGCCGCCTCCGGACTCGTGCATAATGGATCGAAGGTACCTGAAATTCTCCGACTTAACGGCTCGCTCATATCCGATTCGGATGGTACGCGACTCTAGGTTCCCGCAAGCCATGTACTCGGTCTTTGACACATTCATTTTAAGATCACCGTTCTCAAGCGTACCCTTCCAAGCGTTCACTTTACACTCCAGCATCAGTCGGCTCTCGTCAATGAGTACTATGTCATCGGCATACATCATCAGCCACGGAGGCTGGCATTGGATGTGAGCCGTGACTAGCACTACAATGAACAAAAGTTTACCGAGTCTTGGTGGGTTTGGTATCGCCAACAGCGTTCTTGACTATAAAAACAGTCGTGGTACATTCCCTGATAATAGCAACATAGGATTCAAGGATCCCTTTGGATCGCAGTGCCCACCAGATACACTGACGTGGCACACAGTCAAAGGCCTTCTGCAGGTCTAAGAATGCCACATGCAGAGCTCTTCTCTTTTCCCTATATGCCTCCATCAAAGTTCTGAGGGCATAAATGGCGTCCATAGTGCCTGATCGTTTCCTGTAGGAAAGCACACTGGACGCCTCATGAGTAAATCTGCTAGTTCCCTGCATCGTCCGGTTAGAGAGCCAATATTCCACGTTGCAAAGCGGAGTTTTTTTCTGGGTACTATCTTCTTTAGCCGTGTCCGTACACGGACGTTGACACGGTAGCCCTTGCCCATTTAACACAGGTGTGCGCGTCGTTCAGTGGCGACGCCCTAGCCGTACCCAGCAATATCTTTTGTCTTTCCATATAAGCAGCAGGTGGCGGCTTTTTAATGGAGCGATTGCCATCTGACCGCCAAAATACATTTTGTGGGAAAAGCCAAGGCTAAGAGGGGAAAAGATAAGTAGAAAAAGAGGAGGGGGGGGGGGGGTAACGACATCACTTTCATGGATTGGAAAGGAGTATGACAGTGGTGGCTCGAGGATCAGAGGTCGCGTACCCGTATACCCAGTACCAATATCCAACAGATTTTTGGCCAGACACCCTCAATATATATATATATATATATATATATATATATATATATATATATATATATATATATATATATATATATATATATATATAATATATATATATAATATATATATATATATATATATATATATATATATATATATATATATATATATATATATATATACTATTGATATAATAAAGAATTATTCTTAGATAGTCCATTTATCATAAAGGCTATTGGTATATTATACCTCATTCAAAGTAGTTCAAAGCTTTTAGTTATATTCCTTTGACAGTGAAAACTGCTGTAGGTAAAGGTAAAGACTTGTAAATGCACAAAATACATAAGTATAAACAAATAGAGAAGGGACTGAATGTGTTCTAATTCTATATTTTATCTTCTGCATAAGGAGAATCGAAATCACGTAAAGAGATTATGATAAGAAAAAAATATAAAAAAAACGACAAGACTGTCGGGCAGTATAAAAACTAAAAAGAAATAACAAAGTGGTTAAAAATGTTCTGTAGAGTAATATTGAAGTACTATGCGGCGTTTTTTTTTCTTATTAGTTTAGATGCAGTCCTTTTTTTATTTTGTCCTGCTTAGTTTAAGATTTATTTATTCACTTTGTTATTAGAATTACAAGATGGTTAATTTCGCGTATGAGTCGCTGGAGATGTCGTGGAGGTTTGAAGCTGGCCTATTTTTTTGGCATATTGATCATACAACTGTGGGTTATTGTTGCTTAAAATGTGAATACTAGTGAGAATAATTGTTTAAATAGTTTTTAAACGTTATATATCCTAAATAATTACTTAAAATTAAAATTAATAATAATATATAATATCATAATTGTTCTTGAATGTGCTGATATAGAAATTTCATTTCTTTTAATTTTGTCCCTATGGCGTATGGCCCGTCGCATGGTTCGAATCGATTGACGTAAGGGACATAAAAATTGATATTTGTCCCTGAAACGCCATATAGAAAGAAAAAAGCAAACACACATACATACATAGACTGATAAACACATTTCTCGCCTTTGCATTACACAGCCTGGTAAAACTTATATATGAAAATTAAGTAAATGACGAACATATTAGAATAAGCCACTGGGGTTTCCATTTGTTAATTTGTTGCGATAGAAAACGTTTATAAGAAAAGTAATTAGCTCAACATTGAACTTAACATTGGGTTTGTCTGTCTTAGCACATCTCCACTTCGTACTTGTAATATATGCAAGGAGATATTGCCAACGCCCATACCACGTTGAACACACCGGTTCTCGTCCGATCACCGAAGTTAAGCAACGTCGGGCGCGTTCAGTACTTGGATGGGTGACCGCCTGGGAACACCGCGTGGCGTTGGCATCTCAGAGGGTGTCTAAGCCAATTATCTGTCCGATATTTGGTTTCCGGCATACGGGTACGCGACCCCGGGACCTCGAGCCACCACTTTCATAACCCGATCCAATCCATGTAAGTGGTGTCCCTCCCCTATATTCCAAGTCTTTCTGCCTCTTATTCCCTGTCCTTTCTTGGTTTCTCCCAGTAATGGGTTTGGAGGTCAGATGGCAATCGCTCCACAAAAAACCACTTCGCCACTCATATGGACCGATTGGTCTTAGTCGGAAGGCAGACCCTGGCAAAAGCCGGGACTAATGCCAGTAAGAAGAAGAAGATGATATATATATATATATATATATATATATATATATATATATATATAATATATATATATATATATATATATATATATATATTATATATATATATATATATATATATATATATATATATATATATATATATACATTGAGGGAGGGGCGGATATTGGTACTGGGTATACGGGTACGCGACCCCTGATATATATTGTAGGTATATATTTAAGGAAATGAATATATTAAACAGTGACGTCTCAATATATCTTTGAAAATGTTTTGTATGTAAAAAAGAAGAATAATAATTTTACTAAAATTGGCGATGTACACAATATTAATACTAGAAATAGGTTGAAACTTACCGCACCTGTAACCCGATTGCGTCGAGTTCGCAACTCCTTCATGGGCCAGTGTGTGCGCTTTTACAATACGATTCCAGAAAACGTCCGATAATGTTCTATATCACAACTTAAAAAAATTAACAAAGATGTTTGTGTGTTAAAGTTTATTACCTAATTAATGATTTTATAAATGATAACATGTCTTGGAAATGAAATGCTCGCTTCAGTCTACCTCAAGCGTATCATTGTCAACAATGAATAATTGTATAATTGTGAATGACTAATTAAAAAAATAGCCCCGCTTAGTTTCTTGCGCCGGTTCTTCTCAGGTCTGAGGCATTAACTTTAGTGAACCGGCGGTAATGTTTTTGACGTTTAAAAAATTAATCATGTATTCTTATTTTGAATAAAATTATTGGAATTTGATATATACCTACAGCACGTTTATTTACACATCATAAAATAAATATTTACTATCATAATGAAATAAATAATAAAGAAAACGTACATAATTATATCTCTAAGATAAAGAAGCTAAGCTCAGAGCTCTGTTTTACAAAAGCTTTCATTTATAATATGGTTCTATTGTTTTAAAGAAAATAATAACTTAGTAATTTATGAACGATATTTATATAATGTTTAAAGTTACGAATGATACTCGCGCACAGAGAGTTCCGTTAGTTATATTATATAAGTAATATTTTAAAACAATTATAAGCACTTTTACAAGTGCAACGTGTGTCAAATTTAAGCTCGTCGCGTATCCATTGCCGATCATCCGGTGGACACTTTTCGAATGCACGCAAATATGAAATTTATATTACCTAGAAACATTCATATACTACTATCACCGAGTCATCTTTAGATTGCTTGTCTACTTCAGTTTATCTTATCTCTACAGATTTTTATTCCGATACTATACGGTGTCGGACTGGCAACTAGCGTCGTGCATCAACAATGACAAATATCGAGGCTTACTTGAGTTAAGAGTCAATGTAGTGTATCTGGAAAATAGCTTTTTGACTTGACTTTATCACGTTACGTACATACGTACGTTATACTTGCACATCAATTCAATTTTCTCGCACACTCTTTATTAGAACAGTGTTGTAAACTTTAAATTGGGTATCGATGTTTGGGTACAATGTTAAACTTTCATATATAATACTTTTAATTAGTGCACTCGCTTCTCGCTTAGTGCATTTGTAGTTGGTGCTATATGCTTATAAGAGTTTGTTAACTTTAATACGTCGTATATTCAAGTACGCTTTTAATTGATATTCTACATGTATCCATTTACAATATATATCTATTAAAAAAAAAAGTTCTTTCTCATATTGTTGATGACACCTCCATCAGATTTGATGTTATGCTTTTATTAAAATATATATATTCGTGTCATGTAGGACCGTCGTGGCGTAGAGGCCTCTGCCTGTAAACGCGACGGTTTGTGGGTCCGATTCCCACTCGGAGAGAATGAATGATTTCGTTGTATTCACTCTGGTAACAAGGTAAAAAGCGCGGCGTTGAGTTACGTATATTATCATGTGAGATTGGAAACCAAAATAATCAAATGCAAACGATTTTTAAATATAACTTATTTATATCGTTATAGCGATGTTATTCAATTTTCTTCTCTAATAAATATTAGCGCTGAAACGTGTAAAAGACTTAATGACTTAACTCAACAGAACTCCTCAAGATTGCTTTATTTCACTTAGATACAAGTAAACAACTTTAATTATAACTACAAACGTTTAGCTGTACACTATGCTACGAGTACGCTAGATCCATTTTGTAGAGGTACAAATAAGTATATAAATAATTTAGATTTACGTTTTCAATACTGAAAAGGACATTATTTTTATTATTTAAGAACGCTTTTTACTATTAAATATTTGTATAGTATTTTTATTGGGTTTCCGGTACCTAATGGGGAAAAGACGTGTAACTGTCTCCTCGTACTCTTTAAAATATGAAATATGCCTTGGCCTATATATATATATATATATATATATATATATATATATATATATATATATATATATATATATATATATATATATATATATATATATATATATATATATATATATATATATAATATATATATATATATATACATATATTACTGAATCATCGACTATGTCCCAATGACATTTCAAATAGCTCTTCCAAAGTAATGCAAGGCCGATACGTCCTATTAATCCCTCCATCATCTATCTATCCATTGTTGGTAGTCATTACACGAAAAATATAGATCAGTGACATATATACACAGTGTAATAATATAGTACTTTTGGTCAAAAAATTCTTGGAACCATCATATGTTTCTCTCCTGCACATATTTTGCTTTACAAGCGATTCATTCCTATAATATCGTGCCATAATAGGATTGAAGCAATTTTAGTTACACTTAATATATACTTCATATATGGTACGAGTCTTCTAACACTTCATATGTGTTAGTACCTTAATACTTCGACTCCACCTCATTCTGCCTCCCTATACATCCCTTGCAACTGTTATGACATTCGGGAAGCCGTAACCTAAACCCTTATGTACATTACGCAAACGATTCATGTTATTTAATTTTTTTATTCATTTTATATTTGTTCATGTATAAAGATATATACCGTTACAAGCGAAACCCTTATGTATCACTTTGTTGTCCGTTTGTCAGTCTTCTGGTCTGTCTGTCTGTCAAGACCATTTTCTCCAGATCACGTGGAAATTCAAATCAATTAAAAATTAATATAGAACATCCAAGTCGATAATATCTTGAAGCACAGAAAAAATCAAACTACTAAGTCAACTTAATCAAAAGATGAGCGTTTATGCTTAATTTTTTTGCATTATGTATAAAAATCGCCGCGTAATTGAAATCTACAGGATACTTCTCATTGTCCTAAAGTTATGAAATTTGGCAACTAAGTACTTATGGTATAAACTAAAGGAAAACACCCGAACATTGGAAATCCCAGAAAAAAATCATTACAAATCATTACTGTAGTTCATTTCATACAAAATGAGTGCATATATATGATCGCAAATTTAATTTTATCGTTTTCTTATGTAATATTTTCGCAGCAGAATACCTACAACCAGGAAATAAGTGCGGAGCCCTCGGTGCGCGAGTACTATTCATCCTTGACATCTTGAATATATTTTGTGTCCCGACTTTATTTATTTTACACAACGTCAATTCCTACATGAGTTTATTTCAAATAATTTCGCAATCATCGCATTCAGATTAGTACACATCTAATGGTTCTACAAATATATTTCACGAATAAATAATCATAAATCAGGTGATGCTATGTATTTTAGCATTTAGCAATATCGATTCAAAAGCTATGTACATTAGTTTTTGATTCGATTTTATATGAATACCCTATAAACTTTGGAACGTAAATATCAGATTTAGTCCCGATATGCTAACTGTCAAACGTCAATTATGCGAGCCATATACGTCGAATTGCTTCATTTCCGATATCACTCCGAACAGCTCTTCATGCAGAAACACATGAATTGACGGAAAAATAATACTGAAATAGCGTACGTACATTTAGAATAGATTTTCGTTCAAAACATATACAACGATTAAAACTATTTAATAATAACTATTACATATTTATATTATGTGGCATTTTTTTTTATATGTTTGATATATATGTTTAGTCTTTTATGTTACAAGTCATAATCCTCAAAAAAAAAGCACAAGGCATTTAATTTTTTTTAACATATTTTTTAGCATTTATTAGTTTACTAATAAGATATCATGTGAGCGTAACAGGATGAAAGAGGCGCTTTATCTACGTCGTTTTACGAAGCGCCATTGTATCTTTGATAACGCTGCCATTAGTGACGTTTCGAGCTTAAATATTGTAATAGTTATATCATATTATATTATTATTTATAGCTTTGTGTATGTCAACGTATTATATATATATATATATATATATATATATATATATATATATATATATATATATATATATATATATATATACATAATTTTTTTTTTCTATATTGTTATATTATTATATTTCCAGGTCTAGTATAGACCATCCAATACATCAAAACTAAGCAACAGAATTGCTAAGTAGGTAGAATATATAATGTAAATACTAAAGAAAAGTGTTTACATTGAAATATTACGATAATTTTTAAGTAACCCTTCATAAAAAGACACTCTGTAAGATTATAAATCTACATTACCAATCTGTTATATTAATAAAAGTCACAATTTGAATACGTATTTAAACGTTGAACTCTCCCTTTAAAGGAAACCTTTATATGTTATTTCTTTCTTCATAGAGCGGTAGAGACAATACACTCATTTCATCGGAAGAGAGAAAGAGAGAAGAGAAATCACAATAAGATCAAGAATAGTAATAGAATCACCAAAGTGGGTTTAGTAAAAAAGACAATATTTCTACTACCAACTAAACCACATATTAAAAACTAAATAAACAAAAACAACATCAAATATATAAAATTGACTAACCATAATACATATGTTTCTGATTGAACCCTCAGGGCTTGTATAATGTCAGTTAAATAACGAAACGTAGTTAACGTATTTAGCTTATTATATATATATATATATATATATATATATATATATATATATATATATATATATATATATATATATATATATATATATATATATATATATATATATATATATATATATATATATATATATATATATATATATATATATATGTGTTAATATTCGCGTCATGACCGCTCTTCTCATAAGATCCTTTTAATTAGGTTGCCTGGAAGAGATCACGTCCATTGAGTGATAAGGCTTTTTCACATTTTCTAGCATTTGAAATGTTATGTTATGGTGTGATTAATATACTTTATTAGTATATTTTATATTTTATGTTATGTTTAATCCTCGACGACTTAGAATGTATCATGTTCCTAGACAGTTCTTCGTTACTTACATTTGAACACTCAGACGAAGTTGCCGTATACTATAAGCCAAAAATAAATCATGGCCGGTTATTGTACGTCCATGGACTTGCATGTCACATTAAGAAATATATTTATGAGACATAAATATCTTTTCGCTACTCGTAGTCAGTGCTTAAACCAATCTCAATATAACAGAAATAGCTCGACGTCGATATGTCTAAGCTTTTAAATTGCAACCTGAAATAGCTAAGTTTATTATGTGACGTATATTTTTATCTGGTAGGATTGAATCTTTATTGGAAGTATAGTGTGTATACATATATATATATATATATATATATATATATATATATATATATAATATATATATATATATATATATATATATATATATATATATATATATATATATAGAGAGAGAGAGAGAGAGAGAGAATTGAATTTGAAAGCTATGTAATGTTTTATTTTTGGTATTTTATATATTAACTTTATGCATTTCAGTTAATGCTTGTGTGTGATGTGATGGAGCTTTGATATTTTTCTTCATTTTTTTTATACAATCAAATATATCCATCAATTAATTCGAGGCACAATCAGTCCACACTGTAGAAATTTAAAAAAAGTTAATAAGATCTTCGATAAGATCTCGTTAAAATATGTTGATAAAAATACCAGTATTATTAATTATAAATATCACATATCACAAAATTTCTTTCCTTATTTGCATTTAAATGATGTTAATTTAAACAAAAGACGACGCATCCTTGAATAATTGATATGTTGAGCTTGAAGGGAAATGTAAATAGAAAATTTCATCTTTCACATATGAAAGCGAAACTTTAAATCTTATTATGGAACGGTTTTGTGCCATGAGTTTGTATGGTGAAGCCAAGTACAACTTTATAACACTATTATGTGCTAGTTAAGATGGATACTTCAATTATTTAGTAGCTTCATTAAGATAAGGTGTTTTAATTCTTATTTTAAAATAAAGCGAGCGAAATGAACTACCATTATAATTCACTTTTCACATTATGCTAAGTAAACTATATTGCGTTTCTGGAGTCTTGAGCAAAAGGAGTTATTTTATAAAATTTTAATATTTTATGAATGAATATAAAGCTGAGTGTATTTTTTTTATTTAGATGTAATATTTCTTTCTTAATTAAATGAAATCTTGATTTCCGTTTAGTAAAGTTCTTCTTCGTTTTTTTTTCTATTTTTATTCTTAATACTTTTTAACATATTCAGAACCTTAGGAAGGTTGTGAGGACCTTTTTTGTTTTATGTTTCCAGATGACAAGATCACTATATTGTTTTAATTTCTTTCATATGACCTTTGACCTTTGAGCACATAAGTATAAATACGTTGTTATTGAATTTAGCTGTTTTAACCGGATTAATCGCGTGTATTACCAAGTACTTTAAAATTTACATTACATAATATAACGATACCAATACTTTAAAACAGTCAATCCAGGTCAATGTGACCACGCTGTATACAGCTTAGTGTTTGTCGGGTTATATATATATATATATATATATATATATATATATATATATATATATATATATATATATATTTGAATATCAAAATGAAAACACGCGAATAGAAAGAATTCATGTTATTTGGTTAAGAATAGAGAATAGTGTCTTAACACTAAGTTTTTCCGCCTATTCCGATAAACAAGAGAAGTTAAAAAAAATAATACTATTATTAAATATAGGCAAGCTTATTAAAAACGGCAATATCCTCGGAACGTTCATCATTTACCCGGAGAGTATAACGAACCACAAGCAAGCAATAAATGTAAATTTCAGTTTCCATTTTACCGACGTTACTACTAGCTATAGTAGTAGTAGTATACAGAGCCGTATTTACATGTGTGGAGGCCTCAGGGCAACAATGGAGTGGAGGCCTCTTTTATTTGGAATATAATAAAGAATAATTTAAACAAAAGTAATAAAAATAGTATAAATTCAAGCCAAACCGAATTAATTAAAAAAATATATTAATGAATCTTTAAGAGATTTTTTTTTATTGAAACGTCATTGATGATTGTACTCAATGTATACCCGTAGTTCTTCTATTCTTCTTCTATTACTTCATATAGTTGAGCGAATTAACTTCACACTGGTTTTCCTGTTGCGATTGTACGTATTCTTCAGTATGTAACGTTTGTTTTGGTGCTCATTCGTAATTGTCACAATCATTGCTTTTGGAACAACAAATGATTTTAACGATTTAAGCACATTGAAGAGTAATGTAAAATTTTGTTTCTTGCGTATGTGTAAGAAGTCGTTCCAAAAATACCAAATAAATAGGTTTCAAGACCAGCCACCTTATCTGAAAGATGTATTGCTTTATTTCATATTATATCTTATTGCGCCTCATCAGAAGATACGCTACTTGGAGCTAGGAGTTTTTCGGAATATTGCGAAATATTATAGCTTTTTGATAAATTTTCAGACATAATTTGGTATTGCTACTTTTTGTTTACTATTTTTATTGCTTTTTTATTGATCGAGATCATACTATCTGTAAAAATGTATATAAATTTAGAACGAAATACAAAGAACTGCACTGCCGGTGCACATGAGTTGAGCTGTCTTTCTAAGTTCAATGAATGACAACAACATGGTACAAACGCTGCTAAATAGTTTCTGCAAAATAAATAGCTTTGCAGCATGTCTCACGATTGACAGTCAATAATATTAATTAGAGGGTTACCGCCTAAATTTGGCAAGAAGGTAAGGAATAGTTCCATATATCAAACAATTACAGTTAGCTGATCGATTAATCAGGAATATAATCCTCTAAAAGTGAATAATATATCTATAGAATGAATAAATCCTTCGTAAATTTTAGAGGTGAGGTACAGACGTGATTACTTCCTTTGTTTCTGCGATGCTTCAAATGTGCATTGACAAAGTTGTTTCACTCTACAAGCAATTCCAAAATACCCAGATTTTCATTTCTCGAAAGGCAGGTTCTGCTGAGAAGAGCAGCCGAAAAGTTTAACTGTTGCTTTTTTGAAATATTATTTAACATATAATAATCATAATCTTCCCGAAAGAGCATTTAATTTCACGCACAAATATCAATATAATTTTTTTGGATAGAATGACACGCTTTACGTAGTAATCAATTTTTACTTCTATTTTTTATATTGTTCAAATGAACTGAAATGCCCTGTTGAATTTTGTTGTACATATGTATATCTGTTTATATATTTGTTAACCTTTTAAATATGAAATCTAGGAATTACCAGCTTTTATTTCTTACATCTGCATAGAAAATTGATAGAAATGTAATTTGAATACATCAATAATATATTTAAAAAAATTGAATAGCTTTTTAGCTTTAACATTTACTTTTTATTTTTACAACCTTCGTCATATCTTTCATTACCACATCTAATAAAAATATTTAAAATATTTTTTCTTATGGTAATAAGTTTTGGATATCACAATATGCGAGTTATTCTGCAATATTAAATAACTCAAAAAAAAGCTTTACATTCATTTATTTTTTTTAAATAACTTAATTACAACAAATACAAAGTAACAAATTGAAACACACACATTTTTTAAATTTCAAACCCACATTATTTTTAATACTGTCACTATATAATTTTTGGAGACCAGGAGCAATATCCCGCTTGTCCCTCCCTTAAATCCGGCCCTGGTATATTATAGTATAACACGTAACTTATATTTTTATTAGAAACGCTGTCATAACACGTTGTGTACGTGTGCAGCATGTGTTTTAGAAATATAAACTGACAAACTTTAGAACGCGACTTATGTTACACTTCTTGAGAATATTAAGCGTGTAAAGATTTTAATTGTAAAAATTAAAAAAAAAAACAGTTTGTGTAAATTATGACAGATATACTTTCAGTTTAAGTTGAGTTAAAAATATCAACCATATACGATCTAAATAATTAAACAAAATATAATTAATATTTTAATGTGGTTGTTGATTTTTTTTTAATTTTACATCTATAATAAATACTTTACACTTAAAATTTCTTTATATACACATATAGAACATGCATGAGGATGAGAAGATCAACGATTCGAAAAAAAAAATACTATTTAGTTTTCCACCGAAACGGGAAATAACTAATAGGTATTTCATAATTAAATCAAGTAACCCACGCGAGCAATGCCGCGCCCTGAACTCTAGTTAATATTTAATAAAACTTGTTATAAAACAAATTTTATATACATGATAAATATTGATTGTAGGTGTGTTTAAAGGTAACTTTGTATAATTACTTGGTTTTCATATACTTCATATGTCTACAATCCTTGAGATTTTAAATATTAATTTAAAATAACAATGGTATATATAGCACATACATACATAAAGACAGTTAATAACATTTATATTTTTTTCAAGTTAATTATTGTCATTGTAAATATAATCATGGTACATATTATGCAATGATTCAGTTTTAGAATCTCATTTGTGCTAAGTGCTATGCTTTCAACATTAAACGGTCTCTTTTTAGTCAAAAAATATAGGATTAAATATAAAGCTGAACTATAATACCTTTTTATTATATTTTGTAATAGGAATGTTATTTGTTATTCAAGCTACAACGTCTGATTGTAAACATCATGTTGGTTATAGGTTCGACCCACATTCGG